>CM043021.1:69748914-69765400 GCA_023690525.1 Holotrichia oblita | reverse complement strand
TATGGCTTGACCAGAGGCTCACGTGGAATACGCACATCCAAAAATCAAACAACAAAGCTACTATAGCCTTGGGCAGGTGCAGGAGGTTATGTGAAAAAACTGGGGCCTTAGCCTCAAAATGACTCTGTAGCTATATACCTACTATATATTCATCACTGTGTCAGAGAAGTAGACAGTTGGACCGAATCAGGTAAAAGCGTCGCTATTTACTCACAGTCAAGCAGCACTTAAAGCGATCCAGTTCCGCAGTGCTGACTCAAAAGCTGGTTTGGGACTGCGTAAGAGCCCTAAATGAGGTCGGCACCCTAAGGAAAATAACTTTGGGCTGGGTCCCCAGCCACACGGGCGTGAAGGGAAACGAGGCGGCAGATGAGCTGGCCGTGACCTTGAGGTTCGTCAAGGCCCTTCATAGGAGCGGGCCCTTCCTTCGGCATTACCAAATAACAAATTAAAAAGTCCATCTACGAATGGTCACAAACCAAGTCCAAGGAATGGTGGAAAATATCACTAGGACAAAGAGAGGCTAAGGAGTTCCTAAGAGAACAGAGGCCTGAGTTTACTGAAGACCTACTGAGAGATAGGAAGACTGTCAAAGTGATAGTAGGTTTGATGACCAGTCACTGCAGACTGAATAGGTACCTATATGTTTAACATCGGCCTGGCAGATGATGCTCTCTGCAGATTATGTTAAGAGGAAGAAGAAACCCCAGATCATGTTTTGTACCGCTGTGATGACCTAGAGAGGACAAGGTTTCTAGCAATGAGCGTAGATAACCCCTCAGCTAATGGCTACATAAAAGCTCTCAAAAATGATAGGTCTAATTAAGAAGTAGAAGGAAGCGTTCTCTAAGGAAAAGGGGAGCACAATAGACCTGTAAAGGTCGCTGTGAAACAGACTTGCATGCCACCCGATTCCTAACCTAACCTAACCTACTACCATGAAAACTTATATTTACATGTACAAATTTTCCAAAAGTTAAAGCCAATCGGAGAAACTATATTTACAGGAAAAAAAATACAAAGAATGCTAAACCTGATAGATTCATCAAAAACTATGCAGGCAACGTTAAAAGGGCGTAGAGAACCCTCAGCTAACGGCTACATAACAGAGCCGCACTCAAAAATGATAGGTCTAATTAAGAAGTTGAAACAGTGAGCGTTCTCTAAGGAAAAATTGGATCGCTAGTCAGAAGGTCGCAGTGAACAACTGTTAATGGCACCCCATTCCTAACCTTAAGCTACTACCATGAAAACTTGACCGATATGTACAAATTTTCCAAAAGTTAAATCCAATCGTTTAGAAACTCGTACTTTGGTGAAAAAATATGTATTGAATCCCTAAACATAAATAGATTCATAAAAACTATGAAGAATGTTAAAAGGGCTCCGTCATAGCAATTCTGTCATTCATAGAAGATCTTCTATAAAAAGATGATAATGTTATATATGATATCTACGAGAAACTGTTAAGTTCCTTTTAAAAAGCATGATCCTTGACCGATATGTTGATTGTATTATTCATGTATTTTCTCTAATTTAGATTTAATTGAAATTTGAAAAAAGTGTTTTTGATGTAGTAACAACAGTATAACAACTTTCATAGATTTGAGTGCATAATGTTAAGGATGAATTAAAAATCAATTCTCTCAATAAATAAATGAATTTGTTGATTTTAATTTCATTTTACCCAAATATATCAAGGAACAAAAGATAAACACACATTGCCTTGGGTAGTTTCGACGAATAATTACTAACGAATTACTAATGTTCACCAGTGCCTGCCCCATACAACAATATCGAGTCAAGGAAGGTAGGGAAGTTAAATAAATGAAATGGAGGTTAATTATGACATTGGTGTGACCTCACAATTCGGTTTCCTCTTGTGTTACTCGCTGAATAACCTTGGGTGGTGACTGTCCTGGTATTTCGTCTTTGGAAACTTGTCAACACAGAACGAAAGGCAGTAATATGCTCATAAAACAATACGCAACATCACACCCCTAAGAACAGTTAATTACACAAAAAAAGAACTTACAATATACAAACTGCAACATGCTGTCAGATGGAGTATGTCCACGTATCGGGTATCTATAATTAAAAAAGTAAAATCAATACCTTTACAATTTGTTACGTGCTGTATTATTGTAGGTCATTCTATATGTTGCTAAATACAAAAATTTATTTTTCAGTATATCTTGAGAAAAATTCCAAAAAATATATTGGGTTAATTATTACTTGAGGAAGATTATATATTTTAGCTAATCTTCAAGAAAATAAGTGGTGGGGTTCATGATTATTATGCTACCACACTTTTCAGTCAATTTTCAGATTATCCACACACTGTTTATAAATTGTTTCAGCTAGTTTCAACACAACATTTCATATGCAAACTTATTTTTCAAATATTTAAAACTCAACCGCAATAAAAACATTTTTCTAAACCGATGACGTGGCTTCTAAAGTTCGATACTAATGTATTATAGCATTCTCTATTCTTTTCTTATAATGGTTATAGCTCAATAAATTTGAGTGTTGCAAATTTTAACTAGTTCTACATATTATATCCGAAATCCTCCGTGGGCGGCAGAATTAAGATATTTATCATTGTTTTCCTAACCAGTGATTTAGTTCATAAATATTACATATTAAACGAAAGCGTTCCTATATATTCCCAGTATTGATTCCTAGAAAGCTCATTGCTTATTAACTCGATATAACGTAACATACTTCTATTATTTATACATATATAAATATTTGTCCGACATAAATTAGTTTGCTTTGGATATCTGATGAATATTTATGTACTTTACATCTTTCGAAGATTGGCAGATTTGAGTATCCTCCCAGTAATATTTGTGTTTCTTCTAAACATATACGAGTTGCGCAAATATACGTATACAATACGATTTTATAGCTAAGTATTTATTCAAAAAATTTCTTGCTTTTTTAAATATTAAACTGGCTTGTAGTAATAATCAAGTTAGTAATTATGCAGACATAAACAAGCTTTCTAATTAAGAATGTGTCTCGAATTTTTGTTATAGATTACCGGATAAGAGACATTATAAACGACCCCATTTTCGACAGTTGCGGTAATCCTTATCGTATTATTATGCGTATCTCTAGGGAAGTACTAATTTTAATTTGGGGGCTCTTTATTTTTGCGTTTCATTATTCTTTTTTAGTGTTAATAAATGTCTCTGAAAAAAGTTCATCATTTAATTTTTTTAGTTTAATCCGTATTCAGTATAGTTTAATGCAAATTAACAACATTCTGTTAGAGGAAAATGGGCAACGTTATCCATGCTAGACGACAGCAAAAATTTATCATTTATGAATGATAAATTTTTGCGCTATTAAAAATAAGGAAGGGCAGAATCGAGTATGGTCTCATAATAGTATGGTTTTTCACTCTATCAGAGAATCCGCTGTACACACTATCTATTGACACAATACACCCAAAAAGAATTGGCAAGAAATGCTATTCGGCATAGAAGAACATAGAGATATTATGTCATAACATAATATCAAGAAGAACCTAGAGCTATTATGTCATAACATAATATCTCTATGTTCTTCGTTGCCCTTCAAATTCTTATTTTCAATAAATATAACGAATACAATCTCGATTCTGCCCTTCCTTATTTTTAATGAATTTTAGCTGTAGGATATCTTCAAATAAAACTGAAGGTTTTCTAATTTGATTTTGAATATCTGCAATATGAAGATTGAGTAATATGGCTGCCATAAATCTGAAGAGAAGAATGGTGATACTATTAATCTGGGGAGCTTCTTCTCCGCTTATATGAAATCTAGTTTAACAACTGAACTAGTCGAGTAAGAAATTTTGAAAGATATTGCCGGGATGGAGTAACTGGTTAAGCGTCAAAAGGTTGCACTAAGATAAAGAGTTACTGAGATCGCAGATTCTCTAAGAGGAGGAATCAGATATCTATAGAGCTGACAGCACGTCTGTCTACCACGACATCAATTAATCAATGTGACGGTACGTACTGAAACGACAAAACCCGGTTAGATTGCAAAGATTCTAAGGTCTCCCAATTATCTCAATTTATAGCATGGATACATATATCACTCTATTTCTGCTATTAATTCCTTAGAAGATATCAGATGGAAAATGTATTTTAGGAGTTGATAATTAAATTGACCTGCAACATACATAGAACTCTGCTACTTAAATACTACTTAGATGTAGTACCCAGTACCAGTCTCTTTCAAAAGTAATGTCTCACCCAGCCATCGGGTTGATATCAATAATACCTTCCACTTAGCGTATTGTATTCATCGGATATCTTCGGCTAAGAAACCCGACAGGGGATACGATACAGATGGAACATGTATATAACCTGTGTAATTATAATTTTAAATCTCGATATGCGTATTTACCTGCTAGCGGTAAAATATAGGACTTTATTAAACCCTACTTTTATACCTGTGATGGTATAAATATATAATATATAACGTATACTTTTAGTTATTGTTAGTTTTCCAGACTTTTATTAGAGACAAATTTTAATGTATATTACAACAACATACGTATTAGAATATTAAAATAATATTCATTTTATTGAGGTATACACCTTTATTGACCAACTTACAAGAAATCCGTCCCAACAAAGATCATTTTTTATAGAAAACAAATAACTGATATATAGAAAATCCATTATTATCCCTTTAATAGTGTCGTTTCGAAGAGTCTTGTACATCGTTAATCTATTTCTAATTACAAAATGCAATATTTTGTAATTATGGTTTTAAATAGAGTAGATAGATGATATCCAGAGAGCGGACTTACGCCGGCCGTTTTCGTTTCCGCAGTAGTGGGAGATGCGTCGATACAGTAACACATTCATAGCGTACATAAAAGTCACGCGGCATCGCTATCAATACCAACTTGTTCTAATGGAGCGTATATAAAACTCAATATTCCCAGTAGCGCAGAAAACTGATTCAGTGCGATTGATACATACGTGCTGCGTACTTATTTCCGCCTATTATCGCTAGCGAGCGACACTGTCTAAGCGTCCGACTATATCGAAAACGGCCGGCGTAAGTCCGCTCTCTGATGATAACGCAGTTAGACAATAAACCTGCTTACATTAATGCCTAGTTGTGTAGTTGTCATTATAAAATATAATTTTATAACATAATAGTGCTTAATCTTTAAAATCATTGAATATATACCTAAATATTAGATTTACATATTGGTTAATTTAAATTTTCAAACATTTTCTGTGTTTAATTATAAGTGGATTAAATAAATCGGATCAAATCATATTAGAAAAATCTTGTAGACTCGGCAAATGTATGAGCGTCGACAATCTTCAAGAGGGTGTTCGTAATGTTTGGGAAAATCTTCGTGGGCAAAATTATTGCAAAAATATCGTGAACTTCGTATATTGCTATATTTGTATTATTAATTTTTTGGGAAAATTCTTAGATAATCTAAATTTTTTACACTGTATTATACAACAATAATGTTATTTACAAATTACAAGAAATACTAAGGTAACAAATTCAATAATTTTTTCTATTGGTAAAATTTTCTTGTTTAGCAAATAATCATTAAAATGCGCGTGTTTTAAAGTTACTAGGGGCAACGTCAACAACTAAAAAGTAAGTATAAATGTCAACTAATTGATCTGTCAAAACAATCTTTTACAAATAAAAACTTATTAATAAATGTGTCAAAAACAGTAACGAGATATTTTATTATAATTTTAACGAAAAAACTTACTTTAAGGGAACGTGAAATGTGCAATTGTTATTATATATGAAAGAGTAAATCCTGCACTTTCCATATTTCAAGCACTCCGGCTTCATGAAAAATCGGACATGTTTTAATGACCCTATTGTCCACTCATACTTTAATATACTATTCTTATTGTTGTATAAAATACAAATTACATATATATATTTCTCTGTTATACGAGAACGACTAACCAAAATGACAGACGACAAAATAAGTAGTAAGTATGTAAAACAAATAAGCTAAGCACCCTTGCTTCCGTAAATTCACGTAATTGAGCATTTCAGATACGGAGGCTAATTAAATCGTTAGAACTTATTCACCTTCCATTTTAGATATAGGAACACCTAATATAGATTAAAAGTAATCTTTTGTAAAATTAGAATATCTAAGGAAATATATACTGTTGCATTAAAAAAAAAGCGACTTTCCGAATTTTGAAGGTTTTTGTAAGCAACTGTTTTTAAACACTCTGTATAATATTGCAGAGAAGAACTTCAAACTCTGTATAACTACACGATATCAGCTGTGTGTATGCAAAATTTCATTTGTCTCTTCTGCTCCTACGTGACGTAATATCACTATAAAGTAAGATCGGTATCTGTCACTTTTTTATTTAATTGAGTGAATAACTCAAAAGGAATGGTATCATATTTAGGTATAGCATGGGATACATGAAATATGTGTAATATGTATCTTAGAAGTTGAATTTGTAATTACATTTATAGCATGCTATTTAAAATATCGAAGTTGATGCCCACTTCCGGTTAACAGGAATTCAAATTCAATATTTTTATACAAAAATATTTTCACGTTATACTTCATATTCAACCATATCCGACCACAAAATTTGGTTTCTAAATCCCGTTTCGTTTGTAATAATGTTAATAGGCCGGTCTCACCAACGCCGTATATCAGTTAGGAGTATTTGTTTTTACTTTGAAAGAGATCCTTGTTGGGACGGATTTCTTGTGAGATTTGTCCATCAATAAACGTGTATGCCTCAATAAAATAAGTATTATTTTAATACTCAAATAAATATGTTGTTATAATATGCATTAAAAATTGTCTCTAATAACAGTCTGGAAGACTAACAATAACTGAAAGTACACGTTATATATTATATATTTAGGAAAACTGACCATCACAGGTATAAAAGTAGGGTTTAATGAAGTTGTATATTCTACCGCTAGCAGGTAAATGCACATATCGAGATTTAAAATTATAATTACACAGGTTATATACACGTTCGATCTGTAATGCATCCCCTACGGCCTCTTTCTTGGCGAAGATGTCCGATGAATATAATACGCTAAGCGGAAAGTATTATTGATATCAATCCATCAGCAGGGGGAGACATTACTTTAGAAAGAGACTGTACCTATGAACAATATGTAAAAGTTCGTTTGTATGACGGATTGAAACTATCTCATTCCCTAGCTGCTGAAGTTGGACTTCTGCCCGCAAGCACTTTTAAATTAAAAATTAGTAATCTATTAAATGAAATGAAATCATCATCTAAATGATGGGAGTTATTAAAGGGGCTGTAGTTGCAAATTGCTATTACATTTTACAGGTATGGTAAATTATTATTATTAAATTATTACTTATTTGTTGTGACAGGTCGTATTAATTTAAAACATTTCAATAGAATACATGAATCATTGCAAGAAGCTCATTTTTCAAGTATAACTCAGGAAGAGAAAAAATACAGAAACATACTTCTTGTTGATCAATTATTTTTGATCGTCATCAAATTTCAGACAGAACCATCTATAAACAAGTCTTATGTAATGAAAACTTGAAATCATTCCAGATTTTTTAAATAATTAACTGTTAGACAGAGATATTAATGTTTATCTCATTCTGTAATAGTGAATATAAATTCGGTAGGAAGTATATACATACAGTGTGGTCATAAAGTTTGGAACCAAGCTTATAACCGCATTATTTTACATTTTTAGGAAAAACGCTCGGACAGATAAATTTTCTTTTTTAAAACGCCATCTTTTGACATACAATTTTTTCTATGACGTCATTGGTTTTAGAGTGATGACGTCATCAACCCTTTTTTAAATGGCAACCATATTATTTTTTTATGGTTTTTGGTAGATCTTTATATCCTCAATAGTGATATAAAACAATTGGTATGTTGCATCACAATTTTTTTTTAATAATATAAATTTAGAAAAAAATAAGAAAATTTTTATTTTTGTACAAAAATAAAATTAAATTAAAAAAATACTTCTGAACTTAAATTTATTGTAACAGTAAACGTAAATTTTCAAAATGGACCCCACCCACCAACTGACACTGTCCCAGCCGAGTGTAAACACTTCGTATACTCGCCTCAATTATGTCTGGGGATATTTGTGTAATTTCTACGCGAATTCGTTGTTTTAAATCTTCTAAATTATTCGGTTTGTTAAAATACACTTTCGATTTCAAATAACCACACAAAAATAGTCTAACGGAGTCAAGTCAGGAGAACGAGGTGGCCATTCTATGCCTCTCCATCCAATCCATTTATTAGGAAATATTTCGTCAAGATAGTGGCGAACCTCTACACCATAATGGGGAGGTGCCCCATCTTGTTGAAACCAAATATTTGGATGGGGTACATCACCATCCTCGTGATTTGGGAAAATAACAGCGAGCGCTGGAACCAGTTCAAATCTTAAAAATTCTAAATATTGCACAGCAGTCAAATTTCCTTCAAAAAAAGATGGTCCTAAAATGCGTTGTCCAATCATACCAACCCATACGTTAACTTTTCCTCTGCGGTGAGTATGAGACGCTTGAGTCCAATGCGGATTGGATGATGACTCGTGTGAGTAGATGATCACAAATAGAAGGGAAAAAAGGTTGGTCTATATCTCACAAGATTCTATATTAACAAATACTTTGCTACCGGTTTCGGAAATTCCCATCATCAGGCAGAATCGAAAAAACACATGAGAAGTTCTTCACTGGATCTCTTGGTGCAGAAGTAGAACACTAAACATTAAACAAGTTTTAACTAAAACACCGACGCGTTTCAACAGCATGATAATGACAGCATTGCTGTTGAAACGCGTCGGTGTTTTAGTTAAAACTTGTTTGATGTTTAGTGGGTTAAGTGTTTAGTGTTATAGTAACAGTACGTGTGCTTTTTACGATCCGCTTTGTCTGTTGGTTGTTTTTTCTGTTGTTTTGATCTGGAGCGAATAACGCAGATTACTATTGATCAAAGCATTTACACTCGGCTGGGACAGTGTCAGTTGGTTGGTGGGGTTCATTTTGAAAATTTACGTTAACTGTTACAATAAATTTAAGTTCAGATGCATTTTTTTAAATTTAATTTTAATTTTGTACAAAAATAAAAATTTTTTATTTTTTTTTTCTAAATTTATATTATTTTAAAAAAATTGTGATGCAACATACCAATTGTTTTATATCTCTATTTGGAGGATATAAAGATCTACCAAAAACGATAAAAAGATAATATGGTTGCCATTTAAAAAAGGGTTGATGACGTCATCACTCTAAAAAGCAATGACGTTATAGAAAAAAATTGTATGTCAAAAGATGGCGTTTTAAAAAAGAAAATTTACCTGTCCGAGCGTTTTTCCTAAAAATGTAAAATAATGCGGTTATAAGCTTGGTTCCAAACTTTATGACCACACTGTATATGTATGTTACAAAATATGATGCTATTAGTAAATCTGAAATTTTATTTAGAAATACAGACATATAATTGGGAATATAGACGTAAAATTTTAATATACGATTCTAGAAATAATCTTATTCTTGACTTCTGTCTATTAGTGGTTTCACACACACACGTTGCAACAGATAAAATAAATAATGTTGTCACAACTATTGTTTACAAGTAAGAAGAAGCAAACAACCCAGTGCGGTATATGAATTGGTTTATTAAAAGCATAGTCTGTTATGTTTGATACGTTTAATTTTCTGCTCGGTAATAACAATAATTTACGACTTAATAATTTTTAAATTGCTTTGTGTAGTATTTTCGAAAAATTGAAATAATAACTTCAATTGATTTATTTTTACCTCTATCTGTATTAAGCAATATAGGAAGATACCGATTAATTCAAAATTTTCAACCATAGAAGGTTTGTAGGTGGCGATTTAAAGAATAAAGAACGTTTTTTCAGGATCTCGAAGCCGTGTAAAATTTTCTATGGATAAGATTACAAGATAACTTTCCTTGGACTCGTCCCAATGGATTCACAGCAGGGATTCATGCTTTAGTGTCCAGTTTTTAAAGGTTAAATTTAAATCGGGATTAGTAATATAAATGTGCTTTAGATATTTGTATGTTTCAGTTAGATAGGACGATTTATAGCTATTAGTTTTTAAATAAATACAGTATTAATAATAATAGAGTATTATATTGTTTAAATAATAATAGTAACCACAAATTAAATAATAATTGCTTGTGTAATTGTATGATGGGTTATTGATGAAATCGAACACGTCCTGATCAGTATAACTACATATATACGTTATTTACAGATTGGACAAACGAATATTATCTGATGGATTCCAAAGTTAGAAACATATCTTTTGAAGTTTATCAGTAATATCTGGTACCAGTCCGAAATCTGGCGAAAATTTAGCACTTATTCTAGTATATTCTCATTGACGATCAATGTGGTCAGACAAATTAATAATATTCCTAACTGAAGTAATATGCTAATTGATTTATTAAACACATTAGTCCTATGTGAGCATATCTGCTGTTTTCCAGTACAAGCACTGAATGATTTTATCATCTAGGTACCGACTTTTGAAGGTAAAACAAATTCATACATCCGTCATTCTTAGATCCGTCGTTACACTCGACAGTTTGATTTATACTACACTTCTACAGGTATGCTTGGAAGCAGCCATGTTTCTTTACAAACTCCATTAAGTTTACTTGTCCGTGTTTCCTATGTACTCATAGTCTTAAGTCATTTATTATCTGTTTGATACATGCAGCTCGGGCACTGTTACTGTTCAACCTTCCTGCTGACAATTCAAAATATTACTGCAAATAGTCTCTACATCTGTCACTCTCCACTTCAGTTTCAACATTACCATCGCACCAGTAAGTCTATCGCAAGTATTTTGGCTCCTATGAAGGAAATATCAAACGATACGGTTTTGTAGACTTCTAGATCCCTGCTATCAAGTTTGCATTAAATGCTTTGGTATTTTTTCTGATAGAGCAGCACAAACTGCACCATAGTACGTAGTACCATATTTTGCTGCACTCACTACCTTCCGCGTTTTTTGAAGTTACCATAGCTAGTCATCCATATACTCTAGTAGGTGTACGTCTTATTTCAAGTATGTCATTATAGTATTGCACAGCGTTGAATGTAGCACTGACTCCTCTGGGACGCCATAAAGTTTCTTTTGTAGCTCATTTAGCGCTCGATTTCATAGAGTGGGATTGAAAGCATTTTCAATATCTAACAGGGTATACGACACAGGGTATGACTCGTTTGCAAGATCCTAGACCGTTCTTAGCGCTATGATCGTCTCTCGCTAAACTCGCTTTCTAGTTATAAGTACCCTAAGAAGATTAAGTTGCTCTAGTAGCTTTTCTAGTACATTGAATATGCACAGGGGCCGTTGCAAGGCATTGTGCTGTTCGGGTCTTTTTCAGGTATCATCACCAACCTAACCTGATTTTATACTGCCGGAAACTTCGCTTGTAGCAGCACCCCATACATGGTTTTTAGGAATTTGTCCATATATCTTCTACCGATCAACCCATCTAGGCCTGGAGCTCTCCTTTGTTTTTTAGTTCGTTCCGTTTAGTATCTCCTTTTGATGAGAAAGGATATAGCCATTTGATCTTCTTGATTCTCTGTCAGTCACTACCGTCCAATTAAATTGAATTATCAGAAGTAATTTTAATAATAAACCTGGTCTAGACTTACATGTTGACCTTATATTACACTGGAGAATTTTTTATTAGGAAGTTGTCAACCATCAGTATTTTGTATGAGAAGATACCAGTAGAAGATACCAGGCAGAACTCATTAGTAAATACAAGAATTGTACATTAATATCGATACTAGGAAAATATATTTTTCCCAAACTTTTCGAACAGAAACAGTGACAAGTGGAGTACAGTCTGTTTCAAAATTAATGTTTCGCGTGGCAAGGAAACCCATAAAAATCACGGCCCATTTAACTCAGCCCAATTTTCGTTTGGTGAATACTAATGTTCTAATTGCACTCTAAAACAAATGTCAACCAAACTTTGAGCACTAGTTTTTCACTAGCAGTTATAACATGTTTTTCAGTGTAGACTGATACATTACTTTTGAAACACTTTGGTACTTTTCTCGCTGACTCACGTAGTTAAAACATGTATAAAGTATCGTTTATTCTTAGTGTTCATATTTAGGTTTAAATCTTTAAACATCAATCCATTTTAATATACAGATTTTATGTTGAGTTCCGTTCTTTTGATTATTTAATACTGTTTATATCCAGCTGAGATATTAGTTGATTAAATATCTCCCCCAGCAGCCATTTTGCATCCGTTGAATATAAGTTTGACGTGTAATTATCACAGTTTGTGAATTCACTACATACTACTGAAATTACACTGTTGGGTTGTCATAAGAATAAATTCAACATGATGCATTATTATGCTATCTTACAGCAGATTTATAATACAGTAATTTCGAATGGTATATTAATGCGGTATTCATTTAAATGCGTCTGTTAATATGAAGCAAATAAGCGAAGTGCGAATGCGAGTTTGTTATAATTAGTTACATATTACTCACTCAACTATTAGACAGTTTATTAGGGAAGTGGTTCTATGTAGTATGTACTTCCATGCATGTAAGTGCAAATTCTGTCTTTATGCAAGGATAGCTTAATTGAAGTAATATATGGTCGTATAGTTTATAGCACCCTTTTGCGCGATGTAAATTAGTTATATTGGTATTTGATAATTATCTTAATACTTGTGCGTTTATTTGTAGTGATAAATAAATGGTAAGTAAAAAAATCCCAAGAAACCGACGACGAAACGGATAGGTATTAGAAAAGGTTCTGCTACCAAACAAAACAAGGAAGAACGGAATTCACTATTTATAGTTTGGATTTACGTGAAGCTGTAGGAAAGGTGATCCCTATCCGCATTGCGTTATCCATTGTAAAATCTCAGAGTATATAACATCGAAATGATACTCTTGTTATTTTAAAAATGAAACCCGTAAATTCAAAACACCAAACGACTAAAAGAAGAAACGTATGAAGGATATATCCTCATTTTTTTTCGACATTAACGAAAAAATTGTATAGGTTTTATATAGTCCCATTATAAGTAAGCATTATACCATGAACATTGTAGTAAATTCTATACATGAAATAGTCAAATACGGATATTAGATAATTGAATATTATCTTAAATAAGAACTATCTAACGTTGTGTTTTATATATCTAAACCTGGGAGCCAGGTTTCTAATTATTTCTAATTATAAGTTTAAATATCGCATACGAGGATCATTACAAAATCTAATCAAATTCTGAGACCGGTAAAAATCTAATTAAAGAAAGTTAACTTTTTTAGAATAGTAATAAGAGATACACCTGACACATATTTTAATTTTCATTTGTAAATGATGGTTCGTTATCGTTTTGGCAAAATTCTAGCAACTAATTTTAATTGTGTCACTCTACTTTTCAGCTAAAAAACTAAATTGAAATTTGTATTTCAATTATGCGAGTTAAATTAAAACTTAAAATTTTAGTTCAGAATTTCTATCTAAATTTTATATGAAAATACAAATTTTATAAAAACATACAATCTATTACATTTTTAATTTAGGCATCCCTACATATAATGTTCATGCACCTTCTAACAATTACTTTGCGAAAAATAATTAAATTTATATTTCGACTACAATCTAAGGTACAACACGCAGGTTCCAAGGTTCAAATGCATGAATGTAACTTAAAACCTATTAGAGTAATTTGCACATATTTTCAAGCTAAATATCCCTGTATTTCTCTGTATATACATCATATTATTGTCGCTGATGCCCTTGGTATGCTTGAAATAAATTTTAGATTGTATGACATTAATTCAGATAGCCGTATAATATACAAAGCAGGCATTGTGTATTATATTATTATTTTTCTGATTTTCAGAAATCTTTTATTCTCGAATCGATGGTATAAAAATGTTGCAACGTTACATTAGGAAATTTTCGAAAAATAATCCAAATCTTGAATTTTCAAAACCTGGATGTCTAAGGGCTAACAAAATAAGTATCTATTGAAGAAGATTTTTTATAATACAGTCTCGACAAGTTGCGTTAAAAAATGAGGCAATCATCATAAAAACGGAAAAATATCGTTCTGTAACATACGAGGCTTGCTTCAAAATCTTTTTTCTTTCAAGCAAGTAGTGAGATGAGGACACGGTTTGCCTCAATGGCACAGTGAGCCGTCTAAATTGCAGATATTGGAGTCTGGTAAATCCTTATTGAACGGCAAAGATTCACTCAACACTTACAGAAATTATGTGGACTGGAATAGTCGATATTGGCACAGGATCTTTCTTTTTGAAGAAATCTAACAGGAGAAAGATATTTGTAGTTTTTGTAAAATGATCTGGTTCCAGCGCTTGCAGCAACTTTTTTAAATATAAAATACACTTCACTCAAAAAATTAGAAGAACACTTTTCTCAAAACCTGTAACTTTTTAAATAAGAGGTCAAAGAAAAATCAAATTTGGCATATATTTAACTAACGAAAATTACAAAAACAATTTCCATAACTCTCTTAGTTACTTCTAAGTTACACTTAAAAATGTAAATTAATAACACAAAAACAAAATGGAAATAACTGTTGTAGTATCGATGAGAGTAGGGTTTTATGTGAATTGGTGAGGTTTAATACCGTGTATGCCCTTCACGGGCACGAATCACTTCCTCATATCTGCGTGGCATGCTTCGCACTAGACTGCGAAGATACTCGTGAAGTATGCTTTCTCATTCCTCAATCAAGACTTGTGTCAGTTCGTGTATGTCGCTTTGCATTGTCGTGCATTATGGATAAAATTGGGACCAACGCCATATGCAGCAGGCACCACTCCTCCAAGACATTTTTGATGTAATGCATTGCTTTTCGTCTATTAGGAACCATAACAAGATTGGTTCTGTTGTCTAAACTGATTCCAGCCCCAACTATCACAGATCTAAGACGAAATCTATCCACTTCCTGTATAGTAGCGGCTGAGTAGCGTTCACCAGGATGTCTATATACACGTACTCGACCGTCGCAACGAGTTAAGCGAAATCTGGACTCGTCTGTAAAAGAGTATAGGCGTCCAGTAACGAAGTTGCCAATCTTTGTGATCCAGAGCAAACTTCATTCGCGCTGCTTTGTGATGCTGCGTAAGGCGTGGTGCGCGGATAGGTTTTGGTTTCAAATTTGCTTCTTTTAATCTATTTCTAACAGTTTGATCAGAAATTTGTATTCCATGTGCTTGTCTTAGGTCTTTTAGGAGGTCCCTTGCTGTGGCAATACGCTTAGGCAGAGAGGAAAGGACAAGAAATCGGTCTTGATTTTTCGATTTCAACCTTGTCCAGCTCTTGTGACATATTGACCAGTCTTCCGAAACCGATGCCATAAACGCTGAATAACAGAAGAAGAAACTTCAGGGTCCCTGCCAACATGTCGAATAGAGTGGCCATGCTGAATAAGAGCTACAGCACGAGCAACTTGCACTTCACTAAGTCTCATTTCACTTCTAATCAATGAAGATTGACAATTGAATTAATCTGTCATCTTTCATCTTCAAGGCTTTCATACGTCAATTCAATGTACTTATACTTGATTTTTTTCCATTTCGTTTTGCATTATTAGTTTACATTTTTAATTGTAACTTAGAAGTAACTAAGAGTTGTAAAATTGTTATTGTAATTTTCTTTAGTTAAATATATGCCGTTGAAGCATACCAAATTTGATTTGTCTAGAAAAATTATTTTAAAAGTTACAGGTTTTGAAAAAAGTGTTGCCCTAATTTTTTTGAGCATTGTAAATTCTTAAATTATGTGTTTTTTCTTAGAGTATTATCACCCGGAAGTTGTTTTTTTTACATCATTTTTCAACGAATCGCCTAAAACTAGAACATCTTAACTTGTTAAGAGGAATATTTGATTCAACCTTGAACTGGCATAACTCGAATCTGAGTTCTTTTTTCGGAAGTTCTTTACGATTAAATCACAAAGAACTTCCGTATGCTCAACTGGCTGATGTTATTTGATTTTTTCATGAAACAATAAACCAAAATTAATAAAAATTCAAGTTTAAGATTAACATAATGTATTAATAAAGACCAAAAATATTAGTACATGTATGTATCGTTACATATATATATCCTGTCACAAGCTTTGCAAAAAACAGCATCACCATCAAGAGAAAGCTCAGGATAAGGACGTGTCATCAACCGAAAATTGCCGCTGATTAATGCTAAATAGAAATTTTATTTTAAGCATGTAGTACATGCATGAAATTTTATATTAACGACCCAAAAACTGGAACCTGGGAGGCACTCGCTTCGTCTAATGGTATCTCTTAGAAAACTCAATATGCCTTTTCTTTTTGGCTTTGTACCTCCCCTTCAATAACTTTATTTCTTATAATATGTATTTGCTCCAAAATAGTAATAGTAACCTGAATATTAA
>CM043021.1:69329544-69748414 GCA_023690525.1 Holotrichia oblita | reverse complement strand
AAATCTAAATTGAAATCTAAGAAACTGTGGCTATCTGTTGACAAAAAAACAGACTGTAAAACAAAATCGGTTAATATTATGGTACATACAAGGGAAGCACATCAACCGTCACTTTCAATTTTACTAGCTTGCAGAAGAGTGCCGAAAAAATATCACGGTTAGTATTAAATATCTTGGCTGCTGTTTGTATTTTTTCCGTAGGCCGGCTTCTTAAAAAAGATTGTGCGAACTTCTTACACGTGTCGTGTAAAATCCATGCTCTACATTTGGTGGTAGAAACTATTCGTAGATGTAGATATACTAATTGCGAGTTTAAAGGCAGTGTTTCTCAAAATCTCCAAAACGTGTTCGCGATTTCCACAGGGTGTGTCCCGATATTCTTGAATCACCACAACCGATTCTTACATGTTGGGGAACATGGTTACAAGCAGCATTTTACTATAATGAACATTTTGAAAGTATTAAGAACGTAGTTTTACAGTTCAGTCCCAAAGAAGCTGCAGCTATTCAGGAAAGACAATCATAATTTCAAGATAGTCTGGTTAAACCCGATTTAAATGCTATTCAGAGCAATTATGGCGGACCTGTGCGGGCAATATAAAAACTGGAAAATCCCTCGGTGTCATTACTGAAATCTCTACAAATACTAAAAGATGTTCACACAAAGTTTGAAAGTGTTTTAGTGAAAGACTCCGATTTTAAATAAAAAAATATAACATTAGTGGATGTAGAACGCTCGTTTCTAAATATAAGCACATTTTTTCTCCGATACGCACTCGATTTGGGGAACGTACTGTGGAAACGCATTTTATGTTGCATATATTTAACCGATCTCATCCAATTTGTGACTTAACGGAAGACATTTAAAATGGTAAGTGTTTCACCACGTTTTATAAATTTACGAGTTCTTTAGTTATGTATACAGGGTGTCTCACGAGGAACTGCATCGATCGATATATGGAAGAGTATACATTGGAACGTTCTGAAAATTTTGGAATATACTAATGTCGACGTGCGCTATTAAATTAAAATATTTATAATAATGATATTTTAAATGGAACACCCTATATATTATTATATTTTTTAATTTCTCGTTCAATTTTGAAGTAAATTTAATAAAACAACTATGTTGTTATTTTCAACCATGTTTGAAATATTTGCATTTTTTTTTAATTTTTGACAGATGGAGGAATGCATTTGAACTTCTATAACTGTAAAGGTATTTAATTTGGAAAATTGAAAATTTGTAGAACTATTGACCGTATAGAATAGAGCTCGAAACCGAATAAATTTTTCGAAAACGTTATACAGCGTATCCGAAAATTACGGTTAAATTTCCGAATGGAAAAATTGTCAAAACTTAAATTTTTTAAATGCAACTACCTATTTTTCGCTTGCTCATCAAACTGCCCTTACAAAAATACAAAAAAAAGTCTGATTCATTACACATCTAAAATCGATACTTTTTAAGATAATTAATAAAATATGTATGCTCTAAGAAGAATGTAGCTGTGGTAGTTTTTTAAGATGTCATCCTGCTTTGGTATATCTAAGTTAGTCATGACCATTCGAGAAACAATCCAGCACTGATGAAATGTCATTCATTGTTAGTTTTCAATTATAAACAATGCCGACACGTTTAAATTATACGAACGAAGATTATTTAAATTTGTTATTATTTATGTTGAATGTAATCAAGTGATATCAAGAAAATGTGATACCTTTGCCGTTCGGCATTCTCAAAAGCAGAAGCCGTCATCAAACACAGTTAAACGCATAATACAGAATTTTAAAAACTAGTAAGAAGTAGAGAAATCAATTTTAAATTATATGATTATGTATTGGTATTGTTTTTATGGAAATTATTGGGTGTTGCCAAATTTCCAGTAGTATAGTATTTCAATAGATTGGCTATACCGTGACCACCCGTGACTATTCAATTTGACATTTAAAATTCATGTTTATCTTTTAGGTTAGAAAACTCTGTATTTACAAAAGGACCAATAATTTCGTAAAAACATGCAAAAAAGATAGATGTACATAAATAAAACAAACTCGTTGGGATATTTTTGTTAATAATGGAATTTTACTATAAATTACAACATAAATATAAAACATCTACAAATTGTTTACAATTTTGACCTATAAGACAAATACAAAATACCTTATTTTCATAACTGAATATCAAAGAAATTAATATGTAGATTAAAAAATACTGTCTGATGGGCTAGTAGAAGAAGATCTGGGTGATAAATGAATAATAAATTATTTAGAATCGCAGAAATTGCGATGAGATAAAATTGCTATACCATACATAGTTCCTTTAATATCACTGCCAACTTTGATTTGCGTCAATACTATTTCAACAGGATTTAATGTATGTACAATGTCAGATGGAGAATATAATATGGTATGTTCTATCTTAACAGCCACTTTATCATGTGATGATAAGCCTTGTGTACCAATACAACTTATAGTAAATCTTATTTTATAAATTCTTCCTCAATAGGAATTCCTTTCTCATTCAATCAATTCATTTTTTTTATTTCTTAGAGGCTGTAGTTGGTACTTTTCCAATATAGGTAGGATAATGCATAAAATGAAGCTGATTATTTTATGTTTCACAAAGATTAGTTCATGTTCGGCATATATTCATGAATGGGTATTCTTGCGTGACACTTTATTTTCTATACTGGTGCATGTAAATGGTTTTCATTTACTTTGAAAATAGAATCCCTTCGCCAGAGGCCAAAGTGAATCATTTACTTTTCTTTGAGTGAAAAAGTTTTCCCCGAAGGCTATTCCTTGTAGTTTCATCTTGATAACCTATAATTTTAGACTTTATGGCAATAACTATGTATTTTGATTGTATTGATAATAGTTTAGAAGTAAGTCGAAGAAAATGAGACAATACAAATATACACGAAACATATACACGACAGATGACAGACCGACATTTTCAATAACCAATATCTCATATAAAGAATAAAAATATGATACTGCAAAAGCACTTCAAACTTTAAGTCACTTCGCAACGTTGCCATCGAAAAAAAGGAGAAGCATATATAAGAAGAGAGTTACTATTATACCAATGATTAACTAACCAAAGTTCAATCGTAAAGCGCGAATTGTAAATTATATTTGTATCTTAACAAAAAAATATTACCTCATAATACAATCAAGATATTTTTGTTATTTGAGGATGACAATTGCCCATAATTAATACAAAATAATAATTTTGTGGTATATTTATAGTTTTTTGTAATTTACGGATTTTCTAAAATAAATTTCCTATTTTGCTATATGTTCATTGATATTAATGCTGATAGTGACATCTATATTCTAACGGAGTTGTGATTTCTTGGCTGTTACGAGATTTTTTTATGTTGAAACGCCCTCTTAACGAACGAAGCAAATTAAATAAAAAGTTCAATGACAGAAAAACCGTCAAACGACATTTATGGCAAGCTATTGCCTTGAACTAAATAAAGCTGGATTTAATGTAGGTACGGTAAAGATGGAGCAGAACGCTGTAGGCAAACATTTGCTAATATGCAGAGGCAATATATTAGTTATGTAAAACATGTAAAAACAACGGGCGCATCTAAGCGTGAACCTCCACCATATATGGAAGAAATGCATTCTATTTTAGGGGGAAAAGATAAAATAGATCCACAAATGCAGGATACATTGGAGAGTAAGGAAAATTATATGGAAGATAAGTCAGATATTGAAATTTTAAAAACAAAAAATGTAATAGGGGAAGAAAATGTATCGGATAAAGTTAAGCCTAACCCACCAGGTGACGATACACGTAAAAATCGGTTTGCATCTAAAGCGACTGCTAAGCCTTTAGGTACCAATCAAAAAATATTAGAGCTGATACAACAGCAACACGAAGAAGATAGGGAGGATAAAAATAAATTTTTTGAAATTATGAAAACTGCACAAGAACAACAATTTCTGCAACGGGAGAGATTTCTAGATATTCTTGAAGCCAAATACAAAAAGCAATAAGTAATCAATAAGGCTGTTTAGTACTTAAAGGATAAACATTTATTTTTTTAGAGTGAATAAAAGTTGTTTTTTAATTAATATAAATGCTGTTACGTAGTTAAGGATAACAATTTATTTATTTGTTTAGATAGAAAGGGTTTGAAGTTTTTTTAATTATTATTAGGTTATTAACTAGTTTAATAAAAACTGAAGTTTAAAGTTAATGAATGTTGTGTTAATTCCATTAAAGACTGTAAAATTGTTAATACTTAATAAAATAAATGTAAATATTTGATAAAATATACTTATTTATTTTTACACTGACTGATGTACATATAAAAAACCAAACATTTTCAAAATCTCTTCTCTTCTCTATATATATAAATGATATCTCTTCGTGTTTCCGTAATTGCAAGTTATTGTTATACGCGGATGATTTAAAATTTTGCCGAAGAGTAGCGAATCTTCAGGACTGCTACTTGATTCAAGATGATTTAGTGAGATTAATCGATTACTGTACGTCACGACAATTGCATCTAAACCTTGAAAAATGTCAACACATTACGTTTACACGGAATGTCAAGAAAATAGATTTCCAATTTAAAATCGGTAGTAATATCCTGAAACGTGTCGATAGCGTTAAGGATCTTGGCATAATTCTGGACTCTAAACTGTTATTCGATAAACACATCCACTATATTACACAGAAATCATATAAAATGTTAGGTTTTATCATCAGGACATGTAGTTATTTCAAAAACATATCAACATTAAAAACCTTGTATTACGCCTACGTATTCAGTCATTTGAATTACGCAACACAGGTTTGGAATCCCCAATATGTAGTTTATATTGATAGAATTGAACGTATACAAATTAAATTTATCTCTTATTTGTCACGTAGAGCAGATGTTGACCTAACCACTACTAATTATACCTTCTCCTGTGATCACTTCAGAATGCATCCACTGACGGAACAATGCACACTCAATGATTTTATCTTTGTTATAAAACTTCTGCAAAATATGCTCGATTGTTCTTTCATTCTAGATAAATTACAGTTTCACGTTCCTTCGCGTAATGTCCGTGGCCAGCCTATGCTTCATATACCTTTTTGTAGCACCAACGCTTCTCGCAATTCACCAATAGTCAGACTTTCAACCATTTTTAATGGGTACAATGTTGATGTATTTTTTAATACGTTCGCAATGTGAAAGCGTCTTGCGCGTTCTTTGATTTGTCAATGCCGAGTTTCATTATGATTGTTTGTACTTATCTTTTACCTCTCTATATTTAACAGCGTTGCAGCTACTTATTATTTGTATTTACATTAACATATGTTTATACTCATATTTGTCTTTATATTATATTACTCTATGGATACTGTTTTGGACTCTGTCTGTTTGTATTCTAAATTCTTAATAAAAAAAAAAAAAAAATGTATTTAGTAGCACCAAAATAAAAGAACAATAAATTTCCATTTGTTGATGCAACAATTTGCTTTACCCTTGCTTATATCCTGCTGTTCTGGCATTGCCGTTTGATTGGGATTATTGTTCAGAATATTATTGTCATTTTGCCATGGATTATGGTATTGGTAACAAAAATTGTGAAGAATACATGCAGCAGTAGCTATTTCAACACTTTTGCCTATGTTATATGTATTAATATACTGCAGACGCCGCCATCGACTTTTTAATATACCAAAAGTATTTTCTATTGTCACTCTATCTGCCCTTAGTAAATAATTATGTCGCCTCTGTACATCTGTTAAATTTCCAGTATTTCTATAGAGTGTCATCAGCCATGATTTTATTGGAAAGGCACTATCGCCTATAATATGATATTCTTCATTTGGGAAATAAATATGCGGACCATACCTACTTATATTCTCTACAAAACTGCTATTTGAAAATACCTGTAACACAATATGAATTTGTGAAGCAAAAGAAAATTAGTATTTAATATCTATCTTACTCTAGAATCATAAGCTGATCCTGGAAAACCAATAAATACATAGGAAAATATTTTCTGTGCAGTACAAATTGCCATGATATTTATAGATTGTTGCATGTACCTATTCGTGTAATTGTCATGTTGTTCTGGTGATACTTTAATCTGTATATGGCAACCATCAATTGCACCGATGGCCCCTACATACAAAAGAAAAGTGAAATTCACTTGTACATGTATCAGATTAAACCTGTTAATGATTTAAAATCCAAAATATATATCATATGTTTTGAATACCTGGATAATGAGTATAACCATTTTTTATGGTTTCATATTTTTCCCTTCTTTGTGGCCAATAAATTAATTTGTTTTTCAATGATATAATAATATATAAATATGCATTTATTATTATTATTTATTTATTCATCACTGCACTTTGTGCAATGTGATATCGATCTCCAATAGCATTTAAAGCATCCAACTTAGAAATGTACCACAAACAAACCAGTAATGATATTTCTGGCATTATTGGATAATTTCTGCCCCTATATTTCTTTTTTATCAAGCAACTATTCTCACTCTGTATTAGATATTCTAATAGTACTTTAAATGTCTCTTTTTGCATTCTGTACAATTTGAAAAACTCAATATTGTTATATCGTGTTAAGTAAGACGATGCTACAAGCCTGCTTTGTTCTCTAATTTTTATAAAATTCTTAGTGTTCTTCTTATCAAATAGAAAGAAATACAGTTTATGAAGATTATCTTCTTCGAAAACGTCTAGAAATAATGATTCTTCTAGTTCATCCATTGCTTAAACTAAACATGTGTTATTTATTATTTATCTAGTACTAAACAATAATTTTATCCTACTTCTGTTATACTTGTTGTCGTCAAAATGTTTTGAATTTTATGTTTTCTGTCACTGAGTAACCGTTCTCATTTTCGTGTCGAAAATTGTTTATTGGATACCGGTTGTAACTGGTGACGTCATAACTGTTACTGAGATCGGTTCAACGGTTACTCGCGAAAATATGCTTTCTGTGTATTACCAAAAACCAGCATCTTTAATAATAATTTCTTTATTTTTTATTACAATTTTTGTGTCCAGTATCAAATTCTCAATTAAACGGTAATACGGATATATGTATGTACCTACAGGGTGGGCAAATTTCGATGTTTTAATAGGGGATCTCGGTAACTATAAGAGGTATCAAAAATCGGACCACGCATCCTGGATCTGTTTTTTTCGAGAAGAGGATGATGGTGAAAACCAAATTTGGCTATCGGCTTTCAGTTTCGAGCTATCCCTGAAAATTCGATTTTTCCCGTTTTCGTTTTATCACGATATCTCGGCTATTTATGAAAATTGGCAAAAATGACTTTCACGTTCTTCAGGCACTTTTTTGATTAGAATGCAATGGCGTTAGAGAAATTCAAGGTAGGACACAAAGTTGTATTTTTTTACATAGAACATATAGTTGGCTATGATATCATTAAAACGAGGATTTTTTGGCCATTTCAATGATATATATCATGTGGGGTCTATTCGTTCGTTTTCACTGTATTATAGCAAAAAATTAACATTTTCCATTGATTTTCATCATTTCATTGCTTTTTGTTAGTAGGCGTGTGTCATTCAACATACATGAATCTATCAGTAGGTTTATAAATAGTATCAATAGTTTAAGTTGATTATTTGATTGTTGCTTCACCTTAAAAGCAAAAAATTTATTAGGTTGCCTTCTTTCCGGGTAACGATTAAAATATGTTTCACATGCAGCTTCAGCATTATTATTATTGTGAATAAAGCATTGCAACATATCATACTTTTCGTAATTTTCATAAGCCATCGCAAATTTATAATTTTAAGAGATCCCCTATTAAAACGTCGAAATTTGCCAACCCTGTACACAGGTATTCCATTAAAAAAAGACAGCTTTAGTGAAAGTCTTGAAAACCCGATATTTCATTGTTTTTCTGTTTTACCATGCAATAGCCACATAAAATCCCTGAAATATGCCTATTTAACCGACTTTGTAGCTCCAATAATAACAAAGACGGCGGTGCGCACTTAAGTTAGGACAGCCTGTAGATTAAAGGTGATGCATTTTTTTACAGCCATAAATATTATACTTGCAAATATGGTAAAATATTTGCATCCCCGTCGGGAATCGAACTTGATACTTTGACTTTCCGGATAACGTATAACAACTGTGTATTATTATTCGAGGTCTTTCTGCAAAGGTTCGTCGTAAAAAAAAAACAGTATAAATAAGCTGCAGTGTTCTGATTTGTTGGTGATGCGCAGGTCTCATATTCTATCGTTTTAAAATTATTTCATTTTCTTATATCGTAATAACGACCCCTAAAATAATATTACATATATATCATAATATAGTGACTATCTCGAAATATTTTTCTTGAGGGGTATATACAAGTCATAAGAATTACGAGCATTGTTATACTGTATATGAAGATTTTAAAAGCGAACATAACTTTGTAAGCTACACAACAATTAAATCTTTTTACGGTACCTATTTAAAATATCTATCACAATGATATAACATTTACATATATCAAATATTGTGCCGAGATGGTTTCAGCTGTAAAAAATGTATATAATTTTATGTATTGATACTTGGTAATAAAAAATACAAACAACCGCAAATGTACATTTTACGCCTTGGCTTTTATGCGCAGTAAAGATAGGCATTAAAGGAAATATTCAGTAATAACTCTTTTTACTACAAATAAGCGCAGCTTGTCAATAAATTTCGCGCAAATTTAAATCACTCAAATGAGGTTCGGTCTCAGATTTAATATGCGCATTTTAGAACCTTAAACATCCTAACAGAAAATCGTCATTTACGCTGCGTAATATTTACGAAGTAATAATTAACTGTCCGTTTCGTCTCTTTTTGTATGGAAATTAATAAAGACAGCGAATTTCGAAATCATTTTATCAAACATACCTTCTTGGCTTTTGTATGCTTCCTTATTTTTTTCTTTTCTGCACACTCTTTATTATTTACAGTTAAATAATCCTGTTGAGAAGTTCACAAACGAAAGCCCTATGACGTCATTGTAAATTCTTAATCACTTCAGCTGTAATACCATAGTTACGGCCTTCTTAAATAAATTACGATCAAGCTCCCAGAATCATCTTTTAGGTACTTACTGTTTCGTTTTTAATCGACCTGCATGCCGAAAGGTATGTACATGAATTATAAATGTTTCCATTATTCGCCGGTATATTTTTGGATACACTGAAGAATGAGTGGTGGTAAAATGAACATGGAGGCGATGAATTAAAGGGACATTACTATGTAGTATACTGATTTGTTTACGCGATGAATTAAACATTGCATGTATATTTAATGTCACTTTTGTTGTGCATTTTATTTTTCATGTTCACCTTTGTTACACTATGGCTGACAAAACACGGCTATATTTAAGAACATTAAATATTTCTTCTAGTCTGGTGATTAAAATGCACACCTTTGGGAAAATTTGATGCAAGGAAACTGTAATAATTTGCTTCCTCCTATAATGTACAATAATAATTAGACCTGGTAAAAACTAAACTAACTGAATAGTGTTGTCAAATTTGCTGCACTGAAATTTTTGAGTTGAAAATTTTATCCTCTGCAAAGATTTTTCATTTTTTTTTGATATATTGCTCTGTTAGATCGAAAAAATTGAGTTTCGTGTTTTTCATAATATTTTTTCCTTTTTTTTGCCTACGGAGGGTAAGATAGCAAATAATTTGTAAGACTGTTTTGAAGAACATTTTGGAGTGATTTCAAGGACTGTGGGCTCGTAATAACAATAAAAATCGGTGAAATTTTGTATAAAAAGCCTGCGATAGCACTATTTCGGGTTCTATCTATGTATTAGAAGCATGTTATATGAGGGCTATTTGCCATATCTAATAATACTATACATATTTCATACTTAATGTTTGGAAACTAGCAAACAGAGTCGTTAAAGATCATCTTATCTTTGTATGGATAAAGCTGACTACTACAATGTTCCAAAACGGTCTCCCTTAAGATTGTTAATCTGGTGCAAACGAGAACGTCGCAAGGAGGTTTGGTGAATAAGAGGCATAGCAAGTAACGGGAATGTTTTACTGTGAGAAGCATTTACTTGTTTTCAATTTACTTTTTTTTAATATAGAATTCATAACTTAATTTCGTTTTCCCAATTACTATTACTATTATTATTACATTATTATAAGCTTTCTATAAACATTAAAATATATTTTTTATTATAGTTAGGTATTTGCAAAATTATGTAATCTATGTTACTTAAAACTTTGTAGGTAATCTATGTTACTTAAAACACTTACTTAAAATTTCTAATGGCATTTTTTAAATAGAACATAATTATTAAATTCATCTTTGATAGTTCGAGAAGGTCAGTTCTATCATTGACAGTATTATAAATATTTTTTTTCATTTTAAGAAGTTTTGAACTTTGGTAATTTGTTTTTTCTTGTAAAAAGGTTTAATTGATTAACTCTGAACACGTGTTTTGAGGGCTCATGGGCGGTGATCATCAACCGAATACCGAACGAGTAAATCTAATTAAAAATCCAGCAGTATCAACATCCCCTCTTCAAGAATTAAAAACCAGTGCATGCGACTCTTTACCTAAAAACGAACAAATTGCTAACATACGAGGGAGCGTTTTTATATTCGCGGAATGAGCGGGTTGTAGGGGGGTGATTAGGCGCATTGGGGGCGTGACCTGTGCAGCGACTCATAATTAGTATAAATACGCAGCTTCATTGTTATTAGACAGTTAGTCTTTGAGCTATCGTCAACCAAGTAACATAATCAGGAGTGAAAAGTGAAATATGGAAAAAATCGAATATCATGCCGTTATAAAGTTCCTTACCAGGCAAGGAAAATCAGTCGCGACCATAATGAATGAGATATCAAGTGGCATACTTTATTTAAACAAGGAAGGGAATCCCTTGAAGACGACCCGAGGCCGGGCAGGAGCATTGAGGTGACCACGCCAGTACTTATCCAAAAAGTTGAAAAAATTGTAGTCGAAGATGCTCGACTAAAGAAGAAACAACTCGCAGAAATGGTTGGAGTATCCGATACAACAATTTTTAAAATCCTACACGATCATCTCGGCATGTTTAAGGTCAGTGCAAGATGGGTGCCGAGAATGCTCACGCCGCCGCAAAAACAACAGCGCGTAGAGTGTTCGCGTGTATTTTTGGACCTCTGTAATGAAGACAAGGATGGTGTATTGAGTCGAATTGTTACTGGAGACGAAACTTGGGTTCATCATCCACACAAGTCCAAACAAGACTCCATGCAGTGGCATAAAAGGGGCACAGCACCTCCCAAGAAATTTAAAGTGTCACAATCAGCTGGGAAACTCATGGCAACGGTATTTTGGGACTCGGAAGGAATATTGTTGATTGATTATAAAGATAAAGGTGTTTCTATAACCGGAGAATATTACGCTTCAATATTAGAGCGACTAAAAGAAGCCATTAAACAGAAAAGACGGGGAAAATTGACGAAAAGTGTGCTGCTTTTGCACGACAACGCGTCGGTCCACAAGAGCCGCGTTGCGTTAGCTGCCCTGCATAAGGTGGGCTTCCAAATTGTCAATCACCCACCCTACAGCTCAGACCTGGCCCCGAGTGATTATTACCTGTTTTCGAAAATGAAAAAAGAGCTACGGGGTAAAAAATTTACTGCCGATGATGAAGTCAAGGAGGCAGTTTCGGCGTATTTTGCAGATAAAGAGAAATCATTTTTTTATGAGGGTATAAATAAATTAATTGAAAGATGTGAAAAATGTATCCGTCTTGCAGGTGAATATATTGAAAAAGAAAAATAATTTGGTTTTTTATTTCCACCCCTTATCCCCCATTCCGCGAATATAAAAACGCTTCCTCGTATCTTGTCCATTTTTGATTAGATGTTGCGCTACTGCGGACGATTCCCTTTTCCCATATCAAAAACTACTACATGTTCTTTATATGATACTGTATTGATCTCTTTGTCAGTCCAATATAAATTTGATCACAGTCTTTGGAAGCAATTTTACATTTCATCATTATCAACGTACCTAAGCCTGATTCTTTAAAAATATTTAATTTCTCTCTTCATATTAGTTGCAAAATTGCTCATGAACAAATTAGCAATGAAAGCATTCTGTTCATAAAACTTCCCATTCACTTGAAAACGATTTCGAGATATACAATAACGAGGTCAATATTTTGTACTTACAATTAGCCACATGTTTAAGAAAATCTACTAAATATTCCAATATTTTTGAGGTAGCTACGCCCGGAAAAAGTGCACTAACGTCAAATGATTGTTTTTTTCCAATATTAATGTATTTAGCAAATTGAATTGAATTTTAATACAAGTCAATCAAGAAAACAGGAACAAGTGATTTTAGGGGTATCATTACTTTATGTGTACACTTCGTATATCAACTATTTATTTCTTATATTCAATATACATACCTCTTTTATATGTTAAACATTGTTAACCTTTCTTTATTCTGATTTTATTCGTAGAAATTCTTTATATTATGCATGGCAGTTTTTTCCAATTTAAATGTATTACGCTATATAAACGGAAGGAAACATGTTGAAAGATGTTCTAAACTCTAGAAAAATTCATATCTTTCTTTTATTGGATTTTCAATTCTATTGTTATGTCTGTTCCCTTGTCTATCAAGTAGAATATTCGTTTCTTTGTCCGTACTTTCGTATAATGTCGAAAAAGTAAGCTCAGTCTTCTAGCTATATCAACAAAACAAACACTGCACGTATTGTATATGAAAAACTTGCAGAGAAGCCGTCTACGTTGTGAAGAAAATTAATAACATTACTGAGAGCAGTAAAATTCACATTTTATTTTAGTGTAGTTGTAAAATGATTTTATCTCCCCCACGTTCTTTATAGTGCTATTATTTAGCGTTTAAAACCCTACCTACTATCAGTTGTTTGTAGGAAATTTGAAATGATTTTTTTTCTAACGATAAGTTTTGTTAATAAATATTGTGAATACGAAAATGACCGTAATATATTGAGGTTCAGTGATAGAAAACTAATGGACAAGGAATAAGTATTTGGAAAATAATTATTTTATTTTAGTTGTTATAGTTAATATTGTCTATTCATTCATTTTTGCTGAATTATGAGGTTACTTTTTCATTTTTTTATATAAAAATTTGCAAAAACACCTCTTGCTATCCCTGTCAAATGTCTTTCGAATTAAATTTCTTTCTTTCTAAACATTAGATTTGCGATTCATTTCTTCTTATTTGTGGAGGGTGCAGCAGTAGCGCCTTCTTTACTTATTTTACTTGTTAAAACTAAGAGTACACACTAAGAGTAACTTTCTTATAGAATTAACCACGTTGTTAGTAATGTAGCGCTGTTAATTGTATCCAAACTTCGAACGATAGATTGTGACTGTCCTGGTCCGCCAAAGACAACTGCTAGATTATCCCTGGGCCAGGATCACGGTTACTCGATTCTCGATTCGAAACCGCCATTACTTAAAATTCATCGAGTTTTGGAATCACGGTGCACAATTTATCGACTGGTCTCGATTTGAAATACTCGATGACCAAAAAGGTGTCGAAATATGGTGAATACTTTCGTCTTTGTCTGATACATATTGTCATCCTTATCTCGCGTCATTTTAACTTCTAGTTCTACCGAAATCTTGTCATTTATAGAGGTTAGCGCAGACTTTATATCAATAAAAATATTATATTTCTTTTTCTTTTAAATCGCAAACCAATGCAATAAAGGCGTAGGTATTATTATTATCATATGTTGTATCATGTATCATACATGTTACCTGTGGTTTAGAGAACGTATAATTAATAGAGACAGACAAAACTCAAATCTGAGGCTTCAGAGAGAAAGAGCTTTTTTACGGCGAAGGCAGGATCCTTATATGTTACAAGACATTAGATTTATAGGATTGTTTCGTCTCAATAAAGAATTAGTCAGAAATCTAGTAGAGATGATACGACCTTATGTAAATGATAGGCGAAAATATTAAGATTCATAGTTACAGATTATCAAGAGATAATTATAACTATCGCAATCAAGGAAAAAAACTCGGTATGATAGGATAGGTGGTATTTTGATAGTAAACTACCTGATTATCAGTGGTAACAACCTATAGAAAATTAAATTTACTACTCATGTCCGAAGATATCCGAAGTTTTAGTCGTTTGCAAACCGTGATCAAATTCTCGGTTTCGAACGAGTCGAGTATCGAAATATATGTACGAGTTTATCGAATCGAGTAACCGTGATCCCGGCCCTGACTTCGTCCGTCAATTTACCATTGTTACTACTTCAACTATCAAGCCGTTTAATTGATCAATGTTTTTAAGTGCAGCAAAGATTTAGAACTGATCTGCTGCTGTTTTTGACTAACGGCTGATTCGGTCTTTGCACAATTACATCGCTGCTCCTATTTATCTACTAAATTTAATTTTTGTATTTTTTTGTTTATTCTTAAACTATAAACTATACTGCACGTCTTGTAAGACAACGACGCAAAATAGCTGTTATATTAATCTGACTGTTACACAACAATCAAAATACTCTGTTGAATGGCCAATAATTTTGCCTATGCTTTTGATGAGAAACCCTGCATACTATTTTGCAGATGTTCTAGTATTCGAGGTTGACAAAATGATCCCTTATTAGCAGATTTAGCGAGGTAACCGTAGTTTTGTGTGTCATTTAAATTATTAATATTAGTTTTTATCATGGCGATATTCAAACCGGAAAATATTTATTTTCATAAATTTATTTTCAGATTGTTAATACTAGATAGTAAAATTAATTTTCTTCAAAAACTTCTTTTAAAGAAACAAACAAATATAATAGAACACAAAACCAACTATTATGATGATTGATTTAAGTAATGCACACTCGCTAAAATGAAAACTTAAAATACATAAAATGAAATGAATTTTCGTAAAAAAATTGTTGCCTAACTGTTTATTTAACACTTTAATTAATAAATAAAGACCGCTGTCCATTGCAGTACTTCTCGATATTTTTCTAAATAACAGCATTTCAGATGTAACATGACAACTTGGTATTTTTAGTAATTTTGTGGTTAGTTCATATTGAAGTTGACTTCACAATTCAGTTGCATAATAATAATGCAAATTCTATGGCCTAAATGACATGAAGTACAACGTGATGTGTTACAAGATTAATAGTATTTATGGTTACACTGTATACAGGGTTTTTATTTTACAGACAGACTGTAACTCCACAACCGTTATATTTACGATTAAATATTTCAAATAAAAGTTGCTTTACCTCTTAAAGTCTACGAAATGACAGACTCAGTTTCACATTTGCTTATCGTCTTGAAGGTCGTTTGAAGGTCAACTTTTGATTTTTTAATGGAAATCTATACATATTTTTGAATGCAGCGTTATATTAACCAGAAAGATACAAATAACTTTGTCTGAATAGTTTTTTAATTACATTTGCAGTTTTTTAAATAAATACTGAGAAACTTGTCTGGGTACTACCGCGAAACGTTTTTTGAACGAAAGGTATTTTACTAACTATACTATATTCACGTTAAGAAAACAGTGTTAGGTAAGATAGGTAATAATTTCTTGGATTCTGATTGGCTGACAGCCCAGCCAAGTTTACTCCACAATAAAAAGTCTATCTCTGTATCTTTAAGTTGGATAAAATGAAAAAATCACTCTTAGCTATTATTGAATTTCATTCGCTGTCACTTGTAAAATTTTCTTATTTTTGTTTAGTATTGTGTATTGCTTGGTATTTTCATTGATAGTTTCTCTTTGTATTTTGTTGTGTTATACACAAATTTGACTAAAAACAATTGTTATTACATCTAACTCATCGGATATTTTAAATAAGTTCAGGTAATGTTTTACTAATGCTATTTTTTAATCGTACTTAAATACGATTCATAGTTCAGGTTTGATACAAGCATGGGTGACGACGAGGTAGTTGGTCGAAACGTTAACATTCCTGCTGGTTCATCAAACAATCCTCAACAAATTTATCACAAAATGTTGGTTATAGGTGGTTATATGACATTTATACGATATTTGACAATTGATTATATTTGACAATAAATCATACAATTAACATTATTTTCTCAATAATGGTAAACGTAAAAGAAAAATTCTTCAGACAAAAGCTACGAGGGAGCGTTTTTATATTCACGGAATGAGCGGGTTGTAGGAGGGTGCTTAGGCGCATTGGGGGCGTGGCCTGTGCGGCGACTCATAATTAGTATAAATACGAAGTTTCATTGTTATTAGACAGTTAGTCTTTGAGCTATCGTCAACCAAGTAACATAATCAGGAGGGAAAAGTGAAATATGAAAAAAATCGAATATCGTGCCGTTATAAAGTTCCTTACCAGGCAAGGAAAATCAGTCGCGACTATAATGAATGAGATGTCATTGGTTTACGGTCACTCTTGTCCAGGAAAAACCATGGTGTACAAGTGGCATAGTTTATTTAAACAAGGAAGGGAATCCCTTGAAGACGACCCGAGGCCGGGCAGGAGCATTGAGGTGACCACGCCAGCATTTATCCAAAAAGTTGAAAAAATTGTACTCGAAGATGCTCGACTAAAGAAGAAACAACTCGCAGAAATGGTTGGAGTATCCGATACAACAATTTTTAAAATCCTACACGATCATCTCGGCATGTCTAAGGTCAGCGCAAGATGGCCTAGCGCGTAGAGTGTTCGCGTGCATTTTTGGACCTCTGTAATGAAGACAAGGATGGTGTATTGAGTCGAATTGTTACTGGAGACGAAACTTGGGTTCATCATTATGAACCTGAGTTCAAACAAGACTCCATGCAGTGGCATAAAAAGGGCACAGCACCTCCCAAGAAATTTAAAGTGTCACAATCAGCTGGGAAACTCATGGCAACGGTATTTTGGGACTCGGAAGGAATATTGTTGATTGATTATAAAGATAAAGGTGTTTCTATAACCGGAGAATATTACGCTTCAATATTAGAGCGACTAAAAGAAGCCATTACAGAGAAAAGACGGGGAAAATTGACGAAAGGTGTGCTGCTTTTGCACGACAACGCGCCCGTCCACAAGAGCCGCGTTCTGTTAGCTGCCCTGCATAAGGTGGGCTTCGAAATTGTGAATCACCCACCCTACGGCCCAATCCTGGTCCCGAGTGATTATTACCTGTTTCCAAAAATGAAAAAAGAGCTGCGGGGTAAAAAATTTACTGCCGGTCAAGGAGGCAGTTTCGGCGTATTTTGCAGATAAAGAGAAATCATTTTTTTATGAGGGTATAAATAAATTAATTGAAAGATGTGAAAAATGTATCCGTCTTGCAGGTGAATATATTGAAAAAGAAAAATAATTTGGTTTTTTTATTTCCACCCCTTATCCCCCATTCCGCGAATATAAAAACGCTCCCTCGTATTTGTATCTTTCTGGTTAATCTTTTAATTCCTGATTTATTTCCACTTAGAGGTCAATAAAACAATAACTAATTAAATACCAATTTATTCCATAACATATAATAATATGTTTTCGTTAAAAAACTTCTTCAGTGGAAGAAATTGACATTTAATATGTGTCAAATTACTAATAATATAAATATAAATTGCCATGCCTATCAACAAAATTATCTAAAAAACAAAGAATTCATTGATATATCGAATTTTAATTATATTCACAAGTAATAGTGAAATAATAATGATTTAATACAAATATAGAAATTGAAATGATTTGAATTATTTTTTGTCATGGCAATTTATATTTATATTATTAGTAATTTGACACATATTAAATGTCAATTTCTTCCACTGAAGAAGTTATTTATCGAAAACATATTATTATATGTTATGGAATAAATTGGTATTTAATTATTTATTGTTTTATTGACCTCTAAGTGGAAATAAATCAGGAATTAAAAGATAAGTACACAAAGGTCAGAAAATACATATGTATATTAATTGTATTTCTGGTTAATATAACGCTGCATTCAAAAATATAGGTTTCCATTAAAAAACAAAAGTTGACCTTCAAACGACCTTCAAGACGATAAGCAAATGAAAAACAGACTCATTTCGTAGACTTTAAGAGGTAAAGCAACTTTTATTTGAAATATTTAATCGTAAATATACCGGCTGTGGAGTTACAGCCTGTAAAATAAAATCCGGGACACCCTGTATATATGCCCTGTATGTATCCATGATATATTTCGCATACTTCAAATTATTAAATGAAATTGCTTACGTAAGTAAACAATATATTGAATATACATGTATGAAAATTTGGATTTGTAAAAACATTTTATTTGAGAAAAACGTATTCATACGATATCATTGTAAGCACAACCCAGGTACACAAAATTATCTTTTTCGAATATGTCTACTGAATAATTTGTTGCTTATTTATCTTTGCTTGCTGTCTGTTGGTTGAATATTTCATAATAGAGTAAAAACTCTAACGCTCAAAATGCCTTCGAGCAAACCATATTGTTAACCACTACTTATTTGAAGTTGGACACTGTTTGTGGAATAATTTACGCAGAATTAAATATTAAATTGCTTGCGCTGCCCGAGGAAGTTCACCTTAATAATGGAATTTTGATGTGTTTACTGATTAATTGGGCTACCAAACGCGCGATCTCTGTAAATATGCCTGCGAACGGTCCGCTAGGTTAATGTGTAGGGTGTGTTTTGTAGAAATAGCTACGTTTAGCTGCGAGCGCAACCTAATTCCAACCATGCTGTAATGCACAGATGGAATTATTATTTAAAATTGGAATTTGCTTGTTTTGAGGGCGTAATTTTAAGGGAGATGCAAGAAGCGTGAAAAGTTTGCGAAATTGTCAGCTTAACGCCTCTTACCAGCCCACATCCTAGCAGATAGCGATTACTCTGTTATACTAACAGTATATACCTATTTGTCAGCAACCGCAACGTTGTGTGTTGGGGAATTGCTGAGAGAAGCGTGAAAACATTCATACTTAATTCCCTTAGTTCTCTCTTGTGTTGCTTCATAAAAGCAAAGGAAAGTTGTTTCCCGTATATTTTGCGAATATTGGCGGAAACTGGAAACATAAAATTATAATCTGCAATAAATTGGAAACGCAACGTTAGCGGGTGGCTAATTCTTTCAGATTAACTACACTGGGAGAAATGGATTACGAACGATATAATAAATAACTTAGCAGTTGTGGTACACAGTATTGATATAAAATAAAATTAACGGATTTTTAGAGAACAAATAGATTTTATTGCAACATGTAATGGTACTGACAACTAGTTAAAGTCTACTTTTTTATAATTCTGTTGTGTTGAATTTTTAATCACATATTCAGTTATCTTCAGTAGTTGCTGTACAGGGGAACTTTCAATCAACAGGCCCCGGAAATTCGGTGAGGTCTAGTTTTGTACCACACAAATTGATGTACGTAATTTTTACAGATACAACAGGATGTGTGTAACTACTATTAAGTCTATTCATTCAATGAAAAATGTGATTGGCGATACTGATAACGAGAAACGAGTAACAGTATTGCCAGTGTTGAGAATTCTGGCAGATGGAAGCTTATCTCTTATTTAACCAGAAATTAAATAACTTGCGTTTTAATAGCAATCGTAACAATATCACTTTAAAAATTATATATTACAACAATGGCTGGTTTTGTCTAAAATGTTTTCTCGAAAAATGTGTGATTATTTCTTTTTGCTCGTGTTTAACTACCATACATTTACTTAAATATCTATTTAAGTTTTTTTTTATACTGTGTCTTCTGTATCATTGTCATTTTCTTTTTGAATTTTTTGCTTCCATTTCTTTTTTGTTGAGTTTTCCGTTTGATACGTTTATTGTTGTATCATTCTAGTAAATACCTGAAGTGGTGGTTTCTGCTCCGGACGTAACATTTTTCGTCGTGCGTGATTTGTCTGAAGCTCTTCAAATGATAATGCTGATATGAGACTTAGGTGAGATTACTACATTAATTTGTTAATGCTCATTTGTAGTTTCTCTATCTATATCATACTATCTATGTGAAGCTTGTTGTTTTTTTATATTTCCAAACATTCTGGTTTATACTTGGCTTCAGGTACAAATTATCGCTTAAATCCATTCGTGACAGTTATAGTTCCATGTTGGCTACTTTTCAACATAGTCTCAGTAACATTTCGAAACTTGATTAAATCGAAGACATTTCCTAGCCTCTTTATGGGGTCGAAACAAGTGAAAGTTCGATGGACAGAGGTCTGGGTTGTAGAGCCGATGAGGAAGGATCTTCCGCCTCAGCTTTTGTAGTATCTCTTGAGTTAGTTGTGACGTATGTATATGAACTTGCGCTGTCATAAAGCAAAATTACACCTTCGCTCAAGAGTTTCATGCGAATGGCGGGTTTTATTTTACTTTAGAGCAAATTACTATGATATTGGCTATTTATAGTTGGTTGATTTATAGGCCTTTGCGAATCCCTGAATAGTGTAAGCATAATTCGTTATGCTTATGTCGTTAAATGTGTAATTTGCTGGTTATGATTACAAAATGCTCTCAAACAGCTGATCAGATACCTTCACAAGAATGCTAATGTGACATTGTGAAACTGTTGTACAGATTACATAAACAGCTTTTGAGCTACAGCTATATATACATATATATGTCGACTTCCATTCAAGTTGAACATGTGTTTTTTGGTAAAAAATGTTTTTGTAGTTTATAAGTTAAAACACTAAACACTTCAACCCACTAAACACCAACCAGTTTTAAAGTTTTTGCAACTGTGGGGTGTGGTGTGGGTTGAAGTGTTTAGTGTTCTACTTCTGCACCAAGAGATCCAGTGATGAATTTCACTTTAGAAGTTAATAACTGATTATATGTGTAACATGTTTACAGTCTGTTTTAGTTAGAAGCTTGGTTGTCCGTCCAACGTCTGATTCTTTTACTCTTTCATTCCTTTCTCTGTTGGATTCTTTCTGTGCGTATTTTTCATTTTTATGGTCTTTCTCTTCTTTTTTACTCTCACGCTAGCATCTTTTTGGATATTGACGTTTACTGATCTAAATTCTTTGATTATAATTATTTCAGGTTGTTTGATACTTTTTTCCCGAGTTATGTTAAACATGTTTCTGGAAAATACTGTTTCACGGATTGTTTGTTTTAATTTTGTCTTCTCTCAGATTTGCTATAGGTTGGTATCAGTTTAATCGTAGATGATTCGTTTAATAAAGGTTAGTAGGTGGCTGGTTACATTTTCAGCTATATCAACCTTAAAACGCGTATATTAAAGATTCATATCTGAAAAATATGTTAATATGATTTTGAAAGACAAGCGTATGCATCACAGGATGATTTATGTTATTGTTGTGTGAAGTTTTGTTTGACTACATTTAATTATTTCATTCTAGATAAAGTTCCTTTCTGATAGCATTGTGACATTACGATACTAAGAAAGGTAAAACTCGTATTAAGTTGAATCTCGTGTCGTAGCTGAACAACATTTTTGTAACTGTGAAAATGTTGTTAATTATAACTTCTTAAGGCGATTTATGTTAAATGAATAATACCAATCGTTATCAGTATCTTGTTGGAAAGATGTAGAATGAAAAAGTTATACAAAAGATTCAGTTTTCTTAACTTTGTAGCGTTCATCGTTACGAAGAGGAAAATATCGAATATCAATCGAGAATTCACAGCTATGGTATTTATGAATTGCGTTTGTCCCAGATGAAGCATTCTTCCACGTCAATGCACCATATATTTATAATCAATACTTCTAATGCGGAGACTGTGATGTGGAGAATATTTTTATTACGCTCGAAAGCCCCAGTAATCAGCGATCTGGAAAAAATTAATTAAGCAGAAGTAACTAATTAATTTCAAATGTATGTATCTTGGTATTTTAGGATTATTAGCAAAAGATTTTATATATAGAATATATTATAAATGGATAAAGAGCACGGTTAAGGTGAATATCATGTCGATAGGTGGTAGATCTTAATTTGTTAAATTGGATGATCACTTCATCATATACAACCTGTTAGGAGTTGTAGCTGTAGTAGCTAGAAATTTACAGCATTTTCCGTTATAGAATTTTAATCATTAATTTGTATAAAATATATAACTATAAGTTAGGTTAATGTCAATATCATCGTATTAATTAGTAAGAACAGGTGAATATCTTAAAATTGTGTAAATTGCTATCGTTAATTAACTTAATTTTACTGTCTTTATCGTTCATTTGTGTAACTTTTTATATCATTAAGTTATCATCAGCATTAGTTCATTTTGATGATCAATTATAATATTTGTTATTGTTGATTCACTACTTACTAGTTTTTTTTAATAATAAATAATATCAATTTATTATAATTTTTCTTGAAAGAATAATTCCCACACGCTCTTTCAAAATAAAAGAGGCGGACTAAAACTGTAATAGTTGAGAAATTCAAATGGCAAACTTAGACTTAGACTTAGATAACGGAGTGCTAGTACCGAGTAGCAGTTGATAACTGATGACCAGCAGAGTTACATAAACATTTATAAATAAAACTAAATGGTAATATAAACACAAACTACAAATTAAAAAAAATAAAAAAAATGTACGCAAGCCTGTATTGTGTCGGGATGTAATCAGGAGATCGTGATCCATTAATCTTTGAAGTTGAAAGTATAGTATAAGCTTGTCTAAGTTACAAACAACAAATTTCTACCTAATAATTTAATTATTTACTTTAAAACAATAACACAATTTGCTGGAGTTCCATGAGATCTAATGCTACACGTATCATTAACTTTTTCTCTAGTTTACTTTTAATAATCAATGGCTATATACTTGCTGCATTACAAACGGGTGTATTATTTTCGTTTAATTTAATTTTACGAGTTTCTGACTACGTACCTCGTCTTCAATATGCCTAATTGTTTTGTATAAACTCCTACTTAATATTTTCAATTGTTCGCGTCGACACACCTGTTGCTTTAGTAATTGGGTCTTTTATTTTACTTTCTACTGATTTAATGCTTAGCTTAAAAGCGGTTCTGAAGTATTTCTACCAATACTGCATATAACGACACATTCCGGGTTAAACTTAAAAGAAATGTATTCCACTATAAACAATATACAATTTTTTTAATCTGTTGACAGCTTAACGAATTATGTTGTCATAATTGATTTATTCTTTCAAAAAGAACAGCGCGAAGCTATATTTTATACCCACAATGCGGATCGTATTTTGTGTGTCAGTGATCAAAAGATTGCTTTTAATTGAGATCTTGAATTATCTTGTAATACACAGATACAAATTAATGAACGTGCCATTAAGATCTCTGCTCATTTTCGTAAGCTTTCTTTGTCTTCTATCAGCGTCGATTCATTAGCGAAGCTTAATTCGTAACAAACATGAGCTTCATTTTGATATTTACATAGATATATAATGATCTCTTTTAATATATTCATAATTCATATATTCTAATTTGCTTAATACGACTTACGAAATAAATGAAAATTATAGTGATTTCAAAATAACTACAGTATCATTTCCCTACTATGAAAATTTCATTACTGTAACAAAGAAAATGTAGGAACATATTATTTTGCATTGCAGCTACATATTTATTTAATTAAGGAATTCCAGAGTAAAATTGTGTTTGTTGGTTTGTAACGAAATGTATAATATAATCGGGGTTTTAACCTTTTTAGCCTCGCTTTTACGTTTGATGTTTTTTTTTCTCTACTAATAATAAATATCGCGATTTCTGGAATCATGTTTGAACAAATTCTAAATTAATAATGCTTGATATTGATGATTATTTAGTATTTAAAAGTCGTAAAGTGGTCTTAGCTATTGTGTTACAAGAACAAAAAATTAATGCAAGAGATACGTACAGGAAAGAGATATAATATACAATAATATATTTTAATAATTCGACAGTTTGAAATTATGTATTTGAGCTATTATACAAGACTTTAAATCTAGAACACAGTCCATTAAATTGCAGACACAATTACTACAGTTTAATTAGTGAAATCCAATTAGTTCAATTGTTCACGTACTCCTTATTATATTGTAATTGCACAGGCATAGCATATGTTTGTGTCAGAGTGTACGCTATTAACATTAACCATGCTGACATATTAATGTTATGACGTCAATACCATTACGATAAACAAAACAGTGATTCTTAAAATATATCTAATGGTTTAACTAGAGTACGTATTCTATTATCTCATATATGTGAATTGCATTGATACATGGTTTGCCGAGTACCTACTTATCAAGCAGAAGAATTACTGAACTGAATAATTATATGTATGTACATACCTTGATAGAACAGGGCTCGCCTAGTGCATTATTCATATAATTAAGACGATGCGTTCTGGGACAAATTATCTTTGTACATGAACAAAATTATTCGAAGTATTTCTTAATGTCAAGAAGAGCAAGTAGTTGTAGAACTTCATGTGAAAAGCTTTTTTCCGGTTTAGGAAGTTCGGATTGTAAAGATGCTAAATGTTTTCCTTGTACCTTCTTTGATAAAATCTCCAATTCTTAGTTCTCGATTAGTGCATTGACACAAGCGTGTAGTATTGTAGATAAATATATCTCGGCTCTTTCTGGTGTATATCTTACAAATGCTTCCTGATATAAACAGAGACCAGAGGAATTTGTCTCCAGAACTATACAGCATTTTCTCAAAAGCTATTAGTCAAGGTCCGCTATCGTCGCCGAGATTTCAACATTTGTAAAACACCGTTGAGCTGAGCCTTTAAACTCGCCTTATAATTTTTCTTCTTATCATCAGATATCCTAATTTGCTAATTTTTTAAATCTACCCAGTAAATAATATGTATGAAATATTCAACATACCTTATGCGTAGAGACGTAAGCCCAAAAATGCACAAATTCATTTTAAGTTTCCCTTGCAAATGTAACAATTCCGCGCAGATAATGTAGAAGTTAAGGTATTGCAAACTTTGCAATGAAGCATTCTCGAAACTATTTCATGTTTTATAAAACTATTTTTTCTTCAACGTAAATTACTCCATACGTTTAGAGATAAGTATCTGGTTATATTCGGTTTCGTCCTGTGACAGGTTTAGCAATTTTTTTGGACAATTAAATTGGAACAAACGAATCATTGTCACGCAAATCTCTTGTTGATTACTGTTTCTATTCACTTTGTCTCGTGCTACCGTTACAATACGGTTTAGAAATAAGCGTTAGCCATTACGTGGGTTTTCGGCTTTCGAGCGCGTTATAGTATAAAGTGAAGTGACCAAAAAAGAGGATAAGAAGTATCAGATGATTATGGTAACTCGATGTGTGAACCACGCTAGAAGCAGAAACTTTTTAGTTACACGTGTTGCTCTTGACAGTCCAATAGAAGTCCAAAAGAGCTTACAGTTTTATTTCCATAAAAGTATCAGTAATTGTCAGTACAACATAAAGAGGATAAGAAGCCTTTCTCTCAGGTAGAGTATTGCGATTACTTGACCAGATGTCAGCATTTATTGATTTAGTATGGATTCCGATTTTAATATTTTGACTTTTCGTTAGTCTTGTATTAATAAACTAGGACACTGATTCGTCTGATAACTATGGTTTTAGTTTCTTCAATTATTTACTTTTGTACAAGCCTCTCGTATTCTTGGAAAAACAATTGACAGCACTTTGTTGTCTGGCACATCGCAGACTCATTTCAGTAGCATGAACCAGTTCATTGAAACTATAATTTTCACGTAGATCTTGTGTCTTTTGCCTCTTAGAAATAGGGCTTGTGGCATTGCGACTCTTAATTATCTATTTGATCGATTTTCAGTTCTGTTTTATAAATTTGTTCATATTTATTTTTGATGTCGCATTTGTTAAATAGAAATGGTGATGTTATTTTGCAAATATAACGAGATACTATTAAAAACTAACTCATTAGTGATATATTTTGAATATATTTAACTTAGTTATTTATTACCATCGTAAAAATACTGCAATTCTTAGAAGCAAAATATATAGTTTTGAATTATTGTGCACAATTGCCAAACTTTGACACAATTAAGTAGTGTCAAAAATATTATATACCACACATAATAATTGGATTGAATTCCCGTCATGTAAATAATAATAAGTAAATTTATTACAGAGGTTTGTTGCTTTATTTCGTTATTTCGCACGATGTTTCGAAAGCGAGCCCCAGCAGACGTATAAAAAGCTGTGTACAGGCGGCAGTTTTGATATTTATTATCTAGATTTATAAACGTAATTAAATTTAGTAGCGTGCGTGCGTGAACTGCCATAACAGGTTATAGCGTAACAGAGTAGAACATGGAACAGGTGCTTTTGTTCTGACCTTCCACACTTCATTATACATAAACGTGTACGCTTCATACATCTTAATCAAAAGAAAATGAGCCCAACACACCGGAAACCTCTTATGAAACTTACTTATTGAACTTTACAGATCGATGGGCTTTAGATAACAAGGGCGGTGCTGTATATCTGTGTAGAAACGGTCCACCATCCTGCTTGCTTCGGAAAATAAATTAGTAACAGTTAAATTCAAGTTAGTTTATTAGTTCGTTTTTTGATAACTAGGTATGTTGTATTAACAAATAGCAATTTGATATACATACAAAAACTTAATCCAATTAAAAAAGTAATACAATATAAATATAATCAAAACCAACTTTAATGCAGATGGCAGTATGTATTTTTAATTTGCATTTAATTAAAAAGAATAAATTAACAGAAGTTACAAAGCGCAGTATTTCACCAGAGCAACAATGCAATGAAACGCTAGTTTAATCCGGTTAAATTTAATTAAAAACAAACCGAAAAGCGTATATATACATACATACATTTATGTATTTCAGCAGGAACATAATAGGCCAATTTCGAACAATTTTATATAGGAGATTATAGTAATGTGAGTTCATACTTGATAATTTTAATTAGAAATACATCATCTGCTCCTTCACAAATTACAAGTTAGAAATTGTTTACAACCGCGAAGTTGGACATTCTATGAGAATCAAACTTTGGAAGGGGCATGGAGCACTCATTTAAAAACCACGAAATTCCAGAAAATATTATAACCACAGGAAGAGTGACTGGAAATCGTAACTACAAAAAATTCTTATCGGAGCCTGCAGCCATCCACAACCACGATCACTTCACAGATCCTCTCTCTTTATCCGCACCACTAAAACTCGATATTTGATCCTCATGTTAAAGCTTTTGGGAGATTTGCGCAGAATATATCTCTTCTACTTATGCCTTGGGCGTCTAACCGAATAATCAGATAGTCTGTGGTGGTTCGTAAATTTTAATTACATCTTGAATTTCTTATGAAATGAATAAATAGGAATAAATTAAACGAGAAAAGATAAATAACAATCATATTATCTTTTTCAGTAGAATGCCCATTTGTACTCTCTTCATAATTCATTACGTAAAGGTATTCTATTTACTTGAAAATTTAAACTGTTTTGTGTAGAAATTAAATGTTGATCTTTTACTGTTGAAACAGATTCTGTATTTACTTTTATTGTACTTTTAGTATATATTATTACATTCAAGTTTCTTGAATGCGGTTAAAAATGTAAGATATGAATCAACAAAGAATCTAATAAACAATTGGGAGTAAAAGGAAAAACCTAACCTTCAATTTTGATTTCTTCATTGCCTATTATGAAGTGACTCGAGCCTCCTTCAAGACAACAATATCATTGTCACTATCTTCTAAATATTGCTGAATTTTATCGTATTTGCTTGTTAAACTTTGTATATTGAGACATAAAATACGTAATTATGATCTACATACATTTGCATAAATGTGAAAAATGTAATCAAGTGAAAATCTATTGTTATCTATCTATGTTCTTACTTAGTGTTGTTGGGGATGTGAGAAATATTTACCAGAAGATATTTTGCAAGAGTGCAGTGCGTTCTGATTTGTGGTTAATTCAATAATAATTGGAGGTATAATCACGAAACTAAGGGTATGTTGATAGTGACAAGTACCTTTATGATTGTGGTGAAATGATTTGCGAATTTAATTTTCAAATTCCTAGAATTAATACTAGAAACGCCAACTTGTTCTATATACCTAGCTAGTGTCCGTACCAATCTGGATCTTAATTATCCCTAGAGGTGCATGTGTGCATTATAATTCTGTTCATTCTCATTTTGACATGTTTAGCGAACGTTTCAAGTCCTTTGGAACCAGTATCTTCGATGCTGTTCGGTGATAAGTATTTGTTAATTTGTACTGTAATTTTATTATTATGTTGTTAGTTCTTAGTGATTACTTAGCCAGCTACTATTGTTGTATATATACAATGAGTTAGATTTATGTTTTTTCTTTTTGTACTGTGATATTTATTTATTAATGTTATTAGTATCTGCTGGTTACGGCTTGTGTCTGTTCCTGTTAAGAATACACTGCAACTAACACCCACTACTCATAAAAAAACCTTTTAGAAGTTTCCAGTTAACCCAACATAGGTTAACTCTATTCTAAAACCGCATCCAATATATGGGTTTAAACTCTAATAAATTGTCTAATAATATAAAAACTAGAGAAAATATGAATCATTTCAAAGAACTACTAAAGATTGTTTTACAGCGTTGATGAGTATCACACATATACTCAGCATGTACAATGAATAAAAACATTAATTTAAAAATTAAGTTTTCTTTTGCCATAAATATTAGTTTGTTTTCTATTGACGTAATTGCGTCAGATGAATAATGTAGTGGTTATTTATTATTGTAATTTTCTTTCTGCCATTTTCTGAAATAATGTTGTGACCTATGAATTGCCTTCTTTAGTTATTTTAAGATTATTTTACCTGTTATTAAAACGAATATCACAGTTGAATTGGTATTAGTGTTTTGTTATTAAAATTAAGGGCGAATTAAAATTGCATCATCTCACTGACTAAGGGCCCTTTCATGGTTAATTTAATTACGCTGAAGTTAATTGGTGTAGCTATGACACTTGAGACTGTAAAAGTTCTACTTTATATAAAATTTCCTTTTTACTTCATTAAGTATATATCATTGTCCAGTTAAATTAACTAAAAACTTGATTTCCTTTAATATTTATTATCCAAGAGATTATTGTACATAAAATAAATTCACAAATCCACACTCTTTTAAACGTCATCAGGATCACTTCAATTTTAACACAAACTTTAATTATGTATAAATGTGACTGTAGCTAATTTAAGCGTATCTCCTACGTTTCTTAACTTTATTAAGATATTTGCAATACGACACCGTGCCACTATACAGACTTCCGTTTAGTTAGGATCTTCTGTATTACTTCAAGTATTTCTTCGGAAGAGATAAATTTCACATATGTATGTACATAAATTTATTATTTATCGGAATGTGGTAAAGTAGGCCTAGAGTTTGCAAAGTATGTTTAGAGTTTCGCTGTTGATGGCGAGATTGCGGACTTGATTTTCGTTTGAAATTCAAATTCTGAATTTGTTCTCCATGCTGTCTAAGTTATATTGTCAGCTTTTGAAACTCTAGAACGTACAAAGTACTTCAAGTTTCTGTTTGCTGGCTATTATTGGGACTAATTACTGCAACTTTTTTGTTGTTGGTTACATTCGTTGCTCGATTGGGTAAATAACATGCCAGTATACTTATAGATATTACATAATAAATTTGTACTACCGTTCAGTGTAGTTTCATATATTTCACTTATTTTATGAAACGTGTTCCTCGCAACACATATTGTAAAAATATGAGAAAATTAAAATATTTTAAACTTCTCTCATGCATTATATATTTGCCCAACTTCCGCATAAAATATATTGTGCCGGCAGTGAAATGTATTTTTTGTCAGCTTTTCATATGAAACCCTTCAACTATGTTATCAATTTTTTATGCTGGCGAGCTGTGTAACGTCATGCCGCTTAAATGTAAAAAATATTTTTCCGTCACCTCAACTGAAGCGAGAGTGGATTGAAAATCCTCTTCGCACCGGTTTGATTTACTCGTACACTGCCCTCGATAATATTGTCATAGCCCCCTGCGAAATCTCTATGCTGAAAGTACAGATAATATTGACCCTGTAAGGATTCGCATATTTTTGATGTTTAGAAAGAAAAGAAACCTTTAACACGTAATACTTTACAGTTAATTCGGTTGGAAATTCAATGACTAACAATCCAAGCGTTCTTAATATTATTAATAAATCTAGTTATCGTTCTATATTGACAGTTCTGGAAATTATTTGACCTGTAAAAAGTATTTATTTGCCAGTAGGATTATTAAGAGTGCCACAAGTTTTTTTGTAGTTCCCATTTTAAATATTCATACTGTATATGTAGTTAAAACTACTAATTGCACTATAATATTGTAATCATAATAGGTAAATTCCTTGTACTTCTTCGATTGATCAAACATAATTAAAATATAACACATGGTTTGAAAGTAATCTTTAAGCACACGAGAGAAGAATATGTATGTTACCGCAAGTAAGAACAGGCCATTATCTTTCCTTTATTTTTATAATGCGTACATCTTGCGTTTTGTTAAAGTAGCCGAGGGAAACCATATCCTGTCTGCTTACTAACAGCGTCGAGTAATCAATGCCATGCATGGAGAGAGTATGTTGAATCACGGCTGTAGGATAAGGACGTATAGAAGCGATGGTGAATTTGCTCTATGACAAGAGGAGGATGTAAAATATAATGCGGGAACTAAACCCGACGATCAGGTTCTCATCTACTTATAGGCAGGTGCATTAAAGCCAAGCACTTATACAAAAGTTAGTGCAATATCTGTTCCCGTAACAAAGCTTAAGGGTTTGAATATTGAGACACATGCACTGATTATTACGAGGAGAGAAATTAGATTGAGCTTGAACGTATTTACTACAAGGTTTCCTATACGCTAATAGATATGCGAGGCGGTTAATCGAAATACTTTGAAGTATTACCAATACAGGAATTCATTTTGTAATTAAGTTTCGTATTTTGGTGTAAAATACATATATATTAACTAACTTTGATTCATGTTCACAGCTAAATGACCTTTTTTAAATATTTTATAATCGTTCTGTAGTTTATTTCCAAGGTCGTTAATGGACTGCATTTAATTTTGTAGATGTGACAACACACTTGAGTTTTTTGTTAGTGGACATGGAAAAATTAAAAATTCAGTTTAAAAGTCTATATTTTCTATTTCTTGTATACATGATTTAAAAATTCATTTATAATATGCTAAGGTAGTATCGAGTTATGTTTTTATTTTTCTTGATAACAATTACTCTCACAATGAACTGTTTGTAAGATACTAAGTATTTGACTTTGATAGACAACAACCTTTTACTCGTGACAATCAAGGTGTTCTTTATCATGATTACAATTTCTATCAAGTGTTACTAATACCAAATTTCGCAAGGACTGTAGCTTACCGAAATGTGACTCTTACTATCCGTATACGTTTAACTTTATTAATAGCTGGTCTGGTGTAGACTAGATTTTTAATATGATACCATAAATAAAAGTTGAAGGGTGGTAAATCTAGGGACAACGTTAAGTACCACAACCAAATTAACTAGTCTAATGGTTATTAAAAGCTAAAATGTGTAACTCTATGTTCTATAAGCAACAATGTGTAATATCAATTGTATTCATTACTTGGGTTGTATTCAACACTTGTAATTTTTTTTTAATCTTCTCTCAGTAGGAGATGTCATAATTGAAAAAAAGATATTGATTTGTTAGAAAAGATTGTTGTATACAGATATCTATTTCTCCCCAAAAGTTTGTAGTAAAATCCAATGAAATGAAGACAATATTAAATCAAGTTAATCAAATATTTATATTCTAATCGAATTCTTTTACTTTATTCAATTGGTTATTTTGTTCTATGCGAGATTATGAAATATCAGGAACATAACTTTTTCTTTCGAACTGTGGGCCACACTCTTTTGAGGCGGAGCAGCAGAAAAACAAAACACAAGAGAACATATACTGAATTCATATTACTTTGTCAAAAATAAAGATTGCATATAGAATCTGTTTACGAGTGCGATCTAAAATTTCGTTACTATGTCTACGTAACTGCAACTAACTGCATCGATTGCATCTGAAACGCCTGGTCTTCCGGAGCTTTTACGTTCACTAATGGAATTTGTTGTTGAATCGTCGATACTATCACAGAATAGTGTAGTGCTGATCTGATCGATTTCGTTCCATACTCTCTTTGAAACGCACGTGCACGATAAACATGTATCTCATTCTGCTGCACAGTCGCCATTTTTCATATTGAGTTGGTACTGTCACCTAAGCATTTACACTGAAGTTTACGAGCACACGTTTTAAACTTGGACAATTCAGCTTTCTTGTAACATTTCATTTAATATTATATCTGTAATAGTTCGCGTGTAGGGTTTTTTTGATGCAATTATCACTGACTTAAAATCGATCCGTTTCTGTAGATATTTTCTGAATTTCCTTCAGTAATAGATTTGTGGCTTATATAGTAACGCTATAAAATATTGGAACAGTTCGGATGCTACTTTTTCAGAACGATGTATCTAAGCAAATTTTCGCAGTGCTAATACAAACTATATACGAATATTGAAGGGAGACATTGTTAGTTGGGCACTAATCTATTGACAATCGTCTAAACTCCGAAGAATGAATTTAATAGATGAGCCGTAATTAGGAATCGCATAAGTGATTACAATTTTGTAATAGATAATAATTAATTAATCATTCAAATTAAGTCAAGTTCAATCTCCACATTATACCACAACCGGATTTGACTTGCTAGTTAGTTATAATTAATTCTGCTAAAATAACCTTACAGCATATATGTACATATATACATAAATTAATAAAAGCTGGTACTAAAGAGACTATCGCACATCAAGTGGACTGAACACTTCCAGTACTTGTTACAAATTGTCTGCTTAAGCGAGAATCCTGGGGATTTAGTTCCATGTGCTTTATTGCTGGGTCAGGTAATGGAGTGAAGGAAGATTATCATTTTATGGCTCTACGCGGTCTCTCTTCGCCAGATATGTGATGCACGTTTATTAAGATTAATTAAAAAGATTATCAAATCCCTTAAATTATCTATAACATATTATTCAAGTTTTGCGGACACTCCAAGGAAATGAGAATTGTGGCGATACATAAATTGGTGTAATTCGTTATCTGAAATTGGCTAGCTATCCGTAAGTTACGATAAATTAACTATTTTCATTTCATGCAATTAAGAACTGGGTGTGCTTATTGCTATACAGGGTTATTTAAATTGAACACCTAACTATTTTAAACATGTTATATATCTTTGAAAACCAAAATTTCATCGCTGTCTTATAGAAATTGAAAAGTTTTTAGGATATTATGACATATGAACACTATATGATACCGGAATTACGCACAAGGGACCTTAATGTATCTCAAGTCAGTTACTTTATGGTTTGAGGTTTAAGGATTGAGAACGACGGTAAGTTGGCGAGTGCTGTTTTCAAATTTGTTTGTTCGAATGTACTTATTATTGCCAGTAAGCGACTAAAATTGGCAAAATTTGATGTAAATCGCGGCTTTGTCTGCCGATAAAACCCCAAAAGCAAGTGAAATACTGTAGAGCTTTGTGTCTGAAATTGGAGACGTTCAATGGATAGTGAATTTAGAATATATTTATGTAAACTAATTGCGTCAAGCAGACTATAAACATATGGATGTTACCGTCAAAATCTAAGAAGTTTGTTATCAGAATATATTGAACGCTTCTCAGAAAATAGAAAACTGGTTATCTGAGGATTTTTTCTGCTATGGCATCATGGTCATGAAATGAGATACGGGCAGTTTTGCGGTGTAACTTCGGGCGTGGTTTAAATGTAGATTAGTGCTTAGAAGAAATAATTATTGCAATAGGTGATGTTTGTCCACATCGTGCAACTATATTCAGGTGGTACAGAGAATCCCAAAGGCGAAATTCCACTATGGAGGAAGCTAAAAGAGCGGGAAGGTCATGAACGTCGGTTATGGAGGAAAATATTACTTTAGGCTTAAATGCACTGGCAATTCGTTCGATTCTGCATGATTATTTGTATGTGCAGAAACTTTATTGTCTTTAAATGCTTCATAGACTAACTAAAGAGCAGATAACACGACGTGTGACCTGATACCAGCAAATACTAAAAATGTTTGTTAAGGGACAATCTCGATATGCGAACAACATTGTGACAGGTAACGACACTTGATTATACTGTTATGATGTGCCGAGCAAGACACAAAACAAAGTTTAGGTTTTTGATGATGACGACAGCCCCGTAGCTGTCAGAAGATCCCAATCTGTGAAGACGAAAATGCCGTATTTTTCAAATCGACTGGAATTATCGAGCGTGTCGTCTTGGGTATACAAAAGACGTTTCTGTACAGTACCTGTCTGATGTCATCAAATCGATGAAGAACCTGCAACCAAAGTTAATAACGGACACGTGGTTTCTCCATCATGACAACGCTCCAGTTCATCGCGCTAAAGTTTGCAATGAATATTTGACAACTACAGGACTTTGCTTCCTGAGACTTTGCACTTTCGCAAATGTGAAAATGAAGCTGAAAGAGAAGCGGCTTTTTAGTGATGACAAACATCTGAGGGCTTGGGACAACGAGTGTGCCCTATTCCTTAGTGAAACTTGGTAGAGTTGCATTTAGGATTGTGTTCGGAGGACGGAGAGGCGTATTGAATGGGGCGGAAATTATATCGAAAAAATTTAATAATTAAACCAGTATTGCAAAACATTAGTAGTACTTTTTGTATAAGCAGAATGTTTTTCAAAATTCGTTTAAGTTCGACTAAAAATTCGTTTATTGTTGAAATAGGTGATCTATAAAGGATTATTGGATATTATAAATTTTGTGCTCTAGAAAAAAGGTCTTACAAAATTTTTAATACCTTCTTCTGATAAATCTCAGTAGATGACAAAAGGAAGATTTTGCGTTTTTCGAAATATTTTTTCGTTTTTCATTCTGTTTTCGAGTTCCATCAACGTGTTACATGTTGGCGATCTAACAATAAGCTAGTTCTAACCATTTTTTGCAGCACGTTCTTTGAAGCGTCATACTTGCTATGCACGTATGTATATACATACATGTAAAAGCGTTTTTAGTACAGAAAATAACACCTTCAGCACATATGTCTACTGTCAGAATGATGTCTAATAATATTATATCCATTTACATCGATTTCAGAATTGTCTATATATTTTGTTGCTCAGACATGAAATCATCCTATGTACAATTTGAAGCTTCTTCTACTCTGTTTATTTCTTTTACATCTTTAATTTTGAGAGAGATAATTAAAGCAAGTTGGGAGTTGCTTTAATTTCTTCATATCTGATATGGAGGACAGATAAAGTGATAACAATTTTATAGAAACTAATATAGTATGTTTTACAAACCCTGCTTCCTTTACATTTTACACGAATACCTTGAAGAAAATTTCCAGTTTCAAGAATAATTTTATAAAGTTCGATCGTAGATAATATTTCTTTTTAGACATATTCTCGCAAACTGTAGATCGAAATATCTTGAAAGCTTATTCCAGTAGAAAAGTGGAAGTGTCACTCAAGCGGTCTGACCTATGATCGAGAGTAATATAGCTCTATCCGAGCAGACTGGTCTGGTAACTGATACCTTACGGCGACTGTTGAATCTGATATAGCAAACGTTTCTAGACGTCATATTTTTTCCACTTTTCACTTTATATTCGTATCAGACCACGCACGAACGGCTTACGGGGAATATAAACTGCAAAAACTTTACTGTGTACCTTTTTTATCAAACCAATTCACGGATGCGCTATAAAATGCACGTTGTTCATTTTATCTGGGTTTCTAAGAATGTGTTTCTTTTTCTGAATACAAGCTAGAAAGCAGACAGAGAATAAATAGCACAACGTAGAAATGGCATCAATAAACTCTAAACAGCTTCTGGTTGTATTTTTATCCGTATACAAAGAAATTGTGTTTGAACGTCGCATCGTTGGGAAGTTGCAATTTATGAACGGTTATGAATAAAAACAACCAGATATTTTTGATAGTTTTCTATCATAAATATTTTTGTTCCCGCATAGCTTTTGTGAAATACTTTTAGTAAATGCGCATACACTTTATAAATGTATCACATCCAGTATATCATAAAATTACAGCCGGTAGTCTCAAATAAGCTTCCCTTCCAGTAGAAGGAATTTCCTCTCGAAGCATGTCCCAAACAAACATTTTAACTATCAATTTAGGGCGTAATAAAGTCGTCATAAAGTTACGAAACAATAACATCAAAACTAGGCATGTCGAGTAATATTAAATTTTACGATGGAGAGAAAGAAAATAACGTAATATATTTCTGCTATTATTATGAAAGTTTTCTTTTTCTACGCGGTTTTCATATGAAATAAGTTCTAAAAAATTTTCGTGAAAAGAATGCGTCGACGCTATGTAAAGAGACAACACCCAAAACTTCAGATAAAGTTAAATTAGGTGAAAGTAACTTTCAAAAGCAAAAAATTGAATATCGGATTATGAATAAATATTGTTGTGCAGGACAAAATACATGTTTACCCGTATAGATGACCCATCAAGAACAATACAGAAAAATTGTAATTGAAACGTTATTTTTTGAAAAAAATAAAATACGAAAGATGTTAAATAGCTTTCTAGAGGAATACATGCGTGTTATAAATTTTACTTCCCAGCTTTATCCGTCCCAACAGAGAGGATGTCACCCCTCTCGGAAACATTTTCCAGATAACGCTGAATTTCACTATTTTATGAAGCGATTTTTATTTCTATCTTCTAAAAATCTATTTATTTATTTAATATTGAAGCCTCTTACCATAATGTCTGTATCTTTTTCTGGCTTGTGCTATTTTATTATTATTTTTCTCCAATTTTATATTTATTTCTTCGACTTCTTTCGTCCGAAGATTTCGTTTTGAATTTTTGCTTATTGGTTGTATATTGATTCATTGTTTTCCATCCTTAAACCATCACAATTAGCTGTCAGATATCTTGTCATATACGGCTTATAAGTACACCAAGGAAATGGAAATGTCTTTCAATACAATTGGAGATCAAGAAATCCCAAAAACAAAAATCTGTACATTAAAGAGGAGTTACGTAATATGTGCAACTAACAAACATAGGCGAGGCTCCTCTATAATGCATTAAATATCAAGTTGAATGAAACTAACCAAACATATATTAGCGTTGTAGTTTTTTAAACAAAATCGTAAGCATATAATGTTGTAATGTTCAGTCCTCAATAGAAAATACCAACAAAATCATACCTTTCCTTGTAAAAAAGAAAACTTTATTACTTGTTATAAAAAGTTTGGTTTTTAACAGAAAATATGGTTCGAGTGAGCACCGATTTTATGCGCTGATGATTTTAATTGCACCATTTCCTAGTACGCGTTTGAGTTACGTATCGTTATCGCTACGTGTATTGATGATTATCAATCGGTTTAGAGATACTATCAGTGTTAGCAAAGGGACTAATTCTAACCCACTAAGCCGCAATAGATGAGGGACTAGTTATCTATATGTCTATACAGCAAAGTTTTGACGAGAGCAATGGGTTAAATCTTCAAATTTCTTTCGTTCGTTGGACGAAAAACAAAAACAAGAAATCAAATTTACCTTAAAATAAATGGAGATTTTAAAAATAATTTTTATTTTAAGAAAAAGCAGTGGCATACATAATATTTCTCTAAAAATATCTAGTCCACATCCTGTGCGGACGCCACTGAATAAAAAATTTAAAAAATTTCTATATCAAAAAATAGCTGTTGCTTAGAAGATTTTTTTCTCAAAACTTGAATACCTTGTAGCTCAAAATTTAAGAGGTTTAGGGCATAGGTTTATTTGAACTTTTCTTCATAAAATCACGTAAGGATTGACACCCTTAAGGATCAGCATCTTATTCTGAAACACCCTGTATATGTATATGCTTTGGAGTCAATTTGAGAGTTCTTTAAAATCATTAAAAATTGTGGAAATATTACTTTATTTCTCTTGATGAGTTCGTCAGTTAAAGAAAACGGATAAAATTGAAGCAAGAGCGGTGATAAAATACCGTTGTAACAAACGATTGTTACCACCAGAAGTTTGTAGGTATATATCGGAAAGTCCAACTTGTATCAATTAAGTAAAAATTAGTGAAGTGATTTTAAACTAAGAAGAGAGACATGCATTAGATGCAGGTCCCCCCAAAACTGTGAGTAGATAAGAGGCCACCTTGAGCACCCCCCACCTTTACTTCTTCGGTGAACAGCCTACCTGATTTTGAACTGGTTTTAGTTAGTTTCGACCTGGTTTTAATTGGTTTTGAGCTGGTTTTGAAAACAGCCTACCCACCTCAAAACCAGTTCAAAACCAACTAAAACCTGGTCAAAACCAACTAAATCCATTTCAAAACCAGTTCAAAACCAACTAAAACCTGGTCAAAACCAATTAAATCCATTTCAAAACCAGGTAGGCTGTTTTGGAATTACCTACAACTGCGTCACCTGTGCCGCCGAAGGACTAGTGGTGGGGGGTAGAAAAATTAGCATTAGGTTTATAGTGGAGATATGTGGCTTTTTAGTTGGCAGTCTTGAAAGAATGTTATGAATTGTGTATCAAACGAATGTCCACACAATGCTGAGAGGAATTTGGTGATAATTAACAGATATATAGCTCATTTTTTGCAAAAAATTCTTGTAGTACATGAAGCCTGGGTGGCGGTGTATGCTCCATTTTTCTTCCGTGTCCGTTCATCTGCTGGAAAAATCATGGCCACAGTTTTACAGTATGGATAATCAATACAGTATTATATAATCAAAAAGTATAGATACTTCACTGTATTATTGTATAGATCTTTTATGGTGTGTGAATCAAAATCATATTAATTTATTCATAGGATATGAAAGACGTAATATAGTTAACTCAAAATAAGATTCCTCAAATCCATTCGATACCATTATAATTATAATTAATTAAAGCAACATAGCAGGTGCTAAACTGTATCTATTGTAAACAGACAACACAAAGCTTTAAAATTCATATTTGAACAAATTTCGTCGGTTAGTAAATAATCCGGTAAAGTCAAATTTAACGCTTATTAAATTTTGTTCTTGGCTTAATTTCCATTTAGTTTCGCCGTCTGAATTGCCGGAATTTTACTGAAATTCGCCTTAAGAGAAGTATTGGCCCGTGACATCAACCCTTCTCTGTTGCCAGTGTTCTGGAAATTCCGGAAATAGATAGCTGCCGTATAAAGGTAAAACTTACCTAAGCAAAGTTATTCCCAGTTCCAACTTTTCCGTCGGATAGGCTGAACGCGAACTTCTAGCGTATTAATACGCTAATAACACAAAGATGAACTTTACGGGTCGCACATTTATTATGAAAAATCGATACGTGGAAAATGCCGAGAACATACCAACTCTAAATTATTCTACTACACCGCACTTTTTAAGTAGGAGTACGGCACAAGTTTTTCCTAGATTGACAAAGTTGGAAATATATTCTCGTCTAAATGTTCATCTGAATAACAAGTAATAATTTTCATAAGCGCTAAACATTTTATTTGTAGTTGAAACTTCATTTTGATATACTTGTACAGAAGGCGCTTTTCACATTTTGTGGTATTAGATTCTGTAATAATATGAAAATCAGGGTGGTTTAAATTACATTTAAATAATAATCATTAATGGACATACATACATATCTACCTTAATTTTATATCTCTTGTTTAATAAGATCTATACTCTCTAGCTGTTTTTTTTTTAAATTATTTATAGCGTCAATAATAATAACATGTATTCACATTTTTACGTGCCTAAACTAACTGTTGTGTAGGAGATTGAATCTGAAGCTACCTTCGAGAATATTTTTGTGGCGAACATAGTTTTGTAAATGCAAATGGTGAATTTTATCTTATTTTAACTGTCTTTACCTAAACATATTTGCGTGTTTTCACTGCCAAACCGTCAACAAATGTGCAGCGACAACGAAGGATATCGAAGGCTTCACGGTCCGAGTGTCTGTTATGAGGGCTTCCGGTTTTTGACCGCGTCGTGGTAAAGTACATACTGTACAAATCATGCACCTATGGTCAGTGCTTGGCTTAGTCACGAACAAACTTAGCTCGAGAACTTGAAAACCATAACAACTAGAATAGTGCTCTCTTCGACATTTTGTCTTACAAGTTTTCTTGATATCTTATACGCTTAAAGCTGGATTCGCAAAAAAAGAAAAATATCGCAAAAATAACTCTAATTGTCCCTGTCTTTACAGACATAGGCTTAACGATAGAAGATATCCAACAACTTTTAAGACTTTTTTGTAGTGCCTGAAATCTTCTCAAAAAAGTCTGCGAGAACACTATTCTAACTGTTATGGTTTTTAAGTTATCAAGCTAATTCTGTTCCTGATTAAGCCGAGCCCCGACCATAGGTGCAAGGTTTGTACTGTATATACAATACCAAATAAAATAAAAAATGAAAATTAAAAACAAATACAAAATATATACAACTAACTCAAACTCTACGTTTCGTTACTAATGTAAGGTGGATTCTTCAGAAGAGACGAAACTCTTCTGAGCCTCCGTCAGAAGGTTTTCGCCTCTAGCGTGGTTGACACGTCGAGTTACCGTGACATTCTGGCGCCCCTCACTTAGCTTTGCTCCTGAAGAAGCTACTTACATTAGTGGCAAAACGTTGAGTTTGAGTAAGTTGTATATATTTTTGTATTTTTGTTTTTAATTTTCACTTTTTATTTTATTTTGTGTTGTATATATGTACCTTAATATGACGCGGTCAAAACCCGGAAGGCCTCATAACAGCAACAAATAAGTTGGAGAGACATCACTATACTGAATCAGTGTCATATTTGATTTGAAACTTCACTTCTAGATGGCGTGTCACACTATAAAAATGTTTTGAACATACCTTGATGAATTTATTTAATTCATTTGTTTTAACAAGAAGAATTATAAGGTAATTAAGTAACTACAAGAGTTGGCAACAGTTAATCAATCATTACTTCTTTCTTATCTAATGTAAATCTAATATTATTTTATCTTTAAGAGAAAATATTTTCTGCAGAAACGCGTAATAAATTACCTTCTAACTATATAGCTTTGTGATTTATTACATTTGTAACAATATAACAGCTTTGTAATATAGATGATAAAGTGCTTGATCCTCTTGAATATAACCTAGCGTGTTAAATAAGATATAACCTTTCTTGCAGAAAAAAATAAGTTCCTCCTAGCTTGTCAGATATCTTTTCTTTGATGCATGCCAGCTACAAAAATTATCCGGTGAACCATGCGAATAAGCAGTACCTACCATTATTTTTGTAAAGTGAGGTAGCGTGCAGCAATACATTTCTCCTTTATATTAATTGTTATACAAGTCAATTGATGTTTCTTTTTCTCGGAAATGAAATTATTTAATACTAAAACAATCGAAGATATCTAATAAAAATTTAAATTCTAGACACGATTTGATTTGAAATTTTTAAAATCTAGGTTACTTGGAGATAAATATAAAAATAGTAAATACTCTTTCAAATCATCAATCATTAATCTACTTGGTTGACCGTAAGTTTAGTTACACCCCAACACAGTACTTTACGCGTTATTCACAATTAATGAAGAAAAATACTTTGCTCCCACCGAGCAGCCTGTATATTTAGCCATCCGGATAGACCAGCTGTCTACTAAGAATGGGAAGAGTATAGGCATAAACCAGTGTATAAGGCATTAATAATGTCCTCAGATAATAAAACTATTTTTATGTATACAAGTGCATAGACATTTGGAAATAAAATATGCGGATAATCTAAAAAAAAAAACTTATTTGAAAAGTTTGAATAAGTTCTCTATTTACTATTAAACTAATAAAATTTATTATGGCATTGAAAATATTATTTCTGCGAATTTTATTTAACACTTCATTACTTAACAGGAATGGCTCGCATGCTATTTTAAGTAATAGAAATTACTCCGGCAAAAGCAAACAATAGGAAATAGCTTTCGTGTGTAATTTTCCAAATACCCTTCTAAAACAAACAATTACAGATTCCATGAATAGTGTTGAAACACGTATACGGTGCATGAAAGCTTGAATTTGCAACTTCAATTTGTTGCTTGCACTCGATACGAATCTGCAAAAATAAACACCAGATGGAAATAGAAACGAGGACGCTCGCGAACGATTGTTAAAAGTGCATAAGATTAATTAAAACTTCACTGGCGAACAATAAAATTAATCAACGCTGTTCTGAAATGTTAATCTCCAACTGCAAAACTATGAAGTGAATTCAATTAGATTATGAAAATCTACCGTTCGCAGATTTTCTAGATTACGTAAATTGTTAACGCAATTACTATTTTAGAGGTATTCATCAGATGTGTTTGTATATAACTGTCTCATGACGTGATTTACAGTTACGTAAAGGTAATTTAATTAAGTAATCTAATTAATCACAAGTAAATTGTATTAAAGAATTTGTAAATCCTGTAGTTCTTCAATAATTGCTTCATGCTAGGGAATTATTGCATCTCGATATGGAAGACAACAAAAAACAAAACATGTTAGAAATAAATTTATATACAGAAAAATTAGGTAATTCATATAAGGGTAATTTTAAAAACTTGAATGTGTTCGGTGAAATTAAATAATTGGGAAGGGCCTTTGCTACGAGGGAGCGTTTTTATATTCGCGGAATGGGGGATAAGAGGTGGAAATAAAAAAACCAAATTATTTTTCTTTTTCAATATATTCACCTGTAAGACGGATACATTTTTCATATCTTTTAATTAATTTATTTATACCCTCATAAAAAAATGATTTCTCTTTATCTGCAAAATACGCCGAAACTGCCTCCTTGACTTCATCATCGGCAGTAAATTTTTTACCCCGCAGCTCTTTTTTCATTTTCGGAAACAGGTAATGTTCACTCGGGGCCAGGTCTGGGCTGTAGGGTGGGTGATTCACAATTTCGAAGCCCACCTTATGCAGGGCAGCTAACGCAGTGTGGCTCTTGTGGACGGGCACGTTGTCGTGCAAAAGCAGCACACCTTTCGTCAATTTTCCCCGTCTTTTCTCTTTAATGGCTTCTTTTAGTCGCTCTAATATTGAAGCGTAATATTCGCCTGTTATAGAAACACCTTTATCTTTGTAATCAATCAACAATATTCTTTCCGAGTCCCAAAATACCGTTGCCATGAGTTTCCCAGCTGATTGTGACACTTTAAATTTCTTGGGAGGTGCTGTGCCCCTTTTATGCCACTGCATGGAGTCTTGTTTGGACTCAGGTTCATAATGATGAACCCAAGTTTCGTCTCCAGTAACAATTCGACTCAATACACCATCCTTGTCTTCATTACAGAGGTCCAAAAATGCACGCGAACACTCTACGCGCTACGCCATCTTGCGCTGACCTTAGACATGCCGAGATGATCGTGTAGGATTTTAAAAATTGTTGTATCGGATACTCCAACCATTTCTGCGAGTTGTTTCTTCTTTAGTCGAGCATCTTCGAGTACAATTTTTTCAACTTTTTGGATAAGTGCTGGGCATGGTCACCTCAATGCTCCTGCCCGGCCTCGGATCGTCTTCAAAGGATTCCCTTCCTTGTTTAAATAAACTATGCCACTTACACTGACAAGAGTGACCGTAAACCAATGACATCTCATTCATTATGGTCGCGACTGATTTTCCTTGCCTGGTAAGGAACTTTATAACGGCACGATATTCGATTTTTTCCATATTTCACTTTTCACTCCTGATTATGTTACTTGGTTGACGATAGCTCAAAGACTACCTGTCTAATAACAATGAAACTTCGTATTTATACTAATTATGAGTCGCTGCACAGGCCACACCTCCAATGCGCCTAGTCACCCCCCTACAACCCGCTCATTCTGCGAATGTAAAAACGCTCCCTCGTAGACTGAAACCGGATTATCAGAAGACACGAAAAATAGATCCCTGTCAACTCGTTAGTACAACGTATATAACAATTCTGGAGAGTGTGCATCCAGGAAATGGTTATTTTATTGAATATAAGAGAACAGCATGTGAATCTTGGTGATTAGTTTCGAGCAATAAGGAGAAGGAGTAAATAAGAAAGAGAAATATAGTTCTAATCTTGTGTTACATATATGGTCAGTGGAGTGTAAGAAATGCATAGATTCCTGTTTAAAGAAGAAATGACGAGCAAGAACAATTGTTTTTAGGCAAGTTTTATGTAGACTGATACATATTTGTTTTTTTATGGTGGGTGTTAGTTGATTGATTGTTTAACTACCGCTTCAACGCTTGCTGTATAGTTTGTGTATGTGTGTAAATGTGTCCAATGGCCTTGTTGCAGCATTATCTCGCCATTGTAATGTTGCGTTGTTAATTACTTTGTCTCCAAGAGCGAATGGTAGACCGTTCGGGCCACCATTCTTCGAGAAAAATCTCACTGTCTTCTCTGAGAATTGATATTTCACATTATTAGTTGCTGCTTAACCACTGCGGCTATTTACCCGTTTTACGTATCACATTAGGTTTAGTCATATATTGGTATTTCAGAGAATAAGAATTTGTCTGACATAATGGATACCTTTTAATACAAATTAATATTTTTCCAAATGCGCTCCGTTCATGAAAGAGCTAATTTTGTGGCCCAAAAAACAACCTTACAATTCAATGTTACTTAATTCAACAACTGTCTGCTGTACAAAAGGGAATACGTGATATAAAAGTAAATGCCGTTTGAGAATTTAGGAATTTTGCAAGTAATGATTCAGTTACATGTATCAAAGTAATTGAATTTTGTAGGGATTTATACAACTTTTTTTATTTAAGTGTCAAATCTTGGTGGAGTTTATTAGGTTCCGTTACATCAATAGGTACTTTAAAACAGCTAAATCCTATTCGATGGAATGGTGGAACAAATTCCTTGATGGCTGTTGAATTACATATCTTAATAAATACTGACTTGAGTACCAATAACAAGATGAGCAAGTTGAAGCCGGTAGATTGGAAGGTGTTTCAGTTCATCTTCCAAACAGAATTGAAAATGTGTTCAAAATTGGTTTTATTACGAGTAGTATTAATCTGTTACTGAAAAGCTAGAAGAATATCGTAAAAATTAGGTCCCATGCAATAAAGAAGTTGTGCAACTGATGCAAATGTGGAAAGTTGATATAAATTTTGAAGCAAGGGGTATTTCAACAAGCTGTGCAATTCAAATTTTATATCAACGTTTATTAGAGATTGAAATTAGAAAATATAAACTTTGGATATATAAGCCAGAGCAATGTATACGATTAAATATTTGCGTTGATAGTAGTCTAGTAGTGGTCTTGATGATTGGTCATCCTTGGCCATGTCTTCATTAAACACTTCCACTTTCCAAAAGTGATACCAACATCTAGAAACTACACTTTAGCTTGCTGTAACGACCTCAATCACGCTTTGTTGTATCGCTTCACTTTCTAATTGATTTCTGATCGCCTAAGCATCACTCTGACTAGTTGAGGAGTATTTTTATTTTTAGACAACAATCAATATTGTAAATCACACACAATCTGAAACTTGCACATGAAAACACATCTATGTATTAAATTTTTTATTTGAAAATATGCAGAAGTATTTTTAAGTTTTTCATTAACTAGTATTTTATTCTCAATTAAACGGGTCGATGGCCGCAGTGGTTAGACGGCTGACTATCGTTGTGAGAGGATGATAGGCGCCGGGGTTCAATTCTCTGGAGGGACAGTGACTTTTTTTCAGAGAGTTTAATCCCGGATCGACTTGCCATTTGCTGTTGGGAGCAAAGTGATTAACAGCGCGGCATCATAAAAGGCGATATGATGCTGTCACAAAGCCAATTGAACGCAACATACACACACAAAAACTACACCGCGAGAGTTGCAGTGATAGCCAGACAAACGATACAGCTTACGGAGTCACTGCAACTAAACACCCACCACATTAAAAAAAAATTAATTGAAACATACGCTAATGATTTTGAATAGTGCATCAGCCTGTAAAGTTTTGTAACTCTGGAATAAATTTAGACTTAATTTTTACGTAGAAAAATAATAACTTATTTAACTATGTACATATGTACTTCCGTTAAGTTCTTAACTTTAGAATATACTTTATTTCGGGAAAATAATCCACTTTACTCGTGTCTTTATGAAAATAAACATAAAAGTTGTTGTTGGAGTTGGATTGTTCTCATCTGTGTGTATTAACAAGAAAACGATACAAACGTGTGTTGTTATACTACTGTATTTATGCAAATCGACAATAATCCGCTGCTAGAATAATGAACACGTGTTGGTTTCTCTCAAAACATCCGTGAGGGTGTATGCACATTTGATTATCGTTACGAATCTGCCACCAATTGTTCTGTAATATCTATTTACACGAATGATGCAATTATTACCAGTGTATAATTAAAATAAATGAACTTAGAACATCAATGTGCGGGTTATTAGATGTGCGAACAGATTTTTATTTCAGTTAGTTAGACCAGTAGATATTTTAGTCAAAAGGAACACTTGTATGAGTCAAATTCTTGGATTACTTTAGCTAGCACATCATTTATATATTACATTACAATTACTAAAACGAATATCATATACATCAAACAAAATTTCTGATATGTGCGTAATATTATTCTTCTACAAACTGGGCACAAAAACAAATTGTTCAAACGTGAACTGAAAGCCGAAACACGAGAATTAATTTTAAGAGATACTGGTATGGTATTACTGTTATCGGATATCTGGTGCTGAAATTGCTTTTCACATCAACGTTGTTTACTTGGTAATAAAAGCATGGATGACACTCGTATATCCGGTACTATGTAGAATCATGAAATGAGTTCGTGTCTTTATTTATTTCGCCTAATATAAATATGTATGAAATACACATTAGATGTATTTACTTTTAATAACACTGCCTCCCTAAAAAAAATACAATTTGGTGTAAGTGTCTATTAAGTCGTTAATCATCAATATTCACCGGCACAGAAAAATGAGATAAAAATTTGTGTCAGTGTTAACGCGGCATCCAGTCCACTGTCTACAGATGGGCTTGTAGCTTTAGATTTTATTATTTTATGGGCATTATTATGGGGGCATTCAAGTAAAAGAAAAACTTGTTTAGAATGAGGTAAACATTTTTGGCTTTTAGTTATAATCAAATTTTTTGAAAGATTTAATTACAAGGTTAAATAGAGCACATTTTTTTAAAATTCTTTTCTATAATAATAAATTACATCATAAAATCAATTTATAAATGACTTTCGCTAAGAATCAGAGTGGTCTTGGGTATGACAACAGAATTTGTTGCGGACTTCTAAGGACAATTAGCCTCCTGGTTTGTATTTAAACGTGGTAGCAAGGCAAAATTTTACATTCAAAATGCTAAATTTTCAACATAAAGGCGATGTGGTACAACAAAGGTGTTGTGATTATTAAGACAGTAACAATATTAAATTTAAACTTCTTAATTTTCTAAAGTATTTCAAAATTTATAATTACTAATACTTTATTCAATTGTGGCGGAGGAGCCGGGAAGTCGTGGTATAAACGTTATCATATTTTGTGCAGTTAAAATGAACAGCGGCAAAAATATCATTTTAATCCAAACAGCAAAGGTTAAAACGTAGTAGTAACTGTGCGCTACATCTCACAGAAACCGCAGCATCTAAGCGAATTGCTTTTATTTGATCGTGAAGCAATAAACGAAATCAGTTTTTAGCTGTAATACTGACGAGAAAATTCCTTTACGGCTCATTGAGTAAAAGAGGCAAATGATAGAAAAGGAAGGTTCTCGACCATTAGGCTAATTGAAAACGAAGATTGTTTTGCATGCGGGATTTGCTTTAAGTATAAGCGTGAAAAGGTTTCTCATTTGCAGTTTTACCCTAATAAATGATTCAGAAAAATGCTCGAAACGAAAATATACATTTCTGGTAAAACGTGTTACGTATACTAGTCGAGACTTATCCACAGTTAGAATAACTTCTATAGAATTTTTAGATGCAATCAATATAGTAGCAATGTAATCTAGTTTAGAACAGTGCGAATTATAAAGTTAATGATTTGGTTTTTTATGTCCTGGTAGCTTTCCACGTATTTAATGAAGCAAGAATTATCTGATAATAAATTTATTCCAGAACATAATAATTATGTCTTCCTAAAATTACTTTTTTACTCTAAAAATAAACGATATAATTTTGATACCGGAAACATTGATCTTTTAAAAAATATATTAAAATGGAAAACAGAGCGATCAATTGAAGGGCTGAGTGCAAAAATCAGGTAGCTCAATTTTAGTAAACTTTTGAGAATCATCAAAAAAGTGTTTTAAAAGGAAAATATAATTCCAATTTGGATTTTGATTTACTTTATTGTTAGAAAATGTTGTCGTTGATATTTTTGACTTAGTTTTCTACGAAAATGCTCACCACAATTTCAAAAAAAGTAAAATTCTGAAATGGGGCTACCTGGTTTTTGCCACGTACTATCAGTTTTTTCATATTTATTTAATAAGAAAGGTATGCAAAAGTTCCAAAAAAGATAGGAAATTGTTAATAATTAAACTACATGTCAACTTTCAAATCGTTTATCATCACTCTTACAAAACAGGACCTATAAAATGACAAAATTATTTGCAGCTATTAAACAATATCGAAGTTAGTCAGCTATCTACGTTTCATCGTCATCTGTAGATCGAAGATTCTACTGCATTTTCTTCAGAAGGGATTGCTGAAGGACAAATTCTTTCATAGTACCACTTGTCATTCACCGGAACATATTGTTTAGCGAGGTTCGATAGGTTTTCTATTTTATTTTCTTTCAATGGAAGAAGTTCATTATACGCTTTTCTGTCAACTTGAAGATCATGCGGAATGATCTTCGTCTTGAAAGTTACGAATTCTTGCTAGAATTGAGCATTATGGGCCTCAGAACATTTTACTGTATTGGCACTGGCTGAATCGAAGTATATTATTCGCTACTTCGAAATGGTGAACTTTTTCTTATGTTCATATGTTATGATTTTCTTAAAACTGGGTGCTAAGTAAGTCTTATAGTCAAGTATAATATCCTGTGTTACATGAAATACTTCAAACTTCCTGGATGTATTTTTTACAATTTGCATTCACTCTTCGCGCAATATCACTCTTTCGGTAAAAACTATCCGCTTTACTAAGATGAAGATTTTTTTTCGATTATGAGCTTTTGTTTCCCCTGTTTATCCGTTAAACTTTTTAATGTATTTTAATAGGCTTCACATTTCTGACATGTGTCAGACCTTGGGTGCCAAAGCTTAGATTAAAGTTTTCTACAAAAATTCTGCGATAAAAATCGTAGCTAACGTAGGGTTTGAAGTATTTTTCTCCCATTATGCGATACTGTTCTAGCTCAACTATTTCCAAATAGAGTCTGTACATGGTGACGACGTTTAGTTTAGGTGACAGGAAATGACGATTTTCATTGTCTCTTTTCCTGTAGTGAGATTTTCTTCGTGGGAAGCTACGTACATATATGTTTCTGTATTTGTTGAACAATATCATTGGGAATTTTATTTAGTCTGTTTATGTAGGTACGCCTTCTGTGTATTGGACTGGTTATGTTCGGAGCAATGTGATTCACAATCCTTTTTACGCGGCTGGTAGTTATACCATGCAAAGAACAAAAGGCTTAATGGTTAAAACTTGTTTGGTGTTCAGTGGGTTAAATTGTTTAGTGTTATACTTCTGCACCAAGAGATCCAGTGAAGAACTTCCTTTATATAAATATAAGACCGGCAAGATGAGCATCCTGAAGATCTTTATTTCCGAGCTCGTTAAATGTTTTTATAAAGTCACTTTGCAAGTACTCTGTAAATTTTGCAAGCCATACGATAGTTACATGGCTCTCCTGTTTTTCTTTCAGGGACCTTTTTTCCCTTATGATTTGTATGTTGTTCGCCTAATGCACGCTTCTTTTTTACAACATTTCGTTTCCAGGATTCTGGATGTCGTATCCTTTTCTTACCTTTAACCATAGGACATACCACACAATAATAGTTTGAGGTTAAATATAAATGGCTACCACGTGGTAGCACACGCTACATATTTGCGAAGCTACCGGATTCTTGCACTGAAACAGCATAACAGGTAGCTCCTTTCAACGTTCTGTAGTCGTATTAAGCTGTGGAACTGCCTGGTTTTTGCACCAATGTGTATTATTCAATGAAAAAGTCAAATTTCTCCAAAAGCGGAGCTACCTGGTTTTTGCACCCAACCCTTCAAATGTAGAATATATAGAATCTGTCAGTATCATTTATAAAATTTAATTTATTCAAATAATTGTATTAAATTTACATTGGCAAATTTTTTAATGATATTAACGAATCCCCTTTGTTGCTTTTTAAACACAAAATGCGTTTCACAATATTCATAAAGTTCCTGCTAATTAGCAACAAACTCATATTTAGAAATCGATCGTAGAATCAGTATCCTGTTTGGATGTCTAACAAGTCATATAATATTCTGAGGGCTTCTGTTTTAACTAAGGCTGGACACATTGTCCTTTAGCTTTCTAAACGCTAAGGATGCTGTTCTTAATCTAACCGCAACGCTTTAAATGCTGTTTGGTATCTTGTAACATCTGCGAGTAGACGGCCAAGTCGCGACTGGACGTTAAAACCATCTCCAGGATCCGGCGAGTTAAGATACGAGGCGGTGACTTGTTGCGGTCCACCTCCCTCAAGTGCTGGCCAGCACCAGCGCATACTCGCACAGAAGCGGCATGTTCAAGTCACGGTAGATTTGAACATTTGTCACATACCAAGGTGCTCCGATTATAATGCACAGCACACGGTTCTGGAGGACGTTACGTAATTTGGTTTATGTTTTGTTGCGCTGAAGCAAGTCAGGACCCACAAGTTAGAGTAGATCGGAGAAATACCTTGTATATCAGAAGCTTGATCTACAAGCTCACAAAAAAGAGAGGAGCCAAAGCCGCACGTGTACACAAGAACTTCGTGGCGATAGTAGAAACATGTAGCTTGAATGTGAACCAACCTCGTGTCTAAAGACACGGCAAGCTACTTGACGTGTTTCTTACGGTAACGTTTGACACCTGATGACAATGTTAGATGGAGGAGGATTATGTTTTCTGGAGAATCTGATAGCCAAGCACCTATCGGCATTGATCGTTAACCACCACTCGCAGATTTCATCAATATACCTTTCGAGACAGAAGAGAGCATCATTTCTTGATTTCATGTATACAACGGTATCGCCCGCGTACACTGCAAAAATTATAGAAACGTATCTGAGTCTATCGCTGATATATAGTATCAAAAGTTCTGGTCCTAGTAGCGATGTCAGCGGAACAATGCTCGAATGCTCGCTTTCTGGATTCATGTCTGGATTTATGCCAAAATTGCTCATTTTAAATAACAAACCATCGTGTTACACTGAGTCGAATTCGTGGGCGAAATCGAGGAAAACGGCGCGGCGCTCGTGGAATACCTCAGCTTCTATGCATTACGAATCTCCTGTATTATCGACGAGGGCGGACCTTACCTCCTCCGTCTCGTTGTAAATATGGTACTTTTTGTATCAATTTCTGCAGTTTAACTCTTGTAGCGCATTTTTATCTTCTTCTCCTGTTTTTACTTCGCTGGATATCTCTCGAAATAGTTTCAGTGACCTTGCTGGTTCTTTATCGTAATCCATATCTATATATCAATAAATATGCTTTCAAAAGATTTGTTAATTATCCTTGCAACTATGATAAGTGGCACATACTTTTCCATGTTTCGTAGAATGTATCTTTTACATCTTATTATTGTTTACCCTATTTTATTTAATTGATTTATTGGCTATTATGCCTGTTCAAGTAAAGAGCATCTTCCTTTAGTTTACTTCAATCAATCACTACCCTAATTTTCTCCACTTTCGTCTATCCACTTTAGAGGTTTACAATTACTAAACAATTGGAATTTGTGAATTGATTTGAACAATACGTAGCAGTGGAATTAATTAACTTGAAACTTAATTTGGCAGTCCCACACGGTTTCAACGTTGTGTCTATGATTTCCGCTCTGAATGCGAGGAGAACTAATTAAAAGTCATTGTCAGATTTCTCTTAGCCGCGGCTACTACAAAATTGCGCATATCGTTTGCGGGAATTTGCTACGCGAAAGGTTATATACAGTTATATAATTTAACAATAATAGATGGTTGTAGTTTTCTGAGATAACTATTTCGTGTGAAACGGTTCGTAGAACGTAGTAGTAAGATATCAAATTGCCTACATATTTGCTAATGCAAGCTATAATATCACGCTATCGTTAATAAAACTTTTTTTTCGTTACTTTAATGGTTATAGAAAGCAAGGGAGAAAGCGAAAGAACTTGTAGGCGAATATATAGCTGAATGCAGGCACATAATATCTCCACGAATGGTGACAGGGGTTCAAATAAATCCAAGAGATTAAAATTCCAGTATAGGAATTTTAATCTCTTTAAAGTAATCTAAATCTATGCGTCAGTTAAAATAAATTTTTATTACTTTCGTTTCCAACAAAAACCGTCACATAAACTGTATTTTCACAATTCTGAAATAGATTTAATTGATTGATCCAAAATTTCAGTTATAAATTAAGTATTTAGTGTCAGTTTTATAGTTAAAAGCAAAGTAATGTTGGCTGAGGAAAATATTAATTATTACCTAAACGAACGTCATTGGAACTTAAAGTTTTATTGAAATTTACTGTAAACATTTTGAAATGAATTTTCGTTTATATAGTTGCATTATTTTTTTTATATGGCGATAGAATCCGTTTACGACTAGCTTATAGTACAGTGCAAAAACATTACGAAACTAATTTCACAGCTTGACATATATGTAGAGAGTTTATTTAAAAAAAGCAAGGTTATACTCGAATAATGATATATTTTGTAAGTATCGATAATCAATTTTCGTATCGTCAATAACTTGAATGAAATGACATTCAAAGCAAGTGCACGTCTATTGTTAGGTTATCCTTCATTGGAAATTAATAAAGGTAATAGTAGTACCCGTTAGAAGTTTTTTGTGTATTGAATGACAGCTTTACTAGTACATGTGATGAGTTAGATATGTTTCTGTTAGAAGCAGGTGCATGTTATATGTCAGTGGTTGTGGTTTATGTATAAACAAAATTAAAAAAAAACTTTGCGAAAATAGAACTAATTTGTTACGAGATGGCTAAGTAATGAAGACGCCTACAAGAAATTTAGTGTTAAAAAAATAAAACAGAAGAAGTTGCTACAATGTGTTATCTTGTAAATATAATACATTTACTTGGAAGAAATACAGATAGTATGTAATCGGTAGTTTTTACGAGAGCTGATCAAAGATACAGGGCGGGGCATTAGTGCGAGAAAGTCCAATTATTCCTGTATTATAAGAGAAATGAGAAAATATTATTAAGATACAAGCTGACAAAGAACAAAGACAGGGTAAACTAAATTTATTTTATTTTAAATGGAACACCACGTATATTTTGACTGTTTACGATTCTTCTAGGTCTTACCTTTATTATAATATAGGGTTCTGCTATGTTATTCAGCTTAGTTTAGAAGATATGGGAAGTTTTGCATAAATTTAATAACAAAGTTGGAGTCTCCTACCGTACTACGGCTTCCACATAAAATAATTCATTTGCGTTAGAAATATTTCTAATGTGATCTCCTTTCATCAGAAATTATTTATTGATCGGCGTATTCAATATTTATATACAGGGCGAGTCATAACTGGGAGTGTTGATTTTCTCACCTGTTTCAAATGAAACACCCTGTATTTTATTATTGCAGTAAATTCCCCTCTCCACAAACTTTATTATTTATTAAACATTCCCTATAGCTTAATGTGATAGTTTTTGAGTTATTTGCGTTTCTATAAGTCGAAAACATGATTTTAAGTAAAAAAGGGTTTGATTTTGATTAGTTGAATAGCAATATTAGACGAAAACTGCCGCTTAGCTGGGAAAATACAATTCTATACCTAAATCATTAAAATTATCATTATCTGATGCAAAGTTGAGTGAAAAAAAAAACAGTATTAGCTATGATTGACCTGTGTGAAATTTATTTTGGAAAATGACATAGAATAGTAAACACAAAGTGTTAATGAGATAACATTTCATTATGAAACTTGAAAAAAGCCAAAAAAAAGTAAAGTACGAATGAATTATAGAATTTAAAATAAATAATACTTTACTTTGTTAAACCACTTTATTTTATATTGTCTACTGCAGCTTCAACCTTCTTGGGTCAACTAAAGACTTTAGTTTTGAGAATGACCCAAGAAGGTTGAAACTGCAGTAAACAATATTAAATAAGGTTGTTTAACAAAGTAAAGTATTATTTATTTTATATTACATAATGTACCACAAAGTAATGGCTAAAACCATCGATTAATTACAGAATTATTTATTTTTGTATATTTCTTCTTATGGTCTCTCTATGGTCGTCATCAGTCAACTTTTGGTAGCGTTGCGCTTAATATAGATGCATTTGTTCTTCTATTTAAACGGTATTGGTTCATTTAAATTTTTCATAATTAATAGTTTTAGTCCGACAAAACCGTTGCAAGAAAATTTCAAATGCTTGTGCTTGGTTGTCGGCTACTAAAGAATTGCTGATGATGAAGTCTTCTTGCGAGCAAAATATTCTTATTACTTCCTCGCAACACAAAAACCATATCAATCAATAGCAATAAAATTATTCTGTTATATCAAAACTTCAAGCTCGTTAATATCATCAATATCAATATTCTCATTCTATTTTGTCTCATATAATACTTAAGAATCTTAACTACTAATTGTTTTGCTACTATTTCGAATGTAAACAAACTGCAACCGTAGTACTATAGGTGCTTTATTATTACTTAGCTCAGCATCACGGTGAACCAATTAAAATCAAACCCGTTTTTGTTTCAAATCATGTTTTGCATTTAGCTATAGGGAATGTTTAATAAATAATAAAATTCGTGAAGAGAGGAGTTTACTGCAATAATAAAATACAGGGTGTTTCATTTGAAACAGGTGAGAAAATCAACATTCCCAGTTATCACTCACCCTGTATATAAATATTGAATACGCCGATAAATAAATAACTTCTGATGAAAGGAGATCACATTAGAAATGTTTCTAGCGCAAATGAATTATTTTATGTGGAAGCCGTAGTACGGTAGGAGGCGCCAACTTTGTTATTAAATTCATGAAAAATTCCCATATCTTCTAAAGTAAACTGAATAACGTAGCAAAAACCTATATTATACTAAAAGTTAAAACCTAGAAGAATCGTAAACAGTCAAAATATACGGCATGTTCTATTTAAAATAAAGTAAGTTTATTTTACCCAGTCTTTATTTGACACCCTGTATAGTTAAAAATACTTTTAGATTATAGCCCCCCATGCGCTTCAACTTTTACCTTAATAACATTTTCTCATTTCTCTTATAATACAGGACTAATTGGACTTCCTAGCACTAATGCCCCACCCTGTATATGTAATACGGACTGTGTGTGTACAGGATGTCCAAAAGGTAGTCGACAGTGTTACTAACCCAATTATTTTCTATCGGTAACGATAATGGCATCAGAGAAAGATTTTGATGGAATATTAAAAACAAAATTTTTTAATGGACACACCGTATATTTTTGTATAAATAAATATGCTAAGACACTTCTTTTTGTAATGGGTGCAGCGGCTTCGTAAGCCCTATTGCTTTTTAGGACTACTATTGCGGAAATTTATGTGTACATTGTGTGTGTAAATGCGTTTCCATACTTTTGTTACAACATTAATTATTTGCCAATAATAATTAATGGTAGCTCAATCGGAGTACCAACCTAGTGACACGCGCCACATGTGTCGGGATTGTGTGCGTGATTTAGGATTGCGTTTGCAAAGTGGTTATAGTCTTTTAAAAAACAATACATACACATGATCCTTATATGTATGAGTAAACACCATCGCAAGTTTAGTTACCTGGTAAACAATGAAAACGACTAGAATTTTAGCAGTGACAATCCATAAAAGAGATAAGAGAGAGTAGAAGCTAATAAATAGCATACACTAATATATTTAATTTGTTAACTAGATTACTGGCTAAATATGATGGCCCCCAAACTTCATATTTGGAATTTGCAGTCAGGAATTGATTTCTGGCGGAGAGTAGAAATTAATCAAATCTGTCAGAGTAGAAGCGCTCCTCAGATGATATTGAAGGCTTTCATCTGAGTCGTTATTACGAGGGCTTCTGGATTTTGACGCATCATAGTTGTGGACTATAATACAATACAAAAATAAAACACAATAGAAAATAAAATAAAAGGTCAGAAGGTCTTCGCCTTTAGCGTGGTTTACGCGTTTACTTCTTCTGGTGCGTCCTATCCACCTTTTGCTCCTGAAGAAGTCGCATAAATGGCAAAACGTCAAGTTTAGTAGATTTTGTATTCTTTATACTTACTATTATTTTTTATTTTGCCGCGATCAAGCCGCGGAAGCTCTCAGAATACAAGCGCTCGTTATTACAGATGTCTTATTTGCATACTGAACCACAGCTTCAGCGTGTATATAACTACATATAGAGGTTGTTAATATAAATTGAAAATAAAAATTGACACAAAACTGAACGGTAACGTATACTAACTTGCAGTTCGGTTGTTTCAATCGATTCCGAATGCCCGTTAATGTCGGCCAGGGTGATGTTTGAGGCCTTTCAGACAGGTAGGACTATAGAAGAACATCGCCACGAAATCCATATCTCTCCAACTTCTTATATATGATTTTATGTTTTATGGATGTCTTTCTTAGATCAAAATATATCCCCACCGTTTTCAGGTTGCTATCAATTGCATTAATAATAATAAGGTAAAAAATCGAACTGAGAAATGGAAAATATGGATCAAGGCTAACAAAAATCTAATAGACGTGAGACCATTACATTTCTAATACGTTAAAGAGGAAGGATAGAAAGATATGGGTCTATAATTATTTATTAATCACAGTTGTATAACCTTCTACGCACGGGTACAACTATTTCCAACTTACAACTGTTCTAAATTATTCACATATACTTTACTGCATTTAATGATTCTAATTATGATGCTAATTTCCTTATTTTTGGAGCTATCAAGTAAAATTAGCCAATTGGTGACATTTCTTATTCTAATTAAGATGATCTAAATACAAAAATAAATGAATATTCTGTTTGCGTGTAATTACAAAAAGTTCCTTTTTCTTAATGGAACGTCATGTGTATTTTTAAAGCAATTAGTATTTTGATCAAAAGATTATTAATATATTAATATGCCAGTAGGCAATTAGCAAAAACTGTGGAATTAATAACTACATAAAGGTTTTCCTACTAGTGATTAGAATAAATAGCTCTGTGTAGTGCAATGTACGGACTGTATTCTTCTCAAAAAGTTATTTTAAAAACAGTAAATTGCAGAGATTTGTTTACATATGTTATTACAAGTACATGCTCACAAAGGTCTAAGGCCGTCACGGATGAATTATGTTAATTACTATAACGAAATGAGTTGTTGATTGTTAGTTACCACACTTCTAATCAAATTATCTAAAATGTTTTGGCAAGCAACACTTTTAAGTAGTTCCCGGATAGACGATATTTTGGGAATTTGTATTCGCTACATAACGAAACTTTCCTCTTTACCGAAAAAAATATCTCAGCTGTAAAGTTGGCGTTTAGTTATTGTAAATTTTCTTTATATTCTTTACATTATATACCTACTTGACTGTCAATAATACACGAGTATTACGAGTAGTAATACAGAACTAAAAGCTGTAGGTATTAGTACCTACTCTATTTCTAACCATATATCAACTTGAAAATACTTCTGTTAATAAGACAAGGCGTAGTATCGACCGATTTACCACAGCTGCTCCAATATTGACTTTTATTAAGAGTCGACCTCTTGCTTCGCCCAGTTTTATTTAATTCGAGAAGTTATAATTAGTATTAGTCGAGTTTAGGGTGACTTACTGGTCGTTCCTCAAGAGCAAAGTTGCAAAACGCTATAGTAATAAATTGCTAAATTAAAATTTAGAACCGAAATATGTTAAACAAGTTGATATTCAAGACCTTATTTGAACTAATTTAATATAATTAAAAATATGAATCTAAAAATTGCAATATAGATTGTTCAATTTCATTACAGCTACGAAACCCACGCATTTTTTCTATATCTCACACAAACTCTTCTATATGTTGCCATAAACGCGTTCAGATCCTAAGATATGGACAAGCTTCACAATAATTAGAGTATATAAAGTCCTCTCTCCCGTCCTCTCCCCCTAAGTTTCCGCGAAAGTAAAAAATGTTCAGTCTATTAAATTTTTTTCTAATACTTTAAATCTACTAGGTAAATGACATAGCCAACAATGGACGGTTTAATTATGCAAGCTTTCGCTGTATTGTACAAATAACGAAAGAAGTTTCTCATAATAAACTCTTTTTTACTATTCCCTGGAAATTAATGAGCCTAATGCGATTTAAATTAGCGAACTAGCAGAAGCTTTCATAAAAGTAGAAGTTTTGTCAAATTACCAACGAATTTGTTTCGAACTACATAACAGGACAGATATGTATACATGTGCAATGTTTTCCATATACATATACGTGAATATGTCGCTGAAAATAAGCGTCATATTTACTGCAAACTTTCATCCACATGAATTATTGCTTATAACACGTGAAACGTTGGCAAGAAAAGGCGACAGCTACATGGTTATTATCTGGAAAATGCGCATATGCACATATAATGCAAAGCACAGTTGCACGGATTTATACAAAAGCGATAGAAGCAGGGTAGGACTAAGAACCGGAAAAGCTATTATCACCTCGTTTATGGATAACTTCAGCAAATGGCTTGCTCAATAGACTGAAAACCGAATGTTTTTAGTGTCTGAGCTGTGCTGATAGCAAGACGAATACTATTAAAACCAATGTTTCAAGTATACTTACGTAGTGAATACAAATGACACTATATTTATTGACTTGTGCTAAGGGAAGTAATGCATAGTAAACTTTTATACAACTATGTAGGTACAATAGCAAACTTAAACTACGAGAACTAATACTGCTGCATGAACACAGAAGAACAACAACGTGATAAAATTATTTCTGTTAGTTTGTTGATCTTGTACAGAATTAGTTGTTCATTAGGGTGTTTCAATAGACAGTGATTGTTTTGTTATGTAAATAAGTAAGAATATGACATAATATAAGGGTGAGAGACAATATTGGCTAGTACAGACTTTACTTTTCGTCTAGCCCCAAATCGTGGAAATCAATGGCAGCGCCAAAGTTCGGTATGTTTAGGAAATATACGGTTAGCAAATTGTTTGCTTAAGATACTGGTGTATTTTATAGTCTTATTACATGTAAGAGATCGAAGTGGTGCTCTACATAGACTTCTCAATCTAACACGTCTATGCGAGAAACTAACCATTTCCTGCGAGCAATTATGAGAGAGTGTAAGTTATCGTGCAGAATGTAACAATGTAATGACCGCTTTTGGGCTGATCCTCAAATCATCGAAACATTCAGCCAAGTCGGTTTTAATTTTTTAATTACTGTGGATTAATTGTTTAATTTCAAGTAGTTGTGTAGTCGAATTTCTCGTTCGAAGTATTAATTTGACTTTTTATTGTTTATTTAGTCAGTATCCATTTCAACTCATTAGTTTTGAAGTGAGTCTTTTAGCTTTATTCAGATTTGATTTTTAACTCAGTTGTTTTTCTAATTTCTATATTTATGTGTCCACTTTTGGAGGCTGAATCTCACAGATGTGCATTTATAGTGTTCTCCATTAGTTAACCCTATATCTGATGCTGTAGCTCATTGGCAGCATAGCTTTCTAACTCCCACTTATTTGTCCTCTATTATATTAAGCAGTTTACAGGCAGTGTATAGTTAAAGATATATATAAAATGTTTATAGATATTGTCCAAGGTAAGACACCAGCATTGGAGACTGCCTCATACTAATCATATCGATAATAATGTTACATGTTAGGAACTAAGTCAAAGAATCGTTCCTTGGTTTGGTAAGTCTTAGTCGAATGTGTCTGATATGATTAGTGGTTCTAGCGATAATGAACAAGTACCTCAGCCGAAAGTTTTGGATACTCATTCGGATATAAGTCAAGCGGAACGCTGAAGGTGACTATAAGCACAAATTTATTCTGAAAAAGAGTTTTGCGGATTTTTGCACTTCAACGATAGTTATCAAGTAACAGAAATGTGTGTAAGCAAAACATGTTATGAACAATCGTTTGAAAGTTAATTATTCTGTAGAGGAAAAAATAATAGTTTATACGTGATTTAGATTTAGACTAGGAGCTAGCTTTATCTTTTACGAAAGCACAGTAATTTTGAAAGTGTTTCAAGGATTTCTTAATGAATTGCATGTGAATGTGCTGCTTTATATAAAACGAGAGTTATTGTCTTATTTAACAGAATTTGTGATGCTTATCTTAGAAGTCAATAGAAGCTTATTGTTGTGTGTTAAGAATAGAGTTTTGCCTAAGAGGAGAAGGTGCTTACTTGTTTAGAGCGCAGATAATATTAAAGCTACAATAGTAGTCAAATAGTGTGACAACAAATTTGTGAGAACAATAGAACTTCAATTAAAGGATATTTAAAAGATAAAGACGTGATCTTTATCGTACTCCAAACAAATCTAAAACATGATGCTTTGAATTATCTACGTGGGTTATTAATATATGTATGTCTAATAAATGCTTGGAGGTAACTCAAAAATTTATGTCGTTAATAAAGACAACGTGGTTGATTCAATAATAAAAAGCAGCTACACACAACTATTTATAAGCGACTAATTCAAAAAAGTTTTTCAACTAAAAATGGTACCAATAATAATAATAATATATATTCTCTGTTCCAATATAATACAAAATGTATGGACATCGTCAATAATAACATTAATATACATGTACATATATATAAAATACACAGACAACACTTATTGTCAAAGTAAAATAACAAATCACATACGAGTACTATAACAAACATGGCTCTCCAAAGAAATCATTTAGCGTATAAAATACCTTATTAAGCAAAAACTTTTTTAAAGTTGCCTTGAAATTTGCAGATGGCTGATCTTTCAATGAATATGGCAGATGGTTAAATATTTTTATACACTGCCAAACTACCTGTTTCTGCACCTTAGTTAAATGAGTTTGAGGCGGAAGCAACTGGCACCCCGTTTTACCCCTGGTGTCACGTGCGTGATTCAACTCATAGCTTTTAAATATTTCTTTATAGTAATTTTTTACAAAGGTTGCTGCTTCTAATATATAAATCGAAATCAATGTTAATATTTTATTGTGGGCAAAAGATGGTTTGCACGAATTGGATTTTAATTGAAACACTGCCCTTACACAGGCTTTTTGCAGTATAAAAATTCTGTTCACATCTACAGCATTACCCCAAAACACTATCCCATACTGTAAACGGGACTGGACGCATGCGTAGTATACACTCAACGCGGTCTCAATACCAACACTCTCGATATGACCCGCAAACTATAACAAAAACTACCTAGACTTTTTGCTAGTTCCTGTATTTGTGGTCTCCAAGATAGGACGGCATCCACAGTAACACCTAGAAAACGCGCATGGGTAACACAGGTCAGTTCTTCATTATTATATTTAATTTCCAGATTTTCAGGAGCAATATTAAAAGGTAGGACATGCGTTTTCTTGGCATTTAATTTCAGGTTATTATTTTTTAACCAATTTTCCATCTTAATAAAGTTCTGTTCCAGCTTATTCTTAACCTCTTGCTCGCGCATAATGCATGTGGTATCGTCTGCATATAGAACCACAAGACCATCAATGACATCTGGTAGGTCATTTACATACAACAAAAATAGAAGTGGACCAAGAATGGAACCTTGTGGAACACCAAATAGTACTGTTTGCCAAGCTGATGAAATTTTTTCTCCTGATGGGTCATGGGTCACAACATACTGCCTCCGCCCCACGAGGTAGGATTCGAGTAGCTGCAGTGTAACACCCCTAAACCCCATTTTTTCCAGTTTATATAGGAGTACTTGATGATGGACGCTGTCAAAAGCCTTTGATAAATTCATAAATGCACAAGCGGTGTCTTCCTTGTTGCTAATGCCAGTAAGTATTTCTTCCAATAGCTGAAAAATTGCTCTGTTTGTAGATCTTTTCTTGATATACCCATTCTGATTTCCATGAAGGGTATTATGCTTCGTCAAGAATTTACTAATCCTATTATGCATCAATCTTTCAACAATCTTCGAAATATTTGATATCAGAGCTACAGGTCTATAGTTGTGGACGATGTTTAGTCCATTTATCAAATACTGAACATAATTTTTCAGATTTTTCTAAGAAATTTTTAAAATAGATACAGGTTTAAAGCGATACATTTTACGAAACTAGTTTGATAACTTTATTTCTTTGTATTTATGTTTTAGGTCTTTCTGTTTAAATTGTGGTACGGTTGCACCTGACAAACGTTGTGCACCGGTTATCTAATTTCATTATTACTGAAAAAAATGTTTTTTTCGACCTCCACACATGCACCTAATTTAACACTTTATCCTTTTTACCCTTTAACATAATGCTTCATAATTATTTCGTACACTTTTAGTGGAATAATTACACTGTCTTTATACCTGGAACGTGATATTTTCTCCATTATATTTTATGTGATATATTTTGAGATAACTTTTTCAGTTTCCATTGCTATGTTAGACATTATTATTCTTCTCGTTACTTCCACACTTTTCAATATTTTTCTAATCACTAGGTCACAATCTGTCAGTTTTACGTTCCTTAGCATTTTAATGGTTGTTATAATTTATGATTCTGCAATTTCCATTTATTCCCTTCCTTGTGTATTTATCATTTGCCTGTGAATAATGATCCTTCAACGTTTTGGATTTGCTTGCTATTTTTATGTTGGCTTCCTATTGTTAGATTCTCAAGTACTCAGTAGAATAAGTGTTGATTAGCATTTTCGCCCACTTTCTTTCAGATTTTTTTCCAAGATAATCTTTTCACCGCCTTGACAACTTTATTTTTAGTAGTTTACATGCTTATAATCTGTGCTATTTTGGTCATTCTGCGGTCATTAATGATAGAAACGAATTGATTTAATAATATTTGTTTGTAATAACAAATACCTAATTATAAGTAAGATACTACAGTAATAAAAATGTATGATAATTAGTGAATTAAATATTATAATTGAATATAATGATTTATAGAACAAAACACTGGAATATACAGTTGACATAAGAATAAAATTAATCATCTTAAACCTTCGGGCTCTATCTTAGTCTAGGACATGTCTAGGACTGTAAGCATTATCTAACGGAGAAGAAAACAAGTGACAAATGAATTTTGGGCGAGTAAATGAGAAAACGTAGATAACATAGGGAGCTTTGCTGTCCAATTGTGAATTAGCTTTTTAAGACAAAACTGTCTAATTGTAAGTGGAATTTATAGAAAATTATGTTTAAATACAATATCTGACTAATTTTACTACTTAAAATACCTTACCGATTACCTTCTTCTCTGTGTAAATATAAATCATATTATTAAAGAATTTCCTTAAATGGTAATTCTCAAAAGAAGTGGATCTGCAAACAGCACAATACATTATTAATTAGAGCGGATAACATAAAACATTTATTACGTTCAAAGCGCCTCATTGAGTAAACTGAAAATGAAAATGCTGCGGAAAAAGTCGAGAAAAAAAGAACTGGTAATTTAGAAAATGTTGTGCTATGGACAGGCGGGATAAAAAGCAGTACTGAAAGTTACATTTACCATTGTTATGTTTGATGCGCCGGTAATGATTGGAAAATAATGTGTATTTTGTGAGCTAATGAATATTGCAAACGTAAACGAGTTATTTTCGCAATCAATTGTGTAGGAGACAATAATTTACTATTATCTAAAATTAAATGTCAACGTAATGGCATTTTAATGAACTGATGCATTCACATTTCCGACAAACAATACATGCGCGCACATATTTGCATATCGTAGCAAACCGATACTAACGTATCCTAAAAGGTTTGAAATAGAATTCAATAATATTAAATTAAATTAAAATGAAATAATATTAAGTGCCTTTACTAACAAAAGTTTGTTTATATTGTTTAGTGTAAATTGACAGTTAATTTGATGTTGTTGCTTTACAATATTGTATTAATTAGAACTGCGAAAAAGTGTCTACAACTTGGTTCTGGTCCAATCAATCAGTCCTAGGCTGAAATATTTTGAATGAATTTTGAATTTTGAATGAATTTTGAAAAAAATATTTCACGCAGAACGATTTATTCCACAACAGCGCAATCTGAGCAGGGAACACCATATCTTAACCTCCAAAACAAATGGAAGAGATTATTGAGAAGTACAAAAAATTAACTGGAGAGGTTACTGAGAAGACTGAGTTATGGATACGTCAGTTCGTACGGTATTGTTAAAACTGAAGAAACATGGTCTAAAATATCGAAACAGACCCCACCGCAAATTTATGATAAACTGAGAGAAATTGCTTAGTAGTCTGACCAACGTCTGGTAGGGGAGAATGGACACTTTACATAATTTAATAATGTAGTTTTTAGTGTTAAGTATTAATTATACTTTATGATAACTAATAAGATTTTAAGTAAATGTGCTTGATAAAAAATCGTATTTTGCGTCAAAACTTGTAGGACATATGTATTATGATACATTACGTCCGTTCAGTGTCTTTTTTTGTTTTCAATTTACTGTTACTTAGCAACAAAACCATTGTGAGAAGTATTTTAAACTGTAAAGTAAGTGTCGTCTCCAAAGACATTTTTCGCAGTGTTTACCAGTAGTACGGTGTATACGTCTATTATTATGCTCAATGCAGGAATCATTTCAATGCAACAGACATTCCAAACACGTATGTAAGTACAGAGATACGTACTCACTAAAACAAATGCTTCGAATCGTACGCGCACGTGTTTGGAGTATTGGCAGCATCAGCATCTGTTCTCTGTCTGAGATCGCAACAATTGATGTATTTTCCTTATAAGATTATTGTCTAAACAAAAGGGGACTTTACTAGAATGTCTACAGAAATTTTTAAACTACTGGCTAATTTTATACGACCAAAGATTTTTAAAGTTACCAAGAGCTTTGAGTTAAAATAGCTCTAACAACTGCATGGAATTTTTGTACTAGTTTGCAGTTTTAAACAGCAATTGCAATATGCAGATGCAGAAAGTATATGAGTTGGGTCAGTACCAAGTGTATTTCGGTCTGATTTAATCATATTTTCAATTTTATCCTTTACTGACGTTTGAATTTTTCGTAAAGTTGTCTGATTCGGTAATTATAACTTTATATAAAAGAGCCAAATTATTTATTAGCTAACAAATTAAACCGCTAATTACGCGTGAGAAATATTAACCATTAATCTAACATAAATTGATTGTCCAACAACCTGGAAAGTCACCCATAAACTTCTTTACTTTATCAACTGTTGGAAGTTTTTTCGATGTTATGTTGACATTATTAAACTGAAACGTTTAAGATCCGTAATATAATAAAAACAGTAGATACAAACAAGCTTGTTTGACCTTGCTCAGTGGAGGTCCTCCGATTGTAAGTTCTGTTAAATCATCACTTGCACTTTTTTAAACACGTGTGCTACTGTTCTAATATTGGCACTGCCAAATTTAGGCATTAATTAAAGTTCTCAAAATATATATACAGAGTTAACTAATTTTTATATAATATATCTATTATTAAAATATGGCAATGTAAATAAAAACAGAGAATCAGAACACCACAAACAGCAATAAGAGCGTACTCATCGCAAACGTTTCGGACAAAAATTCCTTTGCACCTTCGTAGTTTGCCGACAAACATGGGGAAATGTTTGGCGTGCTTGGAGCTTTTGGAGCATACATACTCATCTTACAAAACATACAAATCTTTTTGTGGGCTGTTCGTCGTCTTTGTTCGAAACATTCTTTGCAAGTTAAAGCATACTTAAACATTTTTAGTCGTTTATTTCGTGAGCGCACGGTTCGTAGTGTTTGTTCTGGAGAGTCTCCTTAAAAGCGTTTTTTTCGTTAGCTAATTTAAACATTTGTTTATATACCTTTTGTAATACTTTTTGCCTTAAAGAATTTTTTGCAAATTTAATGCTAACATAAGAAATGTTGAAAATTTTTTTACGTGTGGTGAGTGCTTAGTTGTACATAGGATAGCATAACCTGTAAAAGGAATGTAATCTTAGTGCTGCATATTTTGGATTTGGAGCCCTATTTAAAGTAATAACGCATGTTCGAATAACGAATAGAATTAGATTAAATAAGAAGTGCCTAAAATTTTCAGAAGTATCTAGTAAAGTTTGTTTTTGTTCTTATAACGGACACATTTCGAGATTTGAACGTTACTCTCTATCTAAAAAGTTTAGTGTATGAGTGAATTGGAAAGAATGATTCGAAGAAAGAGGATGGATAGAAAGGACGCAACATAGAAGCTGATTTATTAATTACGTAATTTGCCCGAATGCTTACACACAGAAAAGAATGTTCTTGAATTAAGAAAATATGCTGTTTTACCCAAATATTTTTAATGTTAGAATATTTTTGTTTTGATTCAAACACATTTTCTTGGAATAAGTAAAGGCGTTTAATACAATCCAGACTATATTTGTTGTAAAATACGTATTTGATCTGAATAATTTCCCTATTTGTGAAATAGCTGAATTGCAAATTTTGAGCATCTGCGTTCGAGATTATGTGCGTGTATGAAGCGTTATAGGTGCATTCGACTTCAACCTTTTTATCATTCATCATTTCGCAAGAATTAGGTACATATAAGTTTTTTATAGTTAAAGCGTGGAAATTTGTAGTAATAAAAGAATTTAATAATGGAGTATGTGAAGTGCATTTTAGCTTCATGGGAATTGGAGGAATTGCAAGAAACATTTGAATGTAAGTAGGTCTGCATGCACCTGCATGCATTTGTTAATTCATATTCAATCAGGTAATATGTGCATACATATGTATACAGGGCAATCCAAATTAAGTGTTCACCATTGGTAACTTCGTTATTATTAAAGATACAAGACTGTTTAAATTAGCAAACTTATAGTACTTTTAACGCTCTTTAAGATGGAAGAATAAAAAAAACAAATGCACAGCGCGTTTTCGAGTTTTGCCGACAAATATTTTTTTTTCAAATAGAAACCCCTGTATATTATATCATTTTCTGCTAGAACTTTAATATTTAAACAAAAAATCTTATAAGAAATTTTTTACTGGGATTCAAAATACTTGAGTTATAATGACTAAATAAAAACAGCTAAGCAATTCGAGAAGTTCGGAAGCGTGTACAAAAATGTATTGAACAACAAGGTGGCATTTTTGAACATCTTCTATGAAAAAATCAGTAATTTTTATTTTCTTTTAATGATAAATTTATGTATAAAATAAAGTTTATAAAACTTATTTAGCTGTTTTCGTTTATTCATTATAACTCAAGTATTTTTAATCGCAGTAAAAAATGTCTTATAAGATTTTTTGTTTAAAAATTAAAGTTCTAGCAGAAAATAATATAATATACAGGGGTTTCCATTTGAGAAAAAAACATATTTTTCGGCAAAACTCGAAAACGCGCTGCGCATTTGTGTTATTTATTCTTCCATCTTAAAGAGCGTTAAAAGTAGTACAAGTTTGCTAATTTAAACAGTCTTGTATCTTGAATAATAACAAAGTTATCAATGGTGAACACTTAATTTGGATTGCCCTGTATATCATTTTGATTCAATAGGTACGAATTATTTATGAGTATGGATTTTAACAAAGGGAATAGTAAAATTGGATATAAAACGTATATTATGTGAAATGCTTTTCTTCTGCAATTGACAGTACATATAGTAGACTGTCACAATCACAGATCAAATACTTAGATGTGGGATAATGCATACGAAATACGGGAACCAATGTCACAATTTTCTTTCATTAGCGCAGCAAGGGGACGATGCAATGTTTGTTGTTTGGCATCTTGTTTGGCAATAAAGATATTATACAGTGTGTCCGTCTAATGCGTTATTGAAATATATTGCTTTTTGAAGTTATATAACAAAAAAGATTATATTGAAACTTATTAAGCAATAATACATCCACAAAATTATACTCAATTAAACAAAGTGTTCATTTTTGGCGCCACCTATTACGCATAACTTCTTTATTTAAAAAAGAACACCAATATATTATTCCATTTTTGTACATCCTATACCTACGTAGTTTTTGAAATATTTAAGATTACCTATATTCAGTTGTATTATCATGTAGAGCGTTATTGAAAAATTTATATTTTGATAATTTTTGAGGTTAAACAGATATTCTTTGGTAAGTTAAATGATGTATACCTATAATTTCTTCAGTCATAGTAGGGGAAGAGAGGGCAAAGTGGAAAGGGTGGGCAAAGCGGAAAGTGGTCATTTTAACCAGTTTCTAGTGAACAGTCACCTATTCGAGTAGATAGTCAACAAGTGCATGTTCTTAACGCTAGATGTGACATGAAGTTTAATTCTAGAGAGCTGCGGCATTTAAGATAACTGCGTTTGTTAATTTATTGTGAACGTTTAAAAATATTTAGGTAGGTTGAAAATTAATATTATATTGCTAATTCAAATTAATTCGTCAATGTTATATTAGCAAGTTATACATTGATAAGTCTCTAATAATCTAAAAAAAAGAAGGATGTCTCATTATGGGCAAACTGGAAAGAAGCGAATAAAGGCGAATAAAAGCCGAAATTAAATATTTCCTTAAAGTCAGTAAAGGAAAAATATTGTAAACAAAAGGACAACGAAACATCCAAGGATTCAGAAGACTCCCACTCTACATTTTGTTCGTTTTGCGGCGAAAGGTTGAAACATGGATTGAGTAGCTCATGAAATGTCCGCAGATCTTACTAGCATGGATCAGCTTTACTATTGTGACAACTGCAAATAATTAGAATTTATTGAAGTAATGAGAATTAAACATATTTGTGAACTAATCACGAGCTTTTTTTTCTTTCCACTTTACCCTTTCGAATTTTCCACTTTGCCCTAATATAAAGGGCAAAGTGGAAAGTATGAGTTTTCTAGTAAAACTTTTTTTCCGCAAAACTCTCTTATTGTATTGTACTACAAACATATGTAGTAAATGGCCAACGTTGTTGTCAGTACTTCCGCAAAATTTTGCATCTCTAAAAGCCACCATAAAGTAATTAGAACCAAAATGGTTAAGCCTTTCCACTTTGCCCTCTCTTCCCCTATGTGATTCTTGCCATACTATAAACTGTAGGAAATAGCCTCATAAATATTTGAAATTTCCATGAACAAAATCTGAATTTTTTCAAATGGAGCCCTGTATATTCTTCTTATCAATTAGATCTAATTTTATTTTGATAAATGCACTATGTTGTCAGTCACCAAATATGAATATAGGAAATGAGATAACGTTTATTATTTACATTACACAAGACAGATAAGCATGTATGTTTGGCTACCTATACTAAAATAGTGCAGTCATAGAAACTCATTCATTAATAAGGATCATTAATGAATTATTCCTCTAGACTATATAAACCCACAAATAAACGACCACTAAAATATGTTCCCAAGCACGTTAGACTTGCCATTATGATAATCGAAAAACTTGACTTTAGATTAACTGGGACTTTAAGAATTTGTATGGCGACGGCTGCTATGTAGCTTTACTCAGGGAATGAAGGTCATTTTGGCAGCAGTTAGTTCATGTTATAGGGATAAATAAACTAGAAAATAAAAAATTGATCGCAAGATACAATGTTTCACAGGATCAGGTAACATCTGTAGGTGTGTTGATTCCATAAAAATTATTGTATTGATTATTTACCCTTGAATTTATAGATAGCAAAGATATCTGTTACATCGAAATTGTATATCGTTGACTGCCGCCAAAAGGTTACATCAAATATACAAAATCTGATATTTGGAAATTTACATCCACTGAATCCGTATTTGTCTGAATTTTATTATTGATTCATATCTTGTTTGCAGACACCTGATGATGTTGAAGAGGCAATAAATCAGCAGCAAGAAAAAGCTAAACTGAGGAAGCAGCTCCTACAACCATTTTTAGTGGTAATTAGCACCGATTGCCAAAATTACCACTCCATATTCGTCGCAATTGATCTTATAAAATAGGTACCAATGGCAGTCTGTGATAAAAGGGCTTGATCTTCTTTTTAAAGTTTTCCATGTAATCAATGTCAAATATCCAGTGGAGATTGAGCACATTTGGACACTTGTCCAGGTTTACGTATTTCAAATAAAAACGCCTTACGGTAAGAAGTTTCCATATATGATTCCGTTTTTCAAATTATTTCAAGGATAAAAAATGTGGTTTCTTTTCTATGTAATATTATTTATCTTTCATTCATCAGAATTAGGATGTTATGTTTTCAGGAGTTATAGTTTCTGTTTTAAATGTTTATATTATTAATTTTATTATTTCTATCACAATGATAAACTATCGTTTCGGGAAATTATTTCATAATTTGAAGAAGTTTGTTTTACATTTAGAATATTGTTATCAGATAACAAATAACTTTGTATGCCCTATATTAACTTGCAAAAGATCTTTTCATAGAACAGACTGACCCGCTCATTCCTCTTAGCATGAATGTAGCCCTAAACGTCTAAACAATGAAATATTTCAAATAAATAAATACAATCTCTCACATCAAAACTATTTATTTTGGTCGCAATATTTTTTGTTGTAAATAGAGTTCATTTACTTATAATTACCATTTTCTACTACCAAAATACTATTGTTTTGTACTAAAACTACGCACATAATTTTAATCAAACGTTGCACTTGAAATAAACCCATTATATTCTTACACTAAAACAGTGTTGTTTTGCGTCACAACAATTTCCTTAGAAAATAATATTCTTGTGATAACACTATACAGTTTTGCGGATATACAAATACGGAATTGTTTTGAACTGAAACAGTCTGTTTTAACTGTAGATAATATTTCTCTGTGTGTACATATTGATTTGAAAGATAGTGAGAACAATGTGATAATGTTTTTTCCGGATACTATATATAAATTTTATATATGTATGGCTGACATCAGAAGCCATGTGTGTTTGAAATAATTATAGAAGCGTTGGCTTTACTTAAAATATTATAACTAACAAGGAGACATATTCGTACAAACATAATATTGCACAATAATGATATACGGAAAATGGTGTCTCGTGAATAATGTTCATTATCATTCACACAATGTCAAAGTCGTGTACGAAAATTGGTCTCTACTCTCATCAAGACTCGATTAATTTGCACGATTTGTTGACGAATCACATCCTTCAGCTTACTCAACATATAGAGCTTATCCACGTAGACTCATGACTATAGGTAATGACCACAGATGTGAAGGGACTAAAGAGGCAATAAAAGCAAATCTAGAAATGCGGTGATTAGGAAACAGATGGCAAATAACAGGTTAATGATGATTTCGCCAAACTTACCAACCACGCAAAACGGGGAATTCAGATCCACGATTGTATAGACCGTATTATAGCAGTTGTGAAGGAACTAAGTTACCCAATTGCGTGCCTGGGCACACGTGCGAGGAAAACTTTTATTTTTCTCACTTGTGTTGTAATTTACTATTGCTTGTACTTTTAATCACTTACGCTTATTTATGTTATGTTAGTTTTAACGAGTATGGGTCACGTTTTATAGTATTGTGGAAAACTTATCACAGATATCCTATATACTTATATCGATTTTATATAAAAAGGATAGTCATAAAAGAACACTCCTTTACCGTTCACGTAGATAGTTGATTAAATTTTCCATAAAAATAAAAAAAGAATTCCGTGCTACTTTTGTTCATAATAGTAAAATAACTCAATCGCCAGAGCGATTTAGTTTTATTGGCGTACATAAACTCCTCCGTTCCTGTTCGACGGCTGGCTAAATAGATACGGGGGTTTGTAAGACGCTTCGTTGCACCGTAGCATGTATCATTTGCTTAGGGTTTGTATCGATTTTTGACGAGGTCGGAACGAATAGATATGCTAACGGAAAAGAATTATGTGATTGCGTATTCGCAAAGAGTTATCTTTTTGTTTGCGAAAAGAAAATGAAGAAGAATGCAAACAATATTTGCAAGTATAATAATGTTCGGAAAGGAAGCGAAGGTAGTAAAATAAAAGAGTTGATAAGTATCAGTTAATCGTTGATCTTCGCATAAAAGGTATTATGCAAATATGTTCAAATATATTCTAGAATACATGTAAAGTTAGATACTGACGTTCAGATACAAAGCATTAGTAATAAAAAAACTTTCCTGATTAGAGTAGGCTGTTTTTTTATTATTTTTCTTTCTAAGACACTGCAGTTTTTACTATACACAAATTTTGACAACTGTCAGTGACAAATTTAAATTAAGAAAATTTCCATTTCATTGTTTATTTTTTTTATTAAAATGTTAGAGTTACAACACAAAAAGTTTATAATTGAAAGTTATTTTAGAACTGGTCGAAACTTAGATAATGGAGAATGGGTTTATTCCATTAATCAGTGTTTGCAGGATTTCCGACAACGGTTTCCTAATCTGCCGATTACGTATGCACAGTTGCTAAGTCATGTTCATGCTTGCATAGATAAATTTCAGGAAACAGGTGCAGTAACTCGTAAACCTGGTGGCGGAGCACCTAAAAAGCTAACGGCAGCTTGCATAGAGGATATTCGACAAAGAATGGACAACTCACCTAAAAAGTCTATTCCAAAATTTTCGCAACAAGTTCAGTTGTGACTTGGAACATGCCACACCATTTTAAAAAAGGATTTAAAACTGTATCCATATAAGATTCAAGCAGTGCATGAACTTACCCAGGTAGATTTTGGTACAAGAACGCAGTATTGTCAGTGGTTCTTGGATAACGTAGATAATGACAACGTTCTCGACAAATGCTTTTTTTACCGATGAGGCTTGGTTCCATCTTTCTGGTTATTTAAATAAACAAAATATGAGAATGTGGTCTGCAGAACATCCTCATGAATTCGTAGAAACTCCACTACATCCACAAAAAATAGGTGTCTTGCTAGCGGTTTCAAGGAGACGGATTATCGGGCCTATATTTTTTTAAAACCAATTGTTACAGCCTTTTATTAATGAACTGCATGATGACGAGCTGACGGAAGGATTTTTTCAACAAGACATTGCACCGGCACACAGATCTCGATACACAAATGCTTTCTTGGCACAATTTTTCGATGACAGAGTTATCAATTTTCCAGCAAGATCACCCGATCTGACAATTTTAGATTATTTTATCTTTCCATATTTGAAGAATACCATTTTCAAGACCAGACATCATACAATCGCAGAACTTCGCAATGCTATTATCGATTGCTGTGCTGACATAACCCCACAACACCTTGTAAATGGTTTTGAGAGTATGAAGCGTAGAGTTCGTCTCTGTCTTCAAAATAATGGACAACACTTTCAGCATCATCTTTAGTAGTATTATAACTTTTGAATTTAACTTATATAATAAACGTTTTCCCTAAAGTAAAGTAAATTTTATACATCGCGGTGACATACGAATCAACGAACTGTCAAAGTGACGCACTGTAGCACTGTTACCAATCATAGAAAAAAAATCATGGCCATCTCTAATCAGGAAAGTTTTTGAAAGCATGGTATGTACCTACCCTCTCTATCAAATTTTGAGTAAATTTCATGTGCCATGTTCTATATCAAAAAGTAATAGTTTTTTTTTAATTTTTCTAGAAAAACACAGTCCCAAATAAATCACGATATTGCTGCAAACAAACGCGCTACTGGCTTAAAATTTGACATGACGAATTGCAAAACATCACTAAAGTGCCTCGTCTTTTGAAATGTAATTTTTTATATACAGGGTGTTTTCCACACACCACTCAATTCCAATAATTTCAAACAATTATAACACGCTTATTTCAAATACAACACCCTGTATATTATATCAGATTTCAATTCCTATTTTCATTCTTCATTCGTTAATTGGTACTAGCATTCCCTATACCTAAATCTAACCGGTTTTGAGATATTTTATTATTTTACTTAACAATAAGGAAACTTAATATTTCAACGTTAATAAAGCGTAGGCCGTGGCTGTAAAAAATGTGACGACTTAGTAGGGTAGTATAGGTATGCATTGGAGATGTTTTCACACTTTTCCTCAAAAGTTCATGTTTTATAGCAAGCAATGGCAGCATTTACGAATAGCGATTTTTTAAATTTTATCATTATTTACGGCGAATGTAATAGAATTATTAAGCGGATGTGGCGTATTTTTGCAGAAAGACACCCAGAAAAACCAAAAGTAGCTGATGATACCTACTAATGATTTCTAGAAAAACGCAGTCCCAAATAAATCATGATACTCCTGTAATCAAAAGGTTACTGATTCAAACTTTGTCACAGCGAATTATGACTTTACTAACATGTGTCAGCTCTTAAAATATTTAATGTTTTATTCAGGGCGTTTTACATATACCACTGAATTCCAACAATTTGAAATAATAATTGATATACATTACTCTGTATTTTATATGACTTTTTCATTTCTAGTTTTATTTTCATTTCCTATACCTAAATCTAACCTGTTTGACTATCTACTTAAAAAAATAATGTCATCTAATATTTCATTAAATTGGTTTGTTTTTATTAACTTTTGTCTTAAATTGACCAAATTGAGAGCAGTTTTTAAGCAATCGCCTTCGTATCATTAGTTACTTTCCCCAAAAACTTCTAATCAAAACTCTTCGCGCCAGACCCTGTATATTATTGTTCTATCTTTGATATTAATGTGTTGATTCATATTATCAATCACAGTCGTAAATCAAGATTGATTCTTAATTTTATCGGTTTATTTTTATTTATAACGAAATTCTTTTTTTTTAGTAATAGGCAACATTGACTTAAAACAAAATAAGATGAACAATAATGACAACAAAACATGTTTTCGTCGGAGCGTTCAATATTATTATTCGCATACCATCTTCAGGAAAGAGGCAATAGGTAATAATCTACTAGATTTCATTTAAAAAATACGAGTAGTTAAGTATATAGCCTACCTCGAGCATGCCCACGCTTATTTGAGTAAGCGTTTATTATTCGGAAGAAAAACCAGACACATCGTGTAACAATTCTGGGAATTCCTTTTTTCGGAGTTGCAAACAAGATTTTCCATTAAGGCGTAGACAACAACACACACATACAACACAAGGCATGGGGATTGGTGTCTACACATTTGTGGACGTTATATGTGTCGTTCATGCCATCTTCAGTAAATTTTGCATCATGGATAAATAAAAAGTGGCAATACTAGTACTCGACCTATATTCCATCCTGTGTATCGTTTGTGGCTTCAGATATTGAATACACTACAGGTAAATAGACTAGATCATTGTATTAGAAATTGTTACATGTGCGGATATCCATCTTGTACTAACGGAGGGCAATCCATTCAACTGGGGATATTTTTCTCTTCAGCAATATCCTATTCAGATCTCCTGCGTACTGAATGTTTTTGCTCGGAAACGATCCAATTTGTCGTAAAGTATGAAAAGTTAAACTAAAAGTGTTCAGAAATCGAATACAGCAGTTTGTATAAGTTTACTGTTGCAGCGACATTTCAGGGGAACTGCCTGAAACACTCTTTATATAGAAGCACATTTAATAGACTTTTTGAGATTACTACTAGGTATAGTAGTAACAAGCAGGTACTGGTCAATATGTTTAGGTTTGATAACTGGAATGATATGTTTTGCATGGAAGTGTATATATTTCAACGATTATAAAATTGAGCAAGTAGGATATACATATACCTATATAAAGCCATGATATAAAAGGAAGAAATGGGAGGTGAAAAACATCCATCATGTTTGCAATGTTTACCGTGTCACATTGACCGATAATTCAATGAAAGCAATACTATTTTAGAATAGCCTATGTATTATATAGACATATTGACAGTAATACTTTTATCAATAGATATATATCATAAAGTAAATACACACAAATTAAAAATAAACGGCTGCCTGTTCAGGAGCAATGAAAAATATGCTGTAAAAGTATGTAACAGAATTAGAGTAAATAATATGCCGAAATGCAAATTACTCGGTATCGATTAAATCATGTTAGTCATCATCATATAGTTACGTGATATTATTGGTGTGCTTTTTGTTCGTGAATAATTCCAGTCGTTTTATAATTTTTGTTTGTAAAACTAGTCTAGTGTACGTTTCAGTGATTCTTCTATAGTTGGTTACACATATTTCCTTCCTTCCTAAAGGTATATCAATGATTAGTTAGCTCTACGGATTAATAAATGTATAATAAATATACAGTCGATAATACATAATAGAACTAAAAGAATTCTTATTGAAAATGGTTGGCTAACATTATATTATTTGCAGTTATATGAATTGGTAATCTGATAATTCTATAATTTCTCACAGTAAAGGAGTTGTTGCTGTGCTGGAATACTACGGTGCTACATCAATATAAATTCAGGAGTTTCTCGAGGTATTCTAAAAACTGGCGGTTAGGCATACTATTAAACTAGTACCGGTACTCGAGTAGATAACGAAATCAGAGAGCCAACAGACTAACATTCCTGGAAGTTTGATCTAGCAGCAGAATTACGAATGTATTTACAAGTAAAGCTCCCCAAGCGTAAATCTCCGATTGTAATGAAACTTTGGCAGTTTGTTACCTCATCGGATGTTACACGATTTCACTCTCTGTTGCGGCCAAGATACATATCGATAGGATGTAATGTAGCGCTGAAGTTCGCACTAAATTTCGTTTTTTCCAAATTAGGTTCTGAACAAATCTGAAAATCAATTGAGAATTTATGTGCCTTAAACTTTCTTCTTTTTGATAAGGGTCTGCATATACAGGTCCTACAAGAAAGGTAGAATAAAATGTGTTAAACTGATTTGTCCGAATTATAGGAATCAATGGTTGAATTTGCCATCAAACAGTAAATGATGGATTGTGACATATCACTTTAGTTTATTCTTATGTGTTTGCATTATACATAAGAAACTAACCCAATTTCATATAAAATACCTACGATAGCTTTTGAGAAGTCAGCAAAATAAATAACCAAATGCAATTTTGTTAGTTCCCACATCGTAGTGGGACGAATCGGCTGTGTTACTGGATATGGTGATAAAGTGGGTTATAGTTTATGTATTTCTGGTTTTATTTAGTGTTACATAAAATATCATTTTATAAAACTCGTTTTTTTTGCCGATGGTTATGAAGAAAATCACAATGTACAAAATAAATTTTTGAATATATTTTTTTTAAGTAAAGGAAAACGTACATGAAGAGACTTGTATCGTAGTATTTATTTGCTGCAGGAAAAATGAGGTCTTCAACAAGGAATCTGGTTCTTCTATCTATCATCAGCATCAAGGAGCAACGGTTGGGCCTCTGTGAATGATTTCTTGGCCAAGAACAATATGGGCTCAGTGTAGCTATTCTGAAGGTAGAGCTTACAAGGAGATGAACAGTTGCTGGCATACAAATGCTTAATTATTCTTTTCTCGTTTCTCGGGCAAATGATCTGAATTTTTGTAGGTAGATTGCCTTAGCTTCAAATCTTTTGATGATTTTTGGTGTAGTCTTTGGATTGTCGAAAAATAGTTGATAAGTTCTAAATCTAAATTTGTGTTTGATACTCTCTGAACTTTTGAACACAAAATATAATAGACTATTCCAGACCTATAATTGTTTGTATTAGGAGTTCTTCTGTCAATTCGCTACACAGCGTTCATCATTGGTCGTGTTCAGTTAGCAAATCGGTAAGTCACCGGTAGATACAGAATAGTGAAGTGGTGAACTGAATACCTATACTGTAGGTATTATACTACTAGCATGTAGATATTTAGTGCAATACTTCACTCATTACTACTTGGCGGTAAATTACCAATATGCTAACTGAACACGACCATTGTTGATGTTTCACGATAGTAATGCATGGATAAAACACATTTATGGTTTTAATAAAGCACATTCTAATGTAAAGCTCGTGTTCTATTTTTTTCTCAATTAATCTGTGCAGGGATTAGCGACGCAATTTCTGATTTCATTCTTTCCACTTCTAATTTGATTGGTATGGAATGGGTATTTACGTTAAAGAAGGTTTTCAGGTTTCAGTAGTGAACTCCAGTGAGAGTATAGAGCAGCTTTGGCTGCACGTAGTCATCAACAGATGTCGGTTAGCTGTTGGGGTTGCCTATAGACCACCTCAATTAGATCATAATTTCTTTTTGAGCGAATTGGAAAATAATCTAGACCTATCTTTCTGTTTTACTGATAATGTGATTGGCTTTGGTGATTTTAATGTTGACTTACTAAAACCTTACGAGCCATCCAGCTTATACTTTGTTGATATTATTGAATGTTTCAATTTGAAACAACTTATTGACCAACCTACTCGTTTGACTAAAACTTCTGCGTCCCTATTGGATGTAGTTCTATGTAGTGACAGTATTTCAATTCGGGCGTGATATCTTGCGAACTTTCAGACCACGACATGGTATTCTGCGATATCACCTGCTATATGCCTAAAAAATGGTAGATTTCATACATATAGAGACTTTAAACGGATTGATATTACTAAATTCAATGCTGACTTGTATGCACTTCCATTACATCTCTTGTTTTCTTTAGATGATATCAATGGCAAGCTTAACTTTTTAAACAGTTTGTTGGAGCTGTTTTTTATTCACTCTCCCTTAATTACCAGAAGATTTACAAAAAAATGTCTGCCTTGGCTTACTGATAATCCTAAACTTCTAATGAAACTAAGAGATAAGGCTAAAAACAAATTCCGGCATACAGGATGTCCTTCTCACTGGGATTACTACAAGACTCTTCGAAACTTAACTACATCGTCTTTTAATCGTGAAAAAAGAACATATTTTAACTATATTTCTAATAGCAGATCTTCAAAAGCATTATGGAAACATATCGCATATTTAGACTTCAATACCCGCTTCTCACAGTCTTTACCACAAAATCTTTCTGATGTTGACGTAATTAATAATTTCTTTATTAATAGCCTGCCTACACCCTCTGTATCAAGCTTGTGTTTCGACAACTCGGTTTCCAGTTCTCACTTATTGTTTTCTTTCTCGTTTGTAGATACAATATCAGTCTCTAGCATTATCAATAGTATTCTATCAACTTCAACCGGTGCTGATGGCATTAATATAACAATGATTAAAATGTGCTGCCCTCACCTAATTTCGTTTATAACACACATTATTAACTGTTGCATTGAGCAATCTGTTGTGCCTGATTCTTGGAAATTTGCTTTAGTTAAACCCCTTCCTAAAATTCAAAATCCGTTGAGACTCGGTGATCTCCGTCCAATTAGTGTGCTCCCTGCACTATCGAAGATATTTGAGAAAGTTCTGTTCATTCAATTATCCAATTTCGTTGAAGCTAACAATATACTTCTTCGCACTCAGTCAGGATTCAGAAAAGGTTACAGCTGTGAAACTGCTCTGTTGTCAATTACGGATGATATTATGGCTGCTACTGAAAAAGGATTAATTACTGCTTTAGTGTTTTTGGATTTTTCTAAAGCCTTTGATACTGTTTGCCATGCCACTTTGTGCTCTCTTCTTCACTACTTGGGAGTAGATATAAAATCTACGGATCTGATAAGAAATTATTTAACTAATCGTTTTCAATCTGTTTCTGTGGACTCAGAGGTGTCACATCCACTGAAGTTAGCTGTTGGAGTTCCCCAAGGATCCATTTTAGGGCCACTTCTTTTTCCAATTTATACGTCTCAATTTATTAAATGTGCAAAATTTTGTAAGATGTACATGTATGCAGACGATGTGCAATTATATTTATCGTTCTCACCACATGATTGGCAATCTGCTAAAGAGAAAATGGACGCCGATCTTAACAATCTTCATACTACTTCTATCCAGTACAATCTTAAGCTCAATCCACTGAAGACACAGCTGTTGCTTTTTGGAAAATCAAAAACGTGTAGCAAATTGCAACATGCTTTTCACGTCACTATTGGAGGTGTTGCAGTCTCAACGGTGGCCAAGTCTAAAAATTTGGGGTTACACATGGACAATTCTTTCAGATTTCGTGATCAGGTACATAAGTACATTGAAAATGCATACTTAAACTTAAGAAAACTGTATCCCCACAGAACATCCCGACCGTGTAACATCAAAACCAGGTAATGTGAGGCAATGGTATTGTCTCAATTTACATACTGCTCTACTGTTTACCATCCTGCAATTGATTCACTTTCTGTTACTCGCATTCAAAAGATTCAAAATTCATGCCTTAGATTTATATTTGGTATCAGAAAATACGATCAAATCTCGCATAAACTGAGCGCGATTGGTTGGCTGAATATGTGGAACAGGCGTGAGTTAAAAATGTTGACGACTTTCCATGGTATCCTACTACATCGCCCTCCTCCATATCGATTTAAAAAAATTTGTTTTAGGTCCAAAATTCACAGTATTACGACGAGATTTAGAGGGTTAATATCACCACCAGTCTTTACTTCATCTTTATTCAAGCGCTCTTTTTCTTATAATATCTATTTCCGTTACAATAATCTTGATAGCTCATTAAAAAATTTGACCGTTCCTGCCTTTAGGTCTCGTCTCAAACAACTCTTGAGTCAGAATCAGTGAGGTGTGTGCTACTCTGCCTATCCGATTACTAGTATATTCTATTACTTTCCTCTGCCGAATACTGTTATTTCTTTTAGTAAACGCTTGTAGATGTATGGCATATGTATATGTGTATGTTTCTTTTTGCTTTTCTGTTATGATCATTACGTAGATTGTTGTTTCATAATAACATTATGCACTGTAGTATGTATATTATTTTGTTTTTCCTGTTATTTATTTCCTCTTCCTTTCAGGGTTAGTGTAAGCAGACTTACGTCTGAAACTCGCCGTGTGATTGCTAACATGTTGTATTTAAAGCATTATTAATAGTATCAGTATTATGGCAATAAAGACTATTATTATTATTATTATTATGTATATGATAAAAAAATTGTCCAGAAAATTTATCAATTTGGAGCGGTCACAGCGCTCAAACGCGTTAATCTGCCTTCCTGATAGTTTGTCCTCTCGTTTAGATTAACAAGATGGACCAACTTGCCCAGAGCGAAGCAGATTCATCAAACGATTCTCGTGAAAATGTACCTCTATAATGCGTTAATGTGCCTTGCTGGGAGTTTGGCCTCTCGTTTGGATTAACAAGGTGAACCTACTTGCCGAGGAGGAAGCAGGTCCATCAAACGGTTATCGAGCTAGGTAATATTCATATGATGAAAAAGTTGTCTAGAAAATTTATGAAAGTTTGAACGGTCACAGCGCTCAAACGCGTTAACGTGCCTTCCTGGGGGTTTGTCCTCTCGTTTAGATTACCAAGATGAACCAACTTGCCCAGAGCGTAGCAGATTCATCATACGGTTCTCTAGAAAATTTATCTCTATGACGCGTTAATGTGCCTTGCTGGAAGTTTGGCCTCTCGTTTTGATTAACAAGGTGAACCTATTTGCCGAGGAGGAAGCAGATCCATCAAACGGTTATCGAGCTAGGTAATATTAGGTAATGTATATGATGAAAAAATTGTCCAGAAAATTTATCAATTTGGAGCGGTCACAGCGCTCAAACGCGTTAATGTGCCTTCCTGGTAGTTTGTCCTCTCGTTTAGATTAACAAGATGGACCAACTTGCCCAGAGCGAAGCAGATTCATCAAACGGTTCTCGTGAAAATGTATCTCTATAATGCGTTAATGTGCCTTGCTGGAAGTTTGGCCTCTCGTTTTGATTAACAAGGTGAACCTATTTGCCGAGGAGGAAGCAGATCCATCAAACGGTTATCGAGCTAGGTAGTATTTATATGATGAAAAAGTTGTCCAGAAAATTTATGAAAGTTTGAACGGTCACAGCGCTCAAACGCGTTAATGTGCCCTCCTGGGGGGTTGTCCTCTCGTTTAGATTAACAAGATGAACCATCTGGCCCAGAGCGAAGTAGATTCATCAAACGGTTCTCGAGAAAATGTCGATGAAAATTTAGCCCTAGAAGGCGCGAATGTGCCCTGCTGGGCGTTTGGCCTCTCGTTTAGATTACCAAGATGAACCAACTTGCCCAGAGCGTAGCAGATTCATCATACGGTTCTGTAGAAAATTTATCTCTATAACGCGATAATGTGCCTTGCTGGGAGTTTGGCCTCTCGTTTAGATTAACAAGGTGAACCTACTTGCCGAGGAGGAAGCAGATCCATCAAACGGTTATCGGGCTTACAGCTTATCGAGCATTAGGTAATGTATATGATGAAAAAATTGTCCAGAAGATTTATCAACTTGGAGCGGTCACAGCGCTCAAACGCGTTAATGTGCCTTCCTGGAAGTTTGTCCTCTCTTTTAGATTAACAAGATGAACCAACTTGCCCAGAGCGTAGCAGATTCATCATACGGTTCTCTAGAAAATTTATCTCTATAACGCGTTAATGTGCCTTGCTGGGAGTTTGGCCTCTCGTTTAGATTAACAAGGTGAATCTATTTGCCGAGGAGGAAGCAGATCCATCAAACGGTTATCGAGCTAAGTAATATTTATATGAAGAAAAAGTTGTCCAGAAAATTTGTGAAAGTTTGAACGGTCACAGTGCTCAAACGCGTTAGTGTGCCTTCCTGGGGGGTTGCCCTCTCGTTTAGATTAACAAGATGAACCAATTTGCCCAGAGCGAAGCAGATTCATCAAACGGTTCTCGAAAAAATATCGATGAAATTTTATCCCTATAAGGCGCTAATGTGCCCTGCTGGGCGTCTGGCCTCTCGTTTAGATCGACAAGATGAACCTACTTGCCGAGGAGGTAGCAGATCCGTCAAACGGTTATCGAGCTAGGTAATATTAGGTAATGTATATGATGAAAAAATTGTCCAGAAGATTTATCAATTTGGAGCGGTCACGGCGCTCAAACGCGTTAATGTGCCTTCCTGGAAGTTTGTCCCCTCGTTTAGATTACCAAGATGAACCAACTTGCCGAGAGCGTAGCAGATTCATCATACAGTTCTCTAGAGAATTTATCCCTATAACGCATTAATGTGCCTTGCTGGGAGTTTGGCCTCTCGTTTAGATTGACAAGGTGAACCTACTTGCCGAGGAGGTAGCAGATCCGTCAAACCGTTATCGAGCTAGGTAATATTAGGTAATGTATATGATGAAAAACTTGTCCAGAAGATTTATCAATTTGGAGCGGTCACGGCGCTCAAACGCGTTAATGTGCCTTCCTGGAAGTTTGTCCCCTCGTTTAGATTACCAAGATGAACCAACTTGCCGAGAGCGTAGCAGATTCATCATACAGTTCTCTAGAGAATTTATCCCTATAACGCATTAGTGTGCCTTGCTGGGAGTTTGGCCTCTCGTTTAGATTGACAAGGTGAACCTACTTGCCGAGGAGGTAGCAGATCCATCAAACGGTTATCGAGCTAGGTAATGTTTATATGCTGAAAAAGTTGTCCAGAAAATTTATGAAAGTTTGAACGGTCACAGCGCTCAAACGCGTTAATGTGCCTTCCTGGGTGGTTGTCCTCTCGTTTAGATTAACAAGATGAACCATCTGGCCGAGAGCGAAGTAGATTCATCAAACGGTTCTCGAGAAAATGTCGATGAAAATTTAGCCCTAGAAGGCGCGAATGTGCCCTGCTGGGCGTTTGGCCTCTCGTTTAGATTGACAAGGTGAACCTACTTGCCGAGGAGCAAGCAGATCCGTCAAACGGTTATCGAGCTAGGTAATATTAGGTAATGTATATGATGAAAAAACTGTCCAGTAAATTTATCAATTTGGAGCGGTCACAGCGCTCAAACGCGTTAATATGCCTTCCTGATAGTTTGTCCTCTCGTTTAGATTAACAAGATGAACCAACTTGTCCAGAGCGTAGCAGATTCATCATACGGTTCTCTAGAAAATTTATCTCTATAACGCGTTAATGTGCCTTGCTGGGAGTTTGGCCTCTCGTTTAGATTAACAAGGTGAGCCTATTTGCCGAGGAGGAAGCAGATCCATCAAACGGTTATCGAGCTAGGTAATATTTATATGATGAAAAAGTTGTCCAGAAAATTTTTAAAAGTTTGAACGGTCACAGCGCTCAAACGCGTTAATGTGCCTTCCTGATAGTTTGTCCTCTCGTTTAGATTAACAAGGTGAACCAACTTGCCCAGAGCGTAGCAGATTCATCAAACGGTTCTCTAGAAAATTTATCTCTATAACGCGTTAATGTGCCTTGCTGGGAGTTTGGCCTCTCGTTTAGATTAACAAGATGAACCATCTGGCCGAGAGCGAAGTAGATTCATCAAACGGTTCTCGAGAAAATGTCGATGAAAATTTAGCCCTAGAAGGCGCGAATGTGCCCTGCTGGGCGTTTGGCCTCTCGTTTAGATTGACAAGGTGAACCTACTTGCCGAGGAGCAAGCAGATCCGTCAAACGGTTATCGAGCTAGGTAATATTAGGTAATGTATATGATGAAAAAACTGTCCAGTAAATTTATCAATTTGGAGCGGTCACAGCGCTCAAACGCGTTAATATGCCTTCCTGATAGTTTGTCCTCTCGTTTAGATTAACAAGATGAACCAACTTGCCCAGAGCGTAGCAGATTCATCATACGGTTCTCTAGAAAATTTATCTCTATAACGCGTTAATGTGCCTTGCTGGGAGTTTGGCCTCTCGTTTAGATTAACAAGGTGAGCCTATTTGCCGAGGAGGAAGCAGATCCATCAAACGGTTATCGAGCTAGGTAATATTTATATGATGAAAAAGTTGTCCAGAAAATTTTTAAAAGTTTGAACGGTCACAGCGCTCAAACGCGTTAATGTGCCTTCCTGATAGTTTGTCCTCTCGTTTAGATTAACAAGGTGAACCAACTTGCCCAGAGCGTAGCAGATTCATCAAACGGTTCTCTAGAAAATTTATCTCTATAACGCGTTAATGTGCCTTGCTGGGAGTTTGGCCTCTCGTTTAGATTAACAAGATGAACCATCTGGCCGAGAGCGAAGTAGATTCATCAAACGGTTCTCTAGAAAATTTATGTCTGTAACGCGTTAATGTGCCTTGCTGGGAGTTTGGCCTCTCGTTTAGATTAACAAGGTGAACCTATTTGCCGAGGAGGAAGCAGATCCATCAAACGGTTATCGAGCTAGGTAATATTTATATAATGAAAAAGTTGTCCAGAAAATTTATGAAAGTTTTAACGGTCACAGCGCTCAAACGCGTTAATGTGCCTTCCTGGGGGTTTGTCCTCTCGTTTAGATTAACAAGATGAACCAACTTGCCCAGAGCGTAGCAGATTCATCATACGGTTCTCTAGAAAATTTATCTCTATAACGCATTGATGTGCCTTGCTGGGAGTTTGGCCTCTCGTTTAGATTAACAATGTGAACCTATTTGCCGAGGAAGAAGCAGATCCATCAAACGGTTATCGAGCTAGGTAATATTTATATGATGAAAAAGTTGTCCAGAAAATTTATGAAAGTTTGAACGGTCACAGCGCTCAAACGCGTTAATGTGCCTTCCTGGGGGTTTGTCCTCTCGTTTAGATTAACAAGATGAACCAACTTGCCCAGAGCGTAGCAGATTCATCATACGGTTCTCTAGAAAGGTTATCTCTATAAAGCGTTAATGTGCCTTGCTGGGAGTTTGGCCTACCGTTTAGATTAACAAGGTGAACCTATTTGCCGAGGAAGAAGCAGATCCATCAAACGGTTATCGAGCTACGTAATATTTATATGATGAAAAAGTTGTCTAGAAAATTTATGAAAGTTTGAACGGTCATAGCGCTCAAACGCGTTAATGTGCCTTCCTGGGGGTTTGTTCTCTGGTTTAGATTAACAAGATGAACCATCTGGCCGAGAGCGAAGTAGATTCATCAAACGGTTCTCGAGAAAATATCGATGAAAATTTAGCCCTAGAAGGCGCTAATGTGCCCTGCTGGGCGTTTGGCGTCTCGTTTAGATTGACAAGGTGAACCTACTTGCCGAGGAGCAAGCAGATCCGTCAAACGGTTATCGAGCTAGGTAATATTAGGTAATGTATATGATGAAAAAACTGTCCAGTAAATTTATCAATTTGGAGCGGTCACAGCACTCAAACGTGTTAATGTGCCTTCCTGGGAGTTTGGCCTCTCGTTTAGATTAACAAGGTGAACCTATTTGCCGAGGAGGAAGCAGATCCATCAAACGGTTATCGAGCTAGGTAATATTTATATGATGAAAAAGTTGTCCAGAAAATTTGTGAAAGTTTGAACGGTCACAGCGCTCAAACGCGTTAATGTGCCTTCCTGGGGGTTTGTCCCCTCGTTTAGATTAACAAGATGAACCAACTTGCCCAGAGCGTAGCAGATTCATCATACGGTTCTCTAGAAAATTTATCTCTATAACGCGTTAATGTGCCTTGCTGGGAGTTTGGCCTCTCGTTTTGATTAACAAGGTGAACCTATTTGCCGAGGAGGAAGCAGATCCATCAAACGGTTATCGAGCTAGGTAATATTTATATGATGAAAAAGTTGTCCAGAAAATTTATGAAAGTTTGAACGGTCACAGCGCTCAAACGCGTTAATATGCCCTCCTGGGGGGTTGTCCTCTCGTTTAGATTAACAAGATGAACCAACTTGGCCAGAGCGAGGGAGATTCATCAAACGGTTCTCGAGAAAATTTATCTCTATAACGCGTTAATGTGCCTTGCTGGGAGTTTGGCCTCTCGTTTAGATTAACAAGGTGAACCTACTTGCCGAGGAGGAAGCAGATCCATCAAACGGTTATCGAGCTAGGTAATATTTATATGATGAAAAAGTTGTCCAGAAAATTTATGAAAGTTTGAACGGTCACAGCGCCCAAACGCGTTAGTGTGCCTTCCTGGGAGTTTGTCCTCTCGTTTAGATTAACAAGATGAACCATCTGGCCGAGAGCGAAGTAGATTCATCAAACGGTTCTCGAGAAAATATCGATGAAAATTTAGCCCTAGAAGGCGCTAATATGCCCTGCTGGGCGTTTGGCCTCTCGTTTAGATTGACAAGGTGAACCTACTTGCCGAGGAGGAAGCAAATCCGTCAAACGGTTATCGAGCTAGGTAATATTAGGTAATGTATATGATGAAAAAATTGTCCAGAAGATTTATTAATTTGGAGCGGTCACAGCGCTCAAACGCGTTAATGTGCCTTCCTGGAAGTTTGTCCTCTCGTTTAGATTAACAAGATGAACCAACTAGCCCAGAGCGTAGCAGATTCATAGTACGGTTCTCTAGAAAATTTATCTCTATAACGCGTTAATGTGCCTTGCTGGGAGTTTGGCCTCTCATTTAGATTAACAAGGTGAACCTATTTGCCGAGGAAGAAGCAGATCCATCAAACGGTTATCGAGCTAGATAATATTTATATGATGAAAAAGTTGTCTAGAAAATTTATGAAAGTTTGAACGGTCATAGCGCTCAAACGCGTTAATGTGCCCTCCTGGGGGTTTGTCCTCTGGTTTAGATTAACAAGATGAACCATCTGGCCGAGAGCGAAGTAGATTCATCAAACGGTTCTCGAGAAAATATCGATGAAAATTTAGCCCTAGAAGGCGCTAATGTGCCCTGCTGGGCGTTTGGCGTCTCGTTTAGATTGACAAGGTGAACCTACTTGCCGAGGAGCAAGCAGATCCGTCAAACGGTTATCGAGCTAGGTAATATTAGGTAATGTATATGATGAAAAAACTGTCCAGTAAATTTATCAATTTGGAGCGGTCACAGCACTCAAACGTGTTAATGTGCCTTCCTGGGAGTTTGGCCTCTCGTTTAGATTAACAAGGTGAACCTATTTGCCGAGGAGGAAGCAGATCCATCAAACGGTTATCGAGCTAGGTAATATTTATATGATGAAAAAGTTGTCCAGAAAATTTGTGAAAGTTTGAACGGTCACAGCGCTCAAACGCGTTAATGTGCCTTCCTGGGGGTTTGTCCCCTCGTTTAGATTAACAAGATGAACCAACTTGCCCAGAGCGTAGCAGATTCATCATACGGTTCTCTAGAAAATTTATCTCTATAACGCGTTAATGTGCCTTGCTGGGAGTTTGGCCTCTCGTTTTGATTAACAAGGTGAACCTATTTGCCGAGGAGGAAGCAGATCCATCAAACGGTTATCGAGCTAGGTAATATTTATATGATGAAAAAGTTGTCCAGAAAATTTATGAAAGTTTGAACGGTCACAGCGCTCAAACGCGTTAATATGCCCTCCTGGGGGGTTGTCCTCTCGTTTAGATTAACAAGATGAACCAACTTGGCCAGAGCGAGGGAGATTCATCAAACGGTTCTCGAGAAAATTTATCTCTATAACGCGTTAATGTGCCTTGCTGGGAGTTTGGCCTCTCGTTTAGATTAACAAGGTGAACCTACTTGCCGAGGAGGAAGCAGATCCATCAAACGGTTATCGAGCTAGGTAATATTTATATGATGAAAAAGTTGTCCAGAAAATTTATGAAAGTTTGAACGGTCACAGCGCCCAAACGCGTTAGTATGCCTTCCTGGGGGTTTGTCCTCTCGTTTAGATTAACAAGATGAACCATCTGGCCGAGAGCGAAGTAGATTCATCAAACGGTTCTCGAGAAAATATCGATGAAAATTTAGCCCTAGAAGGCGCTAATATGCCCTGCTGGGCGTTTGGCCTCTCGTTTAGATTGACAAGGTGAACCTACTTGCCGAGGAGGAAGCAAATCCGTCAAACGGTTATCGAGCTAGGTAATATTAGGTAATGTATATGATGAAAAAACTGTCCAGTAAATTTATCAATTTGGAGCGGTCACAGCGCTCAAACGCGTTAATATGCCTTCCTGATAGTTTGTCCTCTCGTTTAGATTAACAAGATGAACCAACTTGCCCAGAGCGTAGCAGATTCATCATACGGTTCTCTAGAAAATTTATCTCTATAACGCGTTAATGTGCCTTGCTGGGAGTTTGGCCTCTCGTTTAGATTAACAAGGTGAGCCTATTTGCCGAGGAGGAAGCAGATCCATCAAACGGTTATCGAGCTAGGTAATATTTATATGATGAAAAAGTTGTCCAGAAAATTTTTAAAAGTTTGAACGGTCACAGCGCTCAAACGCGTTAATGTGCCTTCCTGATAGTTTGTCCTCTCGTTTAGATTAACAAGGTGAACCAACTTGCCCAGAGCGTAGCAGATTCATCAAACGGTTCTCTAGAAAATTTATCTCTATAACGCGTTAATGTGCCTTGCTGGGAGTTTGGCCTCTCGTTTAGATTAACAAGATGAACCATCTGGCCGAGAGCGAAGTAGATTCATCAAACGGTTCTCTAGAAAATTTATGTCTGTAACGCGTTAATGTGCCTTGCTGGGAGTTTGGCCTCTCGTTTAGATTAACAAGGTGAACCTATTTGCCGAGGAGGAAGCAGATCCATCAAACGGTTATCGAGCTAGGTAATATTTATATGATGAAAAAGTTGTCCAGAAAATTTGTGAAAGTTTGAACGGTCACAGCGCTCAAACGCGTTAATGTGCCTTCCTGGGGGTTTGTCCCCTCGTTTAGATTAACAAGATGAACCAACTTGCCCAGAGCGTAGCAGATTCATCATACGGTTCTCTAGAAAATTTATCTCTATAACGCGTTAATGTGCCTTGCTGGGAGTTTGGCCTCTCGTTTTGATTAACAAGGTGAACCTATTTGCCGAGGAGGAAGCAGATCCATCAAACGGTTATCGAGCTAGGTAATATTTATATGATGAAAAAGTTGTCCAGAAAATTTATGAAAGTTTGAACGGTCACAGCGCTCAAACGCGTTAATATGCCCTCCTGGGGGTTGTCCTCTCGTTTAGATTAACAAGATGAACCAACTTGGCCAGAGCGAGGGAGATTCATCAAACGGTTCTCGAGAAAATTTATCTCTATAACGCGTTAATGTGCCTTGCTGGGAGTTTGGCCTCTCGTTTAGATTAACAAGGTGAACCTACTTGCCGAGGAGGAAGCAGATCCATCAAACGGTTATCGAGCTAGGTAATATTTATATGATGAAAAAGTTGTCCAGAAAATTTATGAAAGTTTGAACGGTCACAGCGCCCAAACGCGTTAGTGTGCCTTCCTGGGAGTTTGTCCTCTCGTTTAGATTAACAAGATGAACCATCTGGCCGAGAGCGAAGTAGATTCATCAAACGGTTCTCGAGAAAATATCGATGAAAATTTAGCCCTAGAAGGCGCTAATATGCCCTGCTGGGCGTTTGGCCTCTCGTTTAGATTGACAAGGTGAACCTACTTGCCGAGGAGGAAGCAAATCCGTCAAACGGTTATCGAGCTAGGTAATATTAGGTAATGTATATGATGAAAAAATTGTCCAGAAGATTTATTAATTTGGAGCGGTCACAGCGCTCAAACGCGTTAATGTGCCTTCCTGGAAGTTTGTCCTCTCGTTTAGATTAACAAGATGAACCAACTAGCCCAGAGCGTAGCAGATTCATAGTACGGTTCTCTAGAAAATTTATCTCTATAACGCGTTAATGTGCCTTGCTGGGAGTTTGGCCTCTCATTTAGATTAACAAGGTGAACCTATTTGCCGAGGAAGAAGCAGATCCATCAAACGGTTATCGAGCTAGATAATATTTATATGATGAAAAAGTTGTCTAGAAAATTTATGAAAGTTTGAACGGTCATAGCGCTCAAACGCGTTAATGTGCCCTCCTGGGGGTTTGTCCTCTGGTTTAGATTAACAAGATGAACCATCTGGCCGAGAGCGAAGTAGATTCATCAAACGGTTCTCGAGAAAATATCGATGAAAATTTAGCCCTAGAAGGCGCTAATGTGCCCTGCTGGGCGTTTGGCGTCTCGTTTAGATTGACAAGGTGAACCTACTTGCCGAGGAGCAAGCAGATCCGTCAAACGGTTATCGAGCTAGGTAATATTAGGTAATGTATATGATGAAAAAACTGTCCAGTAAATTTATCAATTTGGAGCGGTCACAGCACTCAAACGTGTTAATGTGCCTTCCTGGGAGTTTGGCCTCTCGTTTAGATTAACAAGGTGAACCTATTTGCCGAGGAGGAAGCAGATCCATCAAACGGTTATCGAGCTAGGTAATATTTATATGATGAAAAAGTTGTCCAGAAAATTTGTGAAAGTTTGAACGGTCACAGCGCTCAAACGCGTTAATGTGCCTTCCTGGGGGTTTGTCCCCTCGTTTAGATTAACAAGATGAACCAACTTGCCCAGAGCGTAGCAGATTCATCATACGGTTCTCTAGAAAATTTATCTCTATAACGCGTTAATGTGCCTTGCTGGGAGTTTGGCCTCTCGTTTTGATTAACAAGGTGAACCTATTTGCCGAGGAGGAAGCAGATCCATCAAACGGTTATCGAGCTAGGTAATATTTATATGATGAAAAAGTTGTCCAGAAAATTTATGAAAGTTTGAACGGTCACAGCGCTCAAACGCGTTAATATGCCCTCCTGGGGGGTTGTCCTCTCGTTTAGATTAACAAGATGAACCAACTTGGCCAGAGCGAGGGAGATTCATCAAACGGTTCTCGAGAAAATTTATCTCTATAACGCGTTAATGTGCCTTGCTGGGAGTTTGGCCTCTCGTTTAGATTAACAAGGTGAACCTACTTGCCGAGGAGGAAGCAGATCCATCAAACGGTTATCGAGCTAGGTAATATTTATATGATGAAAAAGTTGTCCAGAAAATTTATGAAAGTTTGAACGGTCACAGCGCCCAAACGCGTTAGTATGCCTTCCTGGGGGTTTGTCCTCTCGTTTAGATTAACAAGATGAACCATCTGGCCGAGAGCGAAGTAGATTCATCAAACGGTTCTCGAGAAAATATCGATGAAAATTTAGCCCTAGAAGGCGCTAATATGCCCTGCTGGGCGTTTGGCCTCTCGTTTAGATTGACAAGGTGAACCTACTTGCCGAGGAGGAAGCAAATCCGTCAAACGGTTATCGAGCTAGGTAATATTAGGTAATGTATATGATGAAAAAACTGTCCAGTAAATTTATCAATTTGGAGCGGTCACAGCGCTCAAACGCGTTAATATGCCTTCCTGATAGTTTGTCCTCTCGTTTAGATTAACAAGATGAACCAACTTGCCCAGAGCGTAGCAGATTCATCATACGGTTCTCTAGAAAATTTATCTCTATAACGCGTTAATGTGCCTTGCTGGGAGTTTGGCCTCTCGTTTAGATTAACAAGGTGAGCCTATTTGCCGAGGAGGAAGCAGATCCATCAAACGGTTATCGAGCTAGGTAATATTTATATGATGAAAAAGTTGTCCAGAAAATTTTTAAAAGTTTGAACGGTCACAGCGCTCAAACGCGTTAATGTGCCTTCCTGATAGTTTGTCCTCTCGTTTAGATTAACAAGGTGAACCAACTTGCCCAGAGCGTAGCAGATTCATCAAACGGTTCTCTAGAAAATTTATCTCTATAACGCGTTAATGTGCCTTGCTGGGAGTTTGGCCTCTCGTTTAGATTAACAAGATGAACCATCTGGCCGAGAGCGAAGTAGATTCATCAAACGGTTCTCTAGAAAATTTATGTCTGTAACGCGTTAATGTGCCTTGCTGGGAGTTTGGCCTCTCGTTTAGATTAACAAGGTGAACCTATTTGCCGAGGAGGAAGCAGATCCATCAAACGGTTATCGAGCTAGGTAATATTTATATAATGAAAAAGTTGTCCAGAAAATTTATGAAAGTTTTAACGGTCACAGCGCTCAAACGCGTTAATGTGCCTTCCTGGGGGGTTGTCCTCTCGTTTAGATTAACAAGATGAACCATCTGGCCGAGAGCGAAGCAGATTCATCAAACGGTTCTCGAAAAAATATCGATGAAATTTTATCCCTATAAGGCGCTAATGTGCCCTGCTGGGCGTCTGGCCCCTCGTTTAGATTGACAAGTTGAACCTACTTGCCGAGGAGGTAGCAGATCCGTCAAACGGTTATCGAGCTAGGTAATATTAGGTAATGTATATGATGAAAAACTTGTCCAGAAGATTTATCAATTTGGAGCGGTCACAGCGCTCAAACGCGTTAATGTGCCTTCCTGGAAGTTTGTCCTCTCTTTTAGATTAACAAGATGAACCAACTTGCCCAGAGCGTAGCAGATTCATCATACGGTTCTCTAGAAAATTTATCTCTATAACGCGTTAATGTGCCTTGCTGGGAGTTTGGCCTCTCGTTTAGATTAACAAGGTGAACCAATTTGCCGAGGACGAAGCAGATCCATCAAACGGTTATCGAGCTAGGTAATATTTATATAATGAAAAAGTTGTCCAGAAAATTTATGAAAGTTTTAACGGTCACAGCGCTCAAACGCGTTAATGTGCCTTCCTGGGGGGTTGTCCTCTCGTTTAGATTAACAAGATGAACCATCTGGCCGAGAGCGAAGCAGATTCATCAAACGGTTCTCGAAAAAATATCGATGAAATTTTATCCCTATAAGGCGCTAATGTGCCCTGCTGGGCGTCTGGCCTCTCGTTTAGATTGACAAGTTGAACCTACTTGCCGAGGAGGTAGCAGATCCGTCAAACGGTTATCGAGCTAGGTAATATTAGGTAATGCATATGATGAAAAAGTTGTCCAGAAAATTTATGAAAGTTTGAACGGTCACAGCGCTCAAACGCGTTAATGTGCCTTCCTGGGGGTTTGTCCTCTCGTTTAGATTAACAAGATGAACCAACTTGCCCAGAGCGTAGCAGATTCATCATACGGTTCTCTAGAAAATTTATCTCTATAACGCATTGATGTGCCTTGCTGGGAGTTTGGCCTCTCGTTTAGATTAACAATGTGAACCTATTTGCCGAGGAGGAAGCAGATCCATCAAACGGTTATCGAGCTAGGTAATATTTATATGATGAAAAAGTTGTCCAGAAAATTTGTGAAAGTTTGAACGGTCACAGCGCTCAAACGCGTTCATGTGCCTTCCTGGGGGTTTGTCCCCTCGTTTAGATTAACAAGATGAACCAACTTGCCCAGAGCGTAGCAGATTCATCATACGGTTCTCTAGAAAATTTATCTCTATAACGCGTTAATGTGCCTTGCTGGGAGTTTGGCCTCTCGTTTAGATTAACAAGGTGAACCAATTTGCCGAGGAGGAAGCAGATCCATCAAACGGTTATCGAGCTAGGTAATATTTATATAATGAAAAAGTTGTCCAGAAAATTTATGAAAGTTTTAACGGTCACAGCGCTCAAACGCGTTAATGTGCCTTCCTGGGGGGTTGTCCTCTCGTTTAGATTAACAAGATGAACCATCTGGCCGAGAGCGAAGCAGATTCATCAAACGGTTCTCGAAAAAATATCGATGAAATTTTATCCCTATAAGGCGCTAATGTGCCCTGCTGGGCGTCTGGCCTCTCGTTTAGATTGACAAGTTGAACCTACTTGCCGAGGAGGTAGCAGATCCGTCAAACGGTTATCGAGCTAGGTAATATTAGGTAATGTATATGATGAAAAAGTTGTCCAGAAAATTTATGAAAGTTTGAACGGTCACAGCGCTCAAACGCGTTAATGTGCCTTCCTGGGGGTTTGTCCTCTCGTTTAGATTAACAAGATGAACCAACTTGCCCAGAGCGTAGCAGATTCATCATACGGTTCTCTAGAAAATTTATCTCTATAACGCATTGATGTGCCTTGCTGGGAGTTTGGCCTCTCGTTTAGATTAACAATGTGAACCTATTTGCCGAGGAGGAAGCAGATCCATCAAACGGTTATCGAGCTAGGTAATATTTATATGATGAAAAAGTTGTCCAGAAAATTTGTGAAAGTTTGAACGGTCACAGCGCTCAAACGCGTTCATGTGCCTTCCTGGGGGTTTGTCCCCTCGTTTAGATTAACAAGATGAACCAACTTGCCCAGAGCGTAGCAGATTCATCATACGGTTCTCTAGAAAATTTATCTCTATAACGCGTTAATGTGCCTTGCTGGGAGTTTGGCCTCTCGTTTAGATTAACAAGGTGAACCAATTTGCCGAGGAGGAAGCAGATCCATCAAACGGTTATCGAGCTAGGTAATATTTATATAATGAAAAAGTTGTCCAGAAAATTTATGAAAGTTTTAACGGTCACAGCGCTCAAACGCGTTAATGTGCCTTCCTGGGGGGTTGTCCTCTCGTTTAGATTAACAAGATGAACCATCTGGCCGAGAGCGAAGCAGATTCATCAAACGGTTCTCGAAAAAATATCGATGAAATTTTATCCCTATAAGGCGCTAATGTGCCCTGCTGGGCGTCTGGCCTCTCGTTTAGATTGACAAGTTGAACCTACTTGCCGAGGAGGTAGCAGATCCGTCAAACGGTTATCGAGCTAGGTAATATTAGGTAATGTATATGATGAAAAAGTTGTCCAGAAAATTTATGAAAGTTTGAACGGTCACAGCGCTCAAACGCGTTAATGTGCCTTCCTGGGGGTTTGTCCTCTCGTTTAGATTAACAAGATGAACCAACTTGCCCAGAGCGTAGCAGATTCATCATACGGTTCTCTAGAAAATTTATCTCTATAACGCATTGATGTGCCTTGCTGGGAGTTTGGCCTCTCGTTTAGATTAACAATGTGAACCTATTTGCCGAGGAGGAAGCAGATCCATCAAACGGTTATCGAGCTAGGTAATATTTATATGATGAAAAAGTTGTCCAGAAAATTTGTGAAAGTTTGAACGGTCACAGCGCTCAAACGCGTTCATGTGCCTTCCTGGGGGTTTGTCCCCTCGTTTAGATTAACAAGATGAACCAACTTGGCCAGAGCGAGGGAGATTCATCAAACGGTTCTCGAGAAAATTTATCTCTATAACGCGTTAATGTGCCTTGCTGGGAGTTTGGCCTCTCGTTTAGATTAACAAGGTGAACCTACTTGCCGAGGAGGAAGCAGATCCATCAAACGGTTATCGAGCTAGGTAATATTTATATGATGAAAAAGTTGTCCAGAAAATTTATGAAAGTTTGAACGGTCACAGCGCTCAAACGCGTTAATGTGCCTTCCTGGGGGTTTGTCCTCTCGTTTAGATTAACAAGATGAACCAACTTGCCCAGAGCGTAGCAGATTCATCATACGGTTCTCTAGAAAATTTATCTCTATAACGCGTTAATGTGCCTTGCTGGGAGTTTGGCCTCTCGTTTTGATTAACAAGGTGAACCTATTTGCCGAGGAGGAAGCAGATCCATCAAACGGTTATCGAGCTAGGTAATATTTATATGATGAAAAAGTTGTCCAGAAAATTTATGAAAGTTTGAACGGTCACAGCGCTCAAACGCGTTAATATGCCCTCCTGGGGGGTTGTCCTCTCGTTTAGATTAACAAGATGAACCAACTTGGCCAGAGCGAGGGAGATTCATCAAACGGTTCTCGAGAAAATTTATCTCTATAACGCGTTAATGTGCCTTGCTGGGAGTTTGGCCTCTCGTTTAGATTAACAAGGTGAACCTACTTGCCGAGGAGGAAGCAGATCCATCAAACGGTTATCGAGCTAGGTAATATTTATATGATGAAAAAGTTGTCCAGAAAATTTATGAAAGTTTGAACGGTCACAGCGCCCAAACGCGTTAGTGTGCCTTCCTGGGGGTTTGTCCTCTCGTTTAGATTAACAAGATGAACCATCTGGCCGAGAGCGAAGTAGATTCATCAAACGGTTCTCGAGAAAATATCGATGAAAATTTAGCCCTAGAAGGCGCTAATATGCCCTGCTGGGCGTTTGGCCTCTCGTTTAGATTGACAAGGTGAACCTACTTGCCGAGGAGGAAGCAAATCCGTCAAACGGTTATCGAGCTAGGTAATATTAGGTAATGTATATGATGAAAAAATTGTCCAGAAGATTTATTAATTTGGAGCGGTCACAGCGCTCAAACGCGTTAATGTGCCTTCCTGGAAGTTTGTCCTCTCGTTTAGATTAACAAGATGAACCAACTAGCCCAGAGCGTAGCAGATTCATAGTACGGTTCTCTAGAAAATTTATCTCTATAACGCGTTAATGTGCCTTGCTGGGAGTTTGGCCTCTCATTTAGATTAACAAGGTGAACCTATTTGCCGAGGAGGAAGCAGATCCATCAAACGGTTATCGAGCTAGGTAATATTTATATGATGAAAAAGTTGTCCAGAAAATTTATGAAAGTTTGAACGGTCACAGCGCTCAAACGCGTTAATGTGCCCTCCTGGGGGTTTGTCCTCTCGTTTAGATTAACAAGATGAACCAACTTGGCCAGAGCGAGGGAGATTCATCAAACGGTTCTCGAGAAAATTTATCTCTATAACGCGTTAATGTGCCTTGCTGGGCGTTTGGCCTCTCGTTTAGATTGACAAGGTGAACCTACTTGCCGAGGAGGAAGCAGATCCGTCAAACGGTTATCGAGCTAGGTAATATTAGGTAATGTATATGATGAAAAAATTGTCCAGTAAATTTATCAATTTGGAGCGGTCACAGCACTCAAACGCGTTAATGTGCCTTCCTGATAGTTTGTCCTCTCGTTTAGATTAACAAGCCTCCTTTTTCAGACATATTCGCTTATGCGATTTATTAGTTATCAGTACTATTATAATATATATCCGTTTAATAAAGTAGTTTTACAAATTTGCAGCCATACTGGAATTACTATCCACCACTTGCTAGTATCTTCTACATAAAGGATTTCCTAGAGATTTTTATTTTACCGTTGCAAGTGTGCAGACTTTGTAATAATGCGGTCATTATATTAATTAGTGGTAATGGAATCTAGGCATTTAGTGCAGAGTATTAAATATCCCCTACATATACTTACGTTGAAGCAGTGGTTTTCGTGTTACTTATTATCACGATACCTAACGATTGGCACCCAAATATTCTTATGTGCAGCAGGTCATGTTTTATGCGTCTTGGTATATAAAAGGGTGACCATAAACTAGAGGTATTAACAGCGGTCTCCTTAAATATAGGAGATTTAGTGCAGCCTTTAACTTTATGGGCGTAAGTGTTTAGAACTTCACAAGACGGTCGTTATGGCAATAGCGATTAAACTTTGTACCATATCGTATTAAAACTTACATTGAAGAGTGAAGTGGAATACCAAATAGTTGTCAACGAAACTCATTGTTAGCATCCTTTTGAATGGGTTCTCTTTACTGTGTATTATAAATTAATTCTTTTGTGTTGTGGCATAAAACCAGCCGTGCGAAATTTGTCTGAAGCGGAACTTAAATAATAAAAAACGAAGTCACTAATAAGCAGTAGTTTTCAATGGAATTTTTATTTTTTATTACGAAACTTTTGACAGTAATTATTAATGTAAGAAAATAATAAACATTGATTTTGATTTAATTACTCATATGTAATTTTAAGCGTCCATCAGACAATATAAAATGTTTAAAATTTGGCAGAAAATATACATATATGAATTAAAAAGAAGTATAGATTTTGTAGTGATTCAAATTCACTTTGAATGAGATCAAAGTACCTCATTTGCATGGTTTATAACGCTACAAAATTCGCTAATTGTACAATATTATGTCGGCTAGACGATAGAAGAAATGAAACCTCTGTGTTTTTTCAACCAACACATAAATCCGGATAAATGATACACAAGTTTTTTGCTCATACATAATTATTGAGCGCTTGGATTTGACAGCTGGCAACTATTTTGCTATTAGTAACCGCTTCTGAATGCACGTCGTCCGCTCAATCAATCTTGTGTTTGATGATTTTAGTTTATATAATGTGTAGTGTTTCATATTCAGCTTTCTGGAAGATTATCGTTGAAACATTTATGTATGTACTAAGTATGATCTTAAATTATTTACTTCTTTCACTTACAATTATTTATCGCGAAGTTATTATTATTTACTTAGTTACATTTTTAGTGTAGTATTTGTAAATATTGCAAATAAGATATACAGGGTGAGGCATTAGTGCATGAAAGCTCAGTATATCCATTAATATTAAAAATATCACAAAACGTTATGTACAAAAATCATAGACATCTTAAGCAATATATTTTAAAATTATTTTCGTATGTACAGGTGTTTTATATTGCCAGCGTGAACCAAACAATTTTTTTTTAATGGGATACACTATATATTATTTGAAATTTAAATTAAGCATATCTTCCTCATTCCTTCTGTATAAGATTTCATTGAGTTATACCGAGTATTTCAGAAGTTATGGTCAATTCTGTCCTGTGCATTCCACACGAAATAACTTGAAATTCTTTTTATACCGGAATTACTTTTTTATATTGTTACAGTTTTATAGCAAAGCGATATTTTGCTAATATCACTCCCTATATCTAAAATCGTTAATTTCTGAGATATTGAATATTTTCTTAATGAAAGGTTAGCTTTTTCAAAGTAATTATAATATGTCACATGTCGTGTGATACAATGGATTTCAAAATAAACAAGCAGCAAAACGCAGGAAAAAGGAAAACTCTATCGAATCCGTTCGTGTATTTGTCGTGAAGTTCCCGAGAAGGAACGGAAATTTCAAACAAATCTAATCATAAGCAAAATAATGAAACCTTATATTGTCTAGGATTATAATTGGTATAATAGATAGATATACCTATACAGTTTTGATACAATACTATAATATTTATAATAATTTTAAGCATCCTGGTGATGAAATCAACTATATTTTTCCTTCACTATTATAATATCTACAGGGTCCGGCAACGAAGCGGGGACGGAAGATTACACGCTTATTTGAAAGTTTGTCAAATATTTAGTCATTGGATATTCTTCCGCACCATCAAGTGCACGTTTCAAAAATATTTTGTTTTATACAGGGTGTTCCAGACGGATATGCCAGACTAAAGTTGCATTTTTTTAAATCGAACACCCTGTATATTAATAGAGAAAATGATCCGCGCTTGAAAGCTGGTTACAACGATATAATGTTGTATAGGTCTAAAGTTGATAGTTTCTGTGTAAATAATGATTTTACTTGATAAATTGATACATTTCAGTAGGCTATTCTGCATAGGGAAAAACAAAAGATTCGAAACCAACAGAGTAGAATATTTTTTACTAGTATGCACTGTCGTTATTATGTGAAATAAATTCTGCAACTGCTCGCTTTATACAGGGTGTTCACAATTTTGCAAAATCGAAGAAATCTCGAAATTTTTAAATGGAACATCCTGTATATTTTTTGCTCATTGGAAAGCCCTTTTACTACGCTTTCTATTGATACCTCATTTGGTGCACCTAGGATAGATCATTTTCTAATTATTTCTTTTTAAAATTGAATTAATGAGAAATGCTTGTACTTTTAGAAGCTAATTTGCATTTCAAACCTACTGTAAGATCGGATATTCGACAAATAATCCATAAATGGTCTATAACAAGAAGAAACTCCATTTAGTATTAGAAACAATTGATTTTTACTCAGCGGTGAAAGCAAACATTAAATTAATATAAAGTAATATAGCGTGCCCCGTCAAAATGGCCCGAGACAAAATAGCCCCGACAAAATAGCCCCGACAAAATACCCCAGGACAAAAGAGCCCAGGATAAAAGAGCTCCGACAAAAGAGCCTAATATAAAATAGGGAAAAAATCTGAAATTGATGATGATGATGATGATGATTACATCTTTATAGTCACCACAATATGAAACTGCATTCGTATTTAATTACCCATTAAAAATAACATTTGTTGTTCGGAATCCGAATTTTAGTTTCTGCAATTTTACTTTTATTTCTGTCACAGTTACCGTATGGTATATGTTTGTTGGCAATTTGCAAAATGCGTTTTCTAATAAATATTTTCGCGTTATATGGCTCTATTAATAAATAAACCTACAATACTATTAACGGATTCCGAACAACAAATATTATTTTTAATAGGTAATTAAATACAAATGCGGTTTCATATTATCGCGAGTATAAAGATGTAATCATGAAAATAATAACAAATAACGCACCCATCACAACTTCAGATTTTGCCCTGGGCTTTTTTGTCGGAACTCTTTTATCCTGGGCTCTTTTGTCCTGGGCTATTTCGTCGGGGCTATTTTGTCGGGGCTATTTTGACTCGGGCCATTTTGACGGGTCACGTTATATATATGTATCTATTCAAACGAGAAACTAATTCATTCATCATAAAAACATTTATTGTTTTCGCTCCGATTTTTACCATTTTTTCTCTTCGGTATTGCAACATTCGTTTTATTATTACTATTTTATTATTACTATTTTTCGCTATATCTCGGCTATTAGAAGAGATAGGAGCGTAAACTCTTCGGTACAACGTTCAGGACGTTGAGTACAATCTGTTCCACCCTTCGGAGATAAAAAATTCAACAAATGCCGGGCTAGCAAATTTTGGATTTTTATGAAAAATTACGTACAAAATCATGGTTTTTTCGCTATATCTCGGCTATTAGAAGAGGTAGGAACGTAAACTCTTCGGTACAACGTTCAGGACGTTCAGTACAATCTGTTCCACCCTCCGGATATAAAAAATTCAACAAATGCCCGGCTAGCAAATTTTGGATTTTTATGAAAAATTAGGTACAAAATCATGTTTTTTTCGCTATATCTTGGCTATTAGAAGAGATAGAAGCGTAAACTCTTCGGTACAACATTCAGGACGTTGAGTGCAATCTGTTCCACCCTTTGGAGATAAAAAATTCAACAAATGCCCGGCTAGCAAATTTTGGATTTTTATGAAAAATTAGGTACAAAATCATGGTTTTTTTGCTATATCTCGGCTGTTAGAAGAGATAGGACGTAAACTCTTCGGTACAACGTTCATGACGTTGAGTACAATCTGTTCCACCCTTCGGAGATAAAAATTCAACAACTGCCTGGCTAGCAAATTTTGGATTTTTATGAAAATTACGTACAAAGTCATGGTTTTTTCGCTATATCTGGGCTATTAGAATAGATAGGAGCGTAAACTCTTCGGTACAACGTTCAGGACGTTGAGTACAATCTGTTCCACCCTTCGGAGATAAAAAATTCAACAAATGCCCGGCTAGCAAATTTTGGATTTTTATGAAAAATTACATACAAAATCATGGTGGTATTTGGATATGTGGCCACATATCCAAATATTTCACTTCAAATAATTATTTTTTTTATTCGCAATAGTTCTGCAAAGACAAATGTTGATTCGGGCGACACAAACACACTACAGTTGAATTAGAAAATAAGTAACCAAAATATGCCGCTCTTTCAGAAGATATGGCTATTACACATCTGTCAAGTAAAATAGATACTTAATAATAATTATTTAGGTTAGATTTTAAATTTTAATAGGGTGTACAATTTTTATTGAATTAATTAAACTTAAATGAATTATTAATATCGATTATTTAGCTGTACTAAATATTAAATCTAAATTAGAACACCTCCAAAATTAAGTGAAGATGTAAATATTGAAATAATAACTAAATATTGATCTGACTGTCTGTTCTAGTTTTTCATGAACACGCCAAAAAAATGTTGCAAATACGTGCTTATAGACAACAATGTTGTGTTTAACATCATGATTCTATGAAATTAATAATAAGTATTGCCTACCCTTTGTAATATTTTTCCAGTTATTGGTTTAGTTTCTACTAAAATGTCAACGTCGAATTTATCAATTGGGAAAACCTGAATTGTAATAAGTTTGAATATTATTCAGCTCTTAAATATTTCTATTCTAGCAATTGACCTTAACCATCAGTTTATGAATATATTTTAGCCATTTTGCAAAATTCTCTTGTTTCTATTTTTATTGTATTAGCTTTTATGCAAACCGCCGCCTAATTGCAAAACCTGTTGTAAAAGGACCAATTCAAATCAGCCTTGTTAACCATTAGCGCGCGTTTCGCAATAAAATTAACGATATTTCTCCCCTGTTTGTGAATAACAAACATAAAGGTATTGGATGTTGCTTTATTTTATACTAATAAAAGTTTTATTTGTTGTATATATGCGATAGGTTAATAGGAGGTTAGTCGTACTAGCGCACTAATGGAATTCTGCTAAAACAATTAATAAACAATAATTTTCAAGTCAGTAAACTTAACTATATTATATATATATATATATAATTATAGAGGAAGAGAAGGAGTATCGACCGTACTCGTTAGAGAAAAAGAAAATATTGGGTAATCGGTTTGTGTTTGTAAATTCAAACTCTTTTTTTCGAAAGTGCCTCTATATTTCGTTGTTAATTCACAACATCTTCAGGAGGATACCTTACTAAAATTAAGTTACATAAAACAATTGTATAAATAAAATCAAAATGTTACTTACTTGAGTCAATCAATAAAAATTATAGCATTGCATAATATAGATATTAACAACAGTTGGACAATGGCAGGTTAGAGAGAAAGATCTTAAATTTAGAAATAAAAATTTGCTTTAGAATAATTTCAAAGATCAGAAATAGTATTAATATAGTTAAAGATAATGTAAAAACTAAGTTACCTCCAGACATTTTTGAGGAATATTGCAATAGCTTAGACATTTCGTTTTCTAAACATTTTAATAAGATTAAATTAGCCAATATATCTAAATTTAGTAAGCTCATTAACACTATACATAAACATTTCTAATTATGACATTCCTAAAGATATTTCTGACTTTTTATCATTAGGTCCTAAGTTTGGTTGTCCGGTGTCTGGTAAACAACTTAATGTCGGACATTTTCTGGCCGACATTGAGGTAATCATGAATGATGTTCCAGAGGGTGAGAGGGGTTAGGGCAAAGATTACTAATAATATCACTAATTATCTTATTAATTCCAATAACGGTAAATCGAGCAAATTCACTAACTTGTACGTTAAATCTAAAGTATTCCTTAAGAATAATCCTGGCCTTTACATAGTTAAAGCAGATAAGGGTGGATGCACTGTAGCTATGAATAAAGTTGACTATATTGAAAAAACTCAATTATTACTGGAGGATGGTAAGACTTACAAGTTGCTTACTAAAGATTCTACCAACAACCTCCAAATTAAAAATAACACTCTTATAAAAACCTTAAGAAATAACAACGAAATCACCGAAGAAATAGCCAGGCATCTCACTATATATAATGCTGTCTCGTCTAAATTGTATTCCTTACCAAAGATCCACAAAGTTGATATACCACACAGACCTATAGTTAGTTCCATTAAATCTGTAACCTATAACTTATCCAAGTACATTCCCAATATTTTAACCACTGCCCTAGCAGATAGAACAACGTATAATGTTAGTGACACTTTCTCCTTTGTTAATTCCATTAACAATTTCATTGTCGCGGACAGTTTTGTTTTAATTTCTTTAGACGTAACTTCCTTGTACACCAATATTCCGTTAGACTTACTTCTTGAAATTTTAGACAACCAGTGGCATATTATCCAACCACATTGTACTATCTCTAGAGATAATTTCTTTAACATTATAAAATTTATCATGAATAATTGCTACTTTTCCTTTAATAATCAATTTTATCAACAAACTTTTCGAACTCCAATGGGTTCTCCGATTAGCCCTATCTTGGCCCAAATAGTGATGGACCACCTTCTGGATATAGTCATTCCAGTTGCCTTTTAATTTACCTTTCTTATTTAAATATGTTGATGATATTATTTGCTCGGTTCCAGACAACGAGATAGACTTGACTTTGGAATATTTTAATTCATTTAATTCCAACATCCAATTTACGATTGAGAAAGAAACTAATAATTCTGTTCCTTTTTTAGACACAAAAGTTATTAGATTAGATGATAATAAATTAATACTTGATTGGTATCAGAAACCAACTGCCTCTGGCAGATATGTTAATTATTTTTCAAATCACCCCTTACAACAAAAATTCAATACTGTTATAGCTTTGAAAAATAGAGTCACACACATAAGTGATGAGAGATTCATTCATAATAATTTTAAAAAACTTTTCTGGATGTTTTACAATAATGGTTACCCCAAAAATATTTAACTAAATTAATTTACAGTTCGAATTGCTTTAACGGTCCTATTGATGACTGAAGACCTTTTATTTACAGGAGACTGGCCTACGTACCAGGTCTTACAGATAAAATAATTTCACATTTTAAACCGTTTAACAATCTGAAATTAGCTAAATACAATATCATCACTATCCAGAATTTGTTCACAAAAACTAAAGACAAAACTAATTTACTCGATAATAGTGATGTGGTTTATTGTATCCCTTGTTCACAATGTCAGGGATGTTACGTAGGTCAGACCTCACAAACTCTAAAAAAGAGATTAACCCAACATCAGAGTGACTGTCGAATAGGAAAGAATTCATGTGCTTTGGCCATTCATTTTAGAGAAAAAAGACCACAATTTTAATTATAACAACGTTAAGATTCTTGAATTTGAGACTAATTATAAACGTAGGTTGTTCTTGGAAATGGTACAAATCATGAGTAATAATAATTCTATCAATTTAAAATCTGATATAGACCAGCTTAATGTTATCTATTGCAATGTCCTACGATTCAAATAATAATTTTTTTTTCTGATTTGTGCTGTACACTGTAATTTTAATTCTATTTGACTTTGACTGTACATTTTATCCAGTAAAAATCCTTTAGATTTAATACTTTAAACACGTAGGAAAAACAATCTAACAATATAAAAAAAGATATAGTTTTATATACATTTATCAGATTATCGAGTTTTCAATTCAATGTCATTCCTGTCGAACTGTTGTTAATATCTATATTATGCAATGTTATAATTTTTATTGATTGACTCAAGTTGTAAGTAACATTTTGATTTTATTTATACAATTGTTTTATGTAACTTAATTTTAGTAAGGTATCCTCCTGAAGATGTTGTGAATTAACAACGAAATATAGAGGCACTTTCGAACAAAAGAGTTTGAATTTACAAACACAGACCGATTACCCAATATTTTCTTTTTCTCTATATAATTATATTTATATATATTATATTATATTATATTATATATTATATTATATTTATATAATTAAAATTACTATAAACTAGGATTAGAAAAGTATATCAGAATTTATAGTATTGTAGAACAATAAAATAATGTACAACTATTTAAGGAATTAGGTATTATTTGTTAAGCAGATTACTTAATTACTATTTCATGTATCAATATCTCTATGACTACTCTCTTTAAAAACCGATATTGCTTTCATTGTTATCAATAGAAGGAATTCTGTATTTATAGCTTTCGTCAGGACCTGATGAATTGGCACAGGTAGCATGTTGTACATGACTACAACATGAACTGCTCTTGTGAGCATTCATCGTTTCTTTGATGCATATCAAATGAAAATTGAAATATGTATTCTCTTTTCGTCTCCTTTGAAGAACCACAGCTTAGTTTTATGTATTGCAATTCATATTTTCCTTCCAATGAATACTTTGTTCTTCAGTTGTATTCACAGATTCGATTGAGGAATAATATCAAGTACATATATTAAGGACCTTAAGTTCAGGTTCGCGATCACATTCGAACACAGCACAATAATCTTCCGATATCCCCGTGAAAGACAAGGTTGGTGCCATTGGATAAAATAACATCCAATCAATCAGTAAATCAATAAAGTTAACTTGTCCTCTCATATTAAAGTAATTTGATAAAATCGGGTGAATCACAACTTTCTTAACATGTATGTATAACGTACAACAACAAATATCTGTACCACTGACTTTGGGATGTAAGATTTAGCCTACAGAGCATAAGGCATTTTATCGCGACCTCCACGTGCCTTATGTAATTCCATTAATTTTTCGTAATCTTGGTTGCTATATACAATACTCACAATAGACTCATTTAGATTTCGTCTTTTAAACATTAAAATATGTATCATCATCTCTTGCTTGGCTTACGGCTAATTTTACTTTTTTCAACTTTTGGATAACATCCAATACTTTCCGCTCAGTCCACAGTTTTTTCAGAGAATTATGCCGGTTTGCATAAAAGTTATAAATATGTATATAATAAATTATGTTAAACTGTTCCTTAAAACTGAATTGCTTTGTTTTTGGAAGTATAGATAAGCAATTCACTTGGTAAGATGTCCTTATAGCCATCCTCATACAAATTGTTTTTTATAGACGCTATTTTAATACACTAGTTAATATGTTTTTTAAATTGGTTGCACATATATATTAGCTTTACGCAAAACAGCTGGCGATTTCAGTTTCAACGCCAACACAAAAGATATAGTCAGTTTGATTGCTGGTGTTGTACAAATGGCTGATACGGCTGAAAAATCTAAGTGGATCAGATTAAATGAAAAATAGTGAAAGAGTTCGCTATCAGCTACCGTTTTGCATAAAAGCTAATCTAAACATACATACTTCATAAATTTAATAATAATTATTATTTTGGTGTTGCGTAGTTTCTGTATTCATGTTTTGTACCCAATTTCTATTCAGTCACTGAGGATACTATTGTGCTGTTGTAAACTTGACGGGATATCTCTGCATTGAAGTAGCTTGATCGCAAGTGCAACAGGGGTACACAGGTCATTGTGACCGTCACGATGTTTTACAAAAAAGCAAAATTATTAAAATGCAATAAAACCTATAAAAATCAGTTTAATCTGTTCAGAAATGCGTGGCAATCACCACAACTAAATTATTACCTTTTTAAAATCTTTAAGAAATTTTGAAAATTTTTCCCACGTTGGGAAATTAACTTTGAAATTTTAATTTTAATTAAAATAAATAATTTTTACCTTTTTAATTTATATTATTTTTATAAAAAAAATTACTATTAAAAATTAACCTAAAAAAAATTAATAAATTTTTCAAATATTAGTTTAGGACTTAAACAATAAATATTTTACTTAAATTTTTAGAACTTAAAATTAATTAAAATTAAATTACCTTATTTTAGTGTGTGAGTGTGTGTGTGTGTGAGATTTCGAAAGCTTTCTTTTGAAATTCTTCGCGCGCCTGGACGGATGGTGGATGGAAGGACGTCTTTTTCGTAAGGGTATTAAAATTTGGTGAAATTTATGAAGTCTAGGTGTCATGTACCGAAGATGACCGGTTATTTGAGCTCAACGGTGCACCATGGCTACTTAATAAAATTTTACGTAGAGCAAACTTCTGTTCGACTCTCTGTGCAAAAAGAGGCCGTTTGTTGCTATCGCACGGCTTTAAATAGATGATTTGCAATTGTCTCCAAATCTCCTCAAAAATACATTTCGATAGTCATATGTCAATAACGGAAATTAAAGGTCATTGCTGGATTAATTTTCTTCAGGTCCCGTCAAAAATCGTGTTATACAGGGTCACCAGAAAGTTGTTAATTTTAATTACCGCCTACTTTCTCTTCTCAAAATGCCCCTAACCGGCAGGTTTTTCTTTTTTTGTGTGTGGAATTTAATTGTGTGATTTTGTTACAGTATTTATGTGTATTTCTTTACAAAATAAATGACATAAAATTAATTAATTACCTTAAAACCTACAATTTAATATATTGTGGTGAATTTGACATCTGTCCTTGTCGTTGACTGGACTTATAATAAGGTCTCTGCTGACCCCTTCTACTTCCCTTTCAGACGGCTACTGAGTAAAAAAATGGCATCGACTCGTATATATGCGAAGACAATACCGATGATGCCAACTTGAAGAGTATCACATCCTCCATCCTTTGGATAGTGTTGAATTAAAATAAAATGAATGAATTTTAAAATAATTTGCATGTGTGTAATCATGTTACTGTTACGTACTTTTATAAAATTGAATTAAATTGAATTACACAGATCAGATAGCTGGTTGTAGTTTCATAAATATAAAATTAATTTAGTACTTTTTTATGTTTTAGATTACCTACACCTGGATGCTCATCTGTGCAATGAAAAATGGAGTTGTAAACAGGGGCAAGTGTATAATAACATTACAATATATATACGCATATAGGAATATTTGATTACAAGGAACAGATAAATAGAAGTATAGATAATAAATCAATTATTATGGCTATACAAAAAAACACAAAGCAGAAGCGAATCCATGGCATTTTTGAATATTGGAAGTAATGACAATAAGATAAATGATCTATACGTTATAAATGGCTTCAGTTCAGTATAGTAGAATGTTATATAAAGTATGAAGTCTATAATTCATAACAGACAACTTTTCTACGGTATTGGGGTGGAATGTCGGTGACACGCGAAGTTGCAATAAAATGCAACCTTACCGTAATTATTCTGCAGTATCGCATTTTTTAAATTTCCATTTTTATGCAATCCTTTTAACTTAATGATCATTTGCGTAATAGTAATGGCTGTAGCAAACATTAAGCTTAGCAATTACATTTATTAAAGCAAAGTCGGCACGGTACTACAGTTCGTTTTCATTCTCTATCGCGTTATTGTAACGTGGCAGTTGTGCCAGAATGTAATAATTATCACGATCATCATTTTAATAAGCTGAAATTTTATCCGCGTATCGAGTTTTCAGCAAGCACGCCTTTTAAGGGATCGACGTCTCAATTAAGTTTGGATTAGAATCAGCTGACGCCAAGCTGTAATCCATCAGGTCTACTTCTTAGTACTTATATAGCCATCAATTCTGAACGTCTTGCCATCCGCTTCTGACTCTAACATTTAATATCGATTCCATTACTTTTCAGGATATCTGAGAATGTATGTTGGATGTTCTTCTTTGAGAAAAGTATTATATCAAATGCGATTCTTTTATATATACGACACACGTCAAAATAATTTTTTTTGTTTCAATGGTATTGCTTGGATTTATTGTCAACACAGTGGGATTCAAGGGTAGTCATACGAAAATTGATCAATGAGGATCTTTTATAATTCTGTCATTTACGATTGATTGTAGAAACCAAGACAGACAATCCTATATACGAGGAAGCGTTTTTATATTCGCGGAATGAGCGGGTTGTAGGGGGTGATTAGGCGCATTGGGGGCGTGGCCTGTGCAGCGACTCATAATTAGTATAAATACGAAGTTTCATTGTTATTAGACAGTTAGTCTTTGAGCTATCGTCAACCAATAACATAATCAGGAGTGAAAAGTGAAATATAGAAAAAATCGAATATCGTGCCGTTATAAAGTTCTTTACCAGGCAAGGAAAATCAGTCGCGACCATAATGAATGAGATGTCATTGGTTTACGGGGACTCTTGTCCAGGAAAAACCATGGTGTACAAGTGGCATAGTTTATTTAACCAAGGAAGGGAATCCCTTGAAGACGACCCGAGCTGGGAAACTCATGGCAACGGTATTTTGGGACTCGGAAGGAATATTGTTGATTGATTATAAAGATAAAGGTGTTTCTATAACCGGATAATATTACGCTTCAATATTAGAGCGACGAAAAGAACCCATTAAAGAGAAAAGTCGGGGAAAATTGATGAAAGGTGTGCTGCTTTTGCACGACAACGCGTCCGTCCACAAGAGCCACGCTGCGTTAGCTGCCCTGCATAAGGTGGGCTTCGAAATTGTGAATCACTCACCCTACAGCCCAGACCTGGCCCCGAGTGATTATTACCTGTTTCCGAAAATGAAAAGAGAGCTGCGGGGTAAAAAATTTACTGCCGATGATGAAGTCAAGGAGGCAGTTTCGGCGTATTTTGCAGATAAAGAGAAATCATTTTTTTATGTGGGTATAAATAAATTAATTGAAAGATGTGAAAAATGTATCCGTCTTGCAGATGCATTTATTGAAAAAGAAAAATAATTTGGTTTTTTTATTTCCACCCCGTATCCCCCATTCCGCGAATATAAAAACGCTCCCTCGTATGTCTAACTGTTTTAGTAACACTACTATTTTGTTAACTCTTACATATCGCAAGTAACAACAACGAATATTGGATTAATGTTATTTGAGTATTTCTAGAAATATAATTGTTTCTCTAATCCATTTCCAATCTTAATATGAAATTGAATAGCAGCCATATTTTTTGCGCAAATGCAGTCTTTAACTAGACTTCATGTCGTGTGTTAGTTGCTGAGTACGCTTATTGTATTCTAACAAATAAGTTGCTGTAGCAAGTAATATATGTATGGATTGACGCATATTGATTCCAATATCGAAATATGTAAAACAATATATACGTATAGTATTGCAAACATTTCTGTACTGGTTACTTGTGCACACTATTCTGTAATCCAAGAAAATTGATGGATAATGTATGTAAATGTTGTGTCAACGAAATTATGTACAGCTGCAGGAATACATCCGTGATTGTGGTAATTAGTACCACTGCAAAATTCGATATCGTGTTTATATTAGTTTCATGAATATACATACATACATATATTTCCATTATATTATAATGAAATCGGATAACATAGCGAAATGAGTATTACGACAACAGCACAAATATTGATTATTTTCATAAGGCCATGAGTATATTTCTGCAACAAATATAACTGCTGTCAAATAACCTACGTGAATATACATAATATTGTCTCAAGTGTTTATGTTAGCAACTTTATAATCGATATAGTCAGACGTTTGTTGAAAGAATTTTCATGTTATAAAATTCTGTGTGTATCTTAACAGTATACAATAAGGTAGGTAGGTAATATTTTGTTATAAATGATTCTTTTTGTTTTATACTTCGGTCGAATATAATTAGTATGTTAAGACCAACTGCCAATTGTATACAATTATTGACATCTATTATTTTTCGTTTCTAAAATTCTTAGTTACATTGTAGGAAGTTTGATATAAGGCGTAAAAAATTCTGAAGAATTTGTTCTATTGGTCAAACTTGACTTGCTTCACATAATGTAACAGTTGAGATTGCCATAGGTGGTGAGTGCAGATGCAGTGGCTTCCTAAGTTGTATTGCTTGACAAAATTATTACTGCAATACTTGCTGTGTAAACTGTATGTAGATACATATACAATAGCTTGCTTAATAATAACTGATTCCAAGAATTGAAAAAAGGAAAATAAACAGGCGTTATAAGCATGAGAAGGATAAAGGAAACAAGACGACGTTTGTGGGAGTCAGCATAGATGTACAGCTTAATAACTCTTGAAGTATATTCCTGTGTATAAAACTGAAATTGGTATGTACCGATCATCTGGTACAGGGCAATACTATTTCGGCCATTTGTATGTAGAGGTCAATATCTCTCTTGCCATGGTGCCTCTACTAGTATATATGTATGTATGCACTCGGTTGATTTAAAACCTTTTTCAGATACTTTTAATATCTGCATTATTACGTAGTATAGCGTTTGCCACATCCATTACCATTAATGACATATAAACGCAAATAAAATAATTATTGTATTTCTTCTTATCACTACTTAACTGAATTTAATAATATGCTACAAATCAATTTTAGAACCATAAGAAAAATTATTTATCAAAGCAGATAGACAGGAATCTATGTTCATCTCAAGTTCGTTTCGTTAAAAACACTGATTTTATTCTAGAATTAATAACAAAACACATAGTAAACAAATAATAATTTATTTCAAATAATAAAGAAGGTAAACGAAAAGGCAGTCAAAGTGAAAACAAATTAATACACAGAAAAAACTTTTTAATTATTGGTTAGTTCTGAAGGACAGTTTCTACACCATCATGCGAACATTCATTCTCTCGATCGAAAAACGCGTTTTTCTGCAATACAATTCTAATAGCGCGGAAAACTTGCGCATAGGCGTCATTATAAATAAGAAATATTAAAAAATTTTTTTTTCAAAATTTGAAATCGCGCAGAAGGCCTAAAGTAACCAAAAAAAGTCAAAATACCGGTAAATTTCAAAAAAATGCAAAAATTACAAAAAAACTACATTTTTTGTTGTAATAGTGAAAAAAGTGTTTTTAAGAGTGTCCTTAATGGATACTAAAAATAATTAGACCCATTCTTGTTTTACTGAATTCGCGCAAAAGAGCTAAAGTTGCGGGCAGGATTGCCGCCCTGGAAATATTATGTTGGCTATGATAATGGCTGAGAGATCACACATTAGAGAACTTGGCTACAGGAGGATCCTTAAATCCAGAAATGAGCCATCGGCTGAAGGTTACGTAAGAGACTTCAAAATACTTTCAATAAATTTTGGTGCAAACGACTATACCGAACTAATTGATTGGTCAATCTGCAAGTTAACACCGCCGCCACTACTGTCCAAGATGCCAACTGAACACATTGCTTCTTTATTGAAAGACAAAGCGCTACCAGTGTTTAACTACCTCAAATTCCCATGCCACACCCAGTCAGTTGAGAGGTGTGTAAAACTGGTTACAGAAGCAGCAGAAAAAGTGTGCTGGCATAAAAATCGAGACAGCTCATGCCCACAATTACTTAAAAGTCAGAATTCAAAGGGGCTTCTATGTAAATAACCTTTTGCCTACAATGAACATATGCATTGTACAAAGTAAATAGTTCATGTAAATATTGTAAATAAAATTCACCCTGGTTGGTTGGTTGGGTAGCGTGGAGGTGAGACTCGCATTGCAGCCACGTCCTCGCCGTGAGTCCATTTCATCACAGATTAAATGTTGAAATGAGCTGAGAGCTGCAATGTGATATGTTTGGCTAATACATTTTTTGGAAATCACTTGTTAGAGTCTTATTACAAACCTTAATGTGTTAAATAAACACTCATCAGATATGAAAAACGGCGTTTTTACGGGACTCTATAACTTAACTTATACTATAATTTAAACCTTTTGCGCGAATACAGTTAAGGAATAGCAGGTCTGAAAGTATTTTTTCTGGATTAGGAAAACTATTTTGAATGGTTTTTATACTATTACAAATTAAAAATAAAAATTTTATGGGTTTTGGCACATGTTTAAAAATCGTCGAAAATCATGAAATATCGTTTTTTTACGATACAACCCGCAACTTTAGACCTTTTGCGCGAATTCAGTAAAACAAGAATGGGTCTAATTATTTTTTGTATGCATTAAGGACACTCTTAAAAACACTTTTTTTACTATTACAACAAAAATTGTTTTTTTTTGTAATTTTTGTATTTTTTTTTAATTTACCGGTATTTTGACTTTTTTTGGTAACTTTAGGCCTTCTACGCGATTTCAAATTTTGAAAAAAAAAATTCTTAATATTTTTTTCATTTATTATGACGCCTATGCGCAAGTTTTCCGCGTTATTAGAATTGTATTGCAGAAAAAACGCGTTTTTCGATCCACCCTAATATGTAACAGACTTTTATATCTTGCCCCCATACGTATTCTTATTCATGTAATTTTTTAATTACATAAAAACTTGATTGATTGATTGATTGCTATCAAGGCAGGGCAGTCTCTAATTATCCCGAACACTGCGGCCCACTTAGCCTATTGTGTTATTCCTGCCTTGATTCCGTTTTACTCAAACAGGTTAGTTCCCTCGATCAGGTTTAGAAGCCTATTTAGTAAATCTTTCTCCACTGGTAGATCAAATGCGCTTTGCAAAGTAACCCTACGTTGACTTAGTGCCACGCATTCGAAGATGATATGAAAGGCTGTTTCCTCCTCCTCATTGCAGAGTCTGCATAGGGGTTCATCTTTATAGATCCCTATCTTGTGCAGATGACCTCTTAGACAGCCGTGTCCTGTTAATAGACATGTCACTGCCCTAAGCTGAGTCCTGTTTAATGCAAGTAAGTCAGCAGTTAGTCGTTGTGACGGTCGTTCCATCATCCGTTTACTGTGTCTTTGTCCAGCTACATGGTTCCAAGTTAGTTGGTGTTGTTTTATAATCCACTCATTAATTGCACCACGTACTGCACTCTTTGTGATACCCAGACCTGGCTCCGGCCCGGTGAATTTAATTTGGGAACCTTCCCTCGCTAGCTGGTCTGCGGTTTCATTGCCTGCTATATCCCTGTGTCCCAGCACCCACACCAAGGTGACCTTAAACTAAAAAACTAAAAACTTAGAAATATAGTGAAATTGTATGCGATAGCGATTTAACTTAAGATCGCATTAAGAAATTATCGATTTAGGAATTTATAAATGATCCCTTGCATACGAAACTGGATTTAATAGAAAAATATATTGTATATACATAAATAGTAATTTACATACAGTTGACCCTACTATTACTGCTTTGCATTCGGGTACCGCAATAAAGCATACTTTTATCGGGTTTTATGGCAGTTTGAGTCGATTCTAAATCAACCGACTGTACATATGTATGTACAGTCTATTCCAAAATTAATGTCGCTCCCAAGGCTAAACAAACACATAAAAATGATGTTTCCCATAATCCAATACGATTTTTCGTTAGTGAATATAAATCTTGTACATGCGGTGCAAACCAAATATCGATTAAACTTCATGCAGATAATTTGCATTAGCAGTTATAACGTGTTTTTCGGCACAGGGAGTGACATTAATTTTGGAACAGACTGTACATGCATACTTGTAACGTTACACTAAGTACAAAATAAAGCAAAATAAAAGTTCAAAAATCTACTAACTCAAAATTTCGCTGCTAATGTAAGTGGCTTCTTCAGAAGCAAAAGTGGATAGGGGATGCCAGCAGGTCGCGGTAACCCGAAGTGTAAACGCAGTACGTATTATAACTTTGCAATACCTCGATGTAGATAATGTTGCGCTGTTAATTAAGTCCCCAGCGAATAGTAGCTCATTCGGAGTACCGACCTACCAAGACGTACTACAAACGTCACTAAGAAGACGATTTACGATATACAATAAAACCACGTCAAATTTTATAGAAAGTTGATATCATTTTTAAGAATAATTTAATAATTAATACGCTAATAGATATTGTTAAGTAAAATTTCATTTCATATTATATTTAGATGTGCCTAGCACGTTCAATGCAAATTATCGTCCTCCTTGAAACATCTTTAACACGATATTGTATACTTCATATTTTTAAACTTAAAATACATTCTCGAATAACTCTCTAATTATTTTACTTCTAAGTATGATACAGAGGCTATCTCAAATTGCCTTGAATTATGAATAGTAGTATCGACATACTTATACCATAAGTTACTTGTAATTGTAATTGTGTGTAAAAAGGTGAGGTCCGATAATTTGATTATTGAAAATGCCACATCATATACGCATTGAATTTGGAGGCATATTGATTATAGCATTCTATTATAGTTCGAAGTTTCATGAAACCTCTACCTACAATTTTTAGAACTAACTGCACCGTTTGATCGAAGAATAACATCATCCGTTCACAAATTGTGATTAGAGAAATTAATAATTTCTTCTTTTTATCTTTCAAATGAAACAGAAAAATTAAAAGGTATATTGAAATATGTTTCCCTTAATGTATTGATTGTAATTGATTTTATTCTTATATAAGATGTGCTTTACGCCAAATCTTCCTGAAATTTGTTCAATACTTGTTCTTTTATATTCTGTAGCATCAAAGCATACACCTATTTGTGTATTCTAGGTAACTTGTCGTAGTATTTGTACCACATATCAGAACAATTTCAATTTTCTCGTGGAATGTTAATATTGTCCAAAATATCAATTTCAATAATAATATTTAACACATAGAGTTACTGGTGACAGTGGCAGGACGGCCGTTGTCTGATAGTGTCAGATCAGGTTTTCGGGCATCGAATTCTAGCTACGGTACTGTGGCACATGTCTCTAGGTTCTCTCGCCAACGTTATTTACAGTGATATAATATTGTAACAACCCTTAGAAAACGCATTTATACACAAACAATACACAGCCAACTGCAATGGTAATCTGACAAGCAATAAGGCTTGCGTACTACTGCAGCTGCATCAACTACAGATCAAGAATAACAAAGCAAATATAACTGAATAGTTATTTAATAACTGCTATGTTGATGAAGTTGACGAACATCCTGCTTATTGTTTTCGTTCAAGTTTTTTTGGGGGCAATTAGTGTATTTTACGTTATGGTAAATCGTTATGGGAAAACAGGTTCCAGTTTTTCAAATTGTAATACAAGTTTGTATTTTGTGTTTAGATTTTCCGAATAAAAAATATAAGTAAAGTGGATTACTAAAGTCTTCGTCTTAATCTCAACTTTGCATCAAGTTTGATACAGTTTTGTTTGTGAATTTTTATTTTCTCAAAAAAATATGTTTAACAAGTAATTTTTAATCCGTTGGCCCTTATCTCTATAAGAATCTCTGAAAAACCTATTAAAAATAATTTATTATTTTTAGCTTAGAAGTTTAAAAATCTCAGTATTTCATTTCCGAGTGTTGTATTCATTATTATACCCTTATCTTACAAACTACTATATGGGTATTGTTTAACATCGTTTGTACCTATCGTAATACCTTCAAAATATACCCTTTATATAAAAAAATAGATTTATAAAGGTTAAAATAAATTCCAATAAACCGCATGTTAATCCATTAAAAAAAAAATGATAGAAAAATGAAGAGAAATAATGTTGTTCCTCAGGCCTGAAAATTGGCTCATGGGTACAAAATTAACAACTTTGTCTTTTATTTTCTAAAATTTTGAAAAATAATTCTATATCTTTGATATAGACATTATTTGGCATGATTTTTGAAGTAGAAGTCATTGACAAAACAATAACTCATATAACATAGACTGCAAAAGAATTATAATAATGGTATCGAATTTAATAGGTGCTTTTAATGACTGCATATTTTAATATTTCTTGAATTATATGTCAACAATTATATGTCAACTATGGGCCAAATACAGTAGAGCGTCGATTATCCGAACATTTATTAACCGAAACGTCGGTCATTCGAACGCAAATGTGATGCACAGGTCACCGTCAAAATTTTGAATTTTGCATCCAGGTTGGAAAGTGCAGACGAATCGAAGAGAAGGAAGAGTATGAAAAAGAACCGCAAGATGAAAAATTAGAAGACGCTGTTTATTTATGGTTCGTTCAGAAAAGAAGTCAAGGGGAACCTATTTCTGGCCCTTTATTGTGCGAAAAAGCGCTAAAAATGAATAAGAAGCCGAGCGGTTCAGAAGATTTCAAGGCAGGTACTGGCCTGGTTAAAGAGGTTTAAATCTCGGCACAGTGTACGGGAATTGAAAAATTCAAGGAGAATCTCTATCAGGAAACGTTCCGGCGGCTGAAAATGTTAAAGCAACATTCTTGGCATCTCTAAACAAAAAAGTCTATTACCGTTACTGATGATTGGGAAAACCAAAAAAATCGCGATGTTTCAAAATTATGACATGTCTTCCAGTATGCTACAAAACCCAAAAGAACGCTTGGATGAATAGTGGGAAGAAGAGTTTATTCCAGAAGTAAGAAAATTTAAATAAAAAGAAAATAAAATGGGCAAAGTACTTCTCCTTCTAGATAGTGCCCTTTAGCATCCGGGATTGGATAAATTAAATTCAGTGAATGAAAATTTTAAGGTCTTGTATTTGCCACCTAATGTTACAGCGCTTGCGCAGCCGATGGATCAGGGGATTATAGAAAAGCTCAAAAAATATACAGAAAACAAGTTGTACAGCGTTTGCTATTGGCTGAAGATGAAGAAGGTGTAGCTGCATTTACAAAAAAAAAAAATTAATCTTAAAGACTGTGCCTATATGATCGGCGATGATTGGAACAGTTTAACACAAGAGAATTAGAAGGTATTAGATGTCAATGAAGAAGTTGGAGAAGGCGTGAATGAAATTGTGGAGCTTTGGTGGCAACGTTCCTGTCTACTTTAAATGAAGACGAAATATTGTTTAGTGTAGTAGAAAAATTACAGGATTCTGAAACTAGTGACGGCGATGAAGACGAAGTACCAACACAAAGTGGGCCAAGCAATGAACAGGATTTCGCTGTATTGGAAACAGCAATGTCTTGGTATGAACGACAAGAAGAGTGCATCTCGAGTCAACTACTTATGCTAAAAAGGATGGAGCCTATTGCAAACGATATCCTCTCAGATAATTTTTTCAACACCATTGTTTCTTCTCCCTTCGGGAATTGGGAGTGGGTTAACAGGTCACCATATTTGCTGTGTTACTATTCTCTATTCATCACACAAAACACAAATACTAACTGCCGAACGTTCAGATAGGCACACGGCACACCCCGCACACCGCACAACCTGCAGCTGCATGCTTTGAACTTGTTAAGACATGTTACAATTGGGTAGATAAATATGACCTCGGGTAAATACGCGTTTTTATTTACCTACCCACTGGGTATTTACCCGTCTCACATCACTGGTGGTGGGTGCTTAGTTGCAGTGACTCCGTAAGCTGTATCGCTTGTTTGGCTATTACTGCAACTCTCGCGGTGTAGTTTGTGTGTGTAAGTGGTGTTCAATGGCTTTGTGACAGCACCATATCGCCTTTTATGATGCCGCGCTGTTAATCACGTTGCTCCCAACAATGTCACCGTCCCTCCAGAGAATTGAACCCCGGCACCTATCGTCCTCCCACAGCGATAGTCAGCCGCCTAACCACTGCGGCCATCGACCCGTTTAAGAACACTATCTATACATTAAGAACACTGTTGCTGCCTTACCATATTGTTTAAACATTCTAATGTTGAACAAATTAAGAATACAATGGCATATGTCTATGTTTGCAATACTCTCACGTTTATTACTTTTTAGTGATATTATTCTTAAAGTGTTTACATTTATTTTGAGATATCTTTCCAAACTCTAAAAAATATAACACGTAAAAAGAGAGATATCGTGTGGATAATATTAATGACTTTTGATTAGTATTATCTAAGATTGTCTACTTCATTAACTAGACTAGAATATACTCTTGGTTGTTGTGACGTTTCGGATTAACTACTTAACCCTTCTTGAGAAAAGTCTATTCAAAGTGATAATAGTAATTAGTATCAGTTTCGGGAGTAATAGTAAAAAACTATAACTAAACTATGTAACTAAATACCATAGAAAACTAATAATCAAGTGGAAATAAAGTATCTGTAAAATTATTCATAATAAATACTTCGGTAGCTGTCTTCTATGATATTGTGTGAATGTCTGCTTGCATTGGAAATAATATACTGTCAAATAATTCTCACTCCACGTATAAGAGTGCTGCCCAAACGTAGATATATCTATGAAACAAGTTCGGAAGTCGTTTGGAATCAATTACACTAACTTAGGACGCACAACACGTGTGTGTAATATTTAAAATCGAACATTAACAATACTTTTACGAAATTATTTCTTCCATTACATTAAAAGCTTTACCTTTGAAATACACGGTAGTTGCCTGGCTCATAATACTGTTGAAAATTCCAAATTACTTAAATGAAATGTTTCCATTTTATGGAAGAGAAAAATCCGATCTACACATATCACGCATTCAGGAATATCGATTACCTGAATATTATTAGACATTGTGAATACTACTAATTCTACTTGTATACACGACATATACTTCAAATGAATTTTATAGATTATTAAATACTGAAAGCAGTATTTCACTCACGAAATGTCAAACATTCAACACAAAATCCTACGCGTTTCATCAGCGAAGTTGTCATCACTAAGGCGATTGAGATCTAGAGAGAAAATAAGGAAGCCAAGATTCACATAAAATTGAAATATGTCGTTTATAAATGAGTAACTATATTCTCTTTATATTTACATATATTGACTAAGGACCAATATACCAAACTAAATATAGCAGAAAATAATTAAATAAGAAATGTATACATCACCGATTTTGTTTTTCCTTAATACGAAAAAAGAATTTTTATCTTTTTCATAAAAGAAGCATCATACATAGCATACATATATTCATGTAGAAGAAGAATAAAAGAGGAAATAGGTTTCAGATCGCATCACGCATACAAAAAACGTCCACAAAAACAAATCAATTACCAATTTACGAAAATCAAATAGGATATCCATGTTGGAGCGAAAAGCGAATGTTAAACGTTTTTTTGTTGTTTTCAGATTATTACTTTCAGGGTACACGTAAATAATATTTGAATGGACACGTGTAATTCACAGATTATAATCTACGTAATTAAACTTTGATTATTAAAAGCTTACTTTTCCGTGCTTTTTGTAGGAATTTTTTTCTACATTATTTTGATATTATTTTATTTCCTGGATTAGCTAGTGTTGCATATTATTTTTATTGTTTGTAGTTGTCTGTATGTTTCATTAGTAACAGGCCATCAGTTAATCGGTACCATTTTGTTAAAAATTTGTGACGATCTATAAACACAAAGTTTAGCATAATACATTTATACCAGATTTTTTCAACGAATCAACTACGAATGAACTACGCCATTGTAGTAAGAGTTAAACTATCAACCTTATTCCTCTAGCGTTGCAAGGTTTGTTTAAATTTTGTTTTAATTATTACGAAAGATTAAAATAGAATTAAATTTCCCTCGCTTATATTCAATGAATTTCTAGCATGCTCAATGTTGTAAACAGTTGTAAATGTAAAAAATTGTTATATTCTCGGTGCTAGAATTTAAAGAAAACATGAAAATAGATATACTTTCACTTAAACATATTCTTGAAATATACATAACTCAAATTAATTTGAAGTAATTTAACGGGCGTTAATAGTCTAATATTGGGTAAACATTAAAATTGGGAAGCTGCCAGCTTTTCCTGTTTTTTCTCGAAAGCGATAACACTGGAGAACAGCCAAAATGCATCTGAAAATAAATCGACCAAATCTTACTATTTTCGGTATGCGAAAATCGAAAATAAACTTATCTTTCTAATATTAGTTCAAGTTTAGAGATACCTGCGATGTCATCTGTCGCTATATGTATATTAACACTGTAACCGTATGTGAGCCTTGTATTAAACAGCCCCTGTATACGAGGAATAAGCTACAATTACTGAGAATTGAAATATCTGGTTACCCGTGCAAAACAAAGTGTTGTTTATTAAATAGTGCATTATTTTATCTATAAATTGCAGTTTACTTTGCGCAATTCGGTTGAATAGTGTTGCAGAAATAGTCCGTAGAATAAGCTCCTGTTATCGAAAAAATGGAATTATCACGAGAGAACTTTCGGATAATTATTTACTATGATTTCAAGGCTGGAGCGCGTATGAGTGTGAGGAAAGTTTAAAATCGGCAGTTGGAGATCTCGCACCATTATTGGCTACTGTTTATAGACGTTATAAAGAAAGTTGTACACAGAAAAGGATCTGGCCCTCGTTTAACTGCTGTTAATCCCGAAAATATTGCTTCGGTGAAGAAGATGGTGGAAGAGGACAGTCGCATTACCTATGCAATGATAGAGCCCAATATGAAGATATTCCACGAACATTTATATTTGAAAAAGGTTGTAACTCGGTTTGTACCCTATCACCTGACATTTAGATACGCATCCTATGAATCCTGGAGACCATCAAATTATTTCTAGAATTGTAACCGGCGATGAAACCTACATATCCACTTCCCGCTCGCCAAGAAAGTCGAATCTGGATACATGAAGATGAGGAAACCCCTAGGATAGATGGCGAAGAAACAACGAGCAATGAAAAAAGTTATGTACGCAGTATTTTTAGAAATACGGGTTGGGGAGTCGCAATTAAATTAGATCAGAATGCAGTTATCGCTAAATCGTGATAACGCTTCGCTCTGTACAGCAGGGATAACTGTTCAGTATTTAGCGGAAAGCAAAATCAAAATTACAGAACATCCGCCTTACTCACCGGATTTGGCGATGTGTGACTTCTCTCTATTTTTTGAGCTCAAAAAACATTTGAGAGAGAAAAGTTTCCAGACAGAAGAAGAGAATAAGATCGCCGTTAAGTGTTTTTTTATAGTATTCCTAAAGACAGCTGGTTGAACGCTTTTAAACTATGGAAGGAGAGAATGGTTAAGTGTATTATTGTAAATGGAAATTACTTTGGACATATTTAAAATAAAAATTCTAAAAACTTATATCAATCTTTCTATTCTCAATAATTGCATCTTGTCCATTGTACAAACATATGACAATCTCTTCCTGAGAGTTGTAGATGTTTTACAAAGGGATAGTTAGTAGGATTAAGACTGCTGCAGTGGAACTTATTACAAGACGATGTTTAGCTGAAGAAGATTTTTTTTTCGCCGGAGATTCGAAATATTTTGAAAGACAAACAATTTTAGAGCACTCTAATAGGCACTGAAAAAAATACTTGGAATGATTGTTGCCTTGTGGTCATAAATTATATGGGAAATAAAGAAGTTGATAATTGCATTACTCTTACTGAAAATATGCTGTCATCGTATCAAAAAATGGGTTATAATATATCTCTAAAGATCCATTTGCTACACGCACATCTGGACATTTTCTTGGGAACTGTGGAGCTGTAAGTGATGAGCACGACAAACGCTTCCATCAGGATATATCAACAATGGAGAAAAGCTAACAGGAAAACCAGCAATGCCTCCACGCTTGCCAGCTGCTGTTATACTCTTGTTAGCGATGCTCCAAAAACAATTCACAAAACAGTAGCAAAAAGACGGCTCATTTACTAAGTTTTTAATTTCATTGTCGTTTTTGTATTCGGCGCCCCAAAATTAGCAAAAATGTACTAAAAAAATGTTTATGTATAAAAATGTGTAACAAGATACAACAGAAATACAGGAATTGGCAAATAAAATAAGTTTTGCGTTATTTTTTCATTGATCATAATGAAAATTTTCTTATAAGGTCCTCATTTCATAATAAATATTGACAAAAATATATTTTGTATGGCGCATTTTAACATGAGTCAGTTTCAGATAATGACTATCCGGAAACTAACATTATAACTCAATTAAATTTCTGTATTATACAATGCACTAGATTATCTTTTTACTAGAAGTGGGGTAATGTACATATCCTCATCTTACGTTATCCTTCCTTATGATTGATTAGAGTTGATTCTAAATCATTTATCTACTCTGCCCAAGAATGTAGCATTAATATCACTTACTGTAACATACCACACTTTTGAACAAACAATTTCTTGGAAAGACCTAAAACATTATAAGGTCTGGTTCTGCTCTCACATCAAAGCGTTAATAGAAAAAAATGAAAAAAAAACAAATATTTACGAATGCCAGGGGTCCCAATGGTTTTAAAAATCGCAATAAATTGTTATAATGATAAAAAATGTAAAAAATCTTCGATAAAGTGTAGTAACGTGCATTGGCAACGGCAAAGTTTCTGTATTATGTATATTATGGACGTCCGAGCGATATCAAATAATTCAATAAATGAGATGGCTTTTTAGTAGAGTGGAGATTGAAGCAGAACACGATTAGTCATATTTAACCATCTAACCTCAAGAAGCTTATGTGATATTCCATCATATTTCTCTAAGTTTAATAACGTATTTCAAGCAAGTATTCTATACCCTTTGGTATCCGATGGTCCATTGCATCCAGACATGGCTCATACACAGGTAAACATTAGACAAAGCATAGCCTTAGTACTAGTAGTGAATATATTTCGATGAGCAATGATCATGTGTGCAAGTCCAACTGCTTTTATGTGTTAATTGTATCTAAAAGTGTTATTACAAATAAATTCATAATTTTTGGGCACTGGTTGATACTGCATCAGAACACCATCTAGAAAAAGTTTTACTCTGTTCTGATACTCTGATACAACAACTCGACTTAGAATAATGATTCTTAAAGGAATGAATTGCAGTAAAGGTAGCAGTATTAGTTAAGTCGCGCAGCGCATTATCATTAGCAGACATTTGCGGTTCATCGAGTTTCACACAATGAGCAGAGCTGATGTATAAATCGTAAAGTTAAGTTTGGTTTAGAGTTATTCCGAATGAGTGGTTAAACCGTTTCATTGACGCCTGTACCTTGAATTTTGTTTGACTCCACTAATATGTTACAGTGTCGTGTACTTACGTTTGAACGAAATCCAGAGCTTTATCACTTAGGTTTTCTAGGTGGTAGTATTCGTATGTATAGATAATCGTTGCAGGATTTATACAGAAGTTAACTGTCACATTTCTTATAAAGTGACTAGTATTGATACTATTCCCCGTGCATCCGGTCAGTAATTTCTTGGTGGGCCAATACCTCGAAGAGCATTGTTGTGTTATTGATGCTTAAAAAGAGCTCCTCACTATCAATTGCTACACGGTTACTTGTAATAGTGAAGAAATTATCCTTATATTATTTCGAGAAATAGTGGGCCCAACGCTTATTATCTAGGAATTCAAGAGTGTTTAAATAAAGTCATATGGAAATATATTAAATTAGGATGTGCATTCTGTATAGATATATCCTGATAAGTGCTTCAACTGAGTTGAAGTCTTTATCTAAAGCGTTATCATTATTCGTCTGATATATAACAATTGATTAAAATAAATAATCAGTTTGATACTCTGTGGATAGAATCTCCTGCATACTGCGCAATTTATATCGGAAATTATAAATTATTGTTCAAGAATGTATGTAAAAGTTTTGTTTACTGCGAAAGCTTTCAAATAGACTTCTTAGGTAACTTAGCTTTTCGTAACTTAATATCTGCGATCGTTGCAGCTGTCCAAGTTAATACGAATAGATTGCGATAATGTACAGTCAGTTAATAACTAAATGCGAACTTGAAGCTAGGGATTTGCATTTACTAAATAAAAGCTTACTTTAAAGCAAATTTAATTCTTAATTTTTTCACTGAAGTTTAGGGTAAAGTGGTTATTTACTGGATACAAGTTACTAATTTAAAATTTATATTAAACTATAATTGAGTTACATTTAAACTATACAGCCTTTTTACAATCACAATTTTAATTAATTTTTTGTAAAACATCAATAACATTGAAGAAACTTAGTAAACTGTTGTTTACAAAAGAATATATTAATTACAAAGGTATATTTTAAAATCTGCTATAATATGATAGCCGTAAAAAGGTGTATACATAAAAATAGAACTCTTTAGAGGTTGAAAGTAAAATTCTTTTGAAAGACGAAGTTCAAGTTTTCACGTACACTCTTCCAAGATTGTTTTGCTTTTTAATCATTCATTTTTTTGTATTCGTTGTATAATAACATCTAGAAAGTAAAAGCGATTTTAAAAATTTGGAAATATTATTCTACTGTTACTGTGCACACTTCAAATGTTTATTGTATAACACGTATTCTGGCTGAATTTCATTGCAGCAGTAAATTACAACGTCTAAATGTATTCCAGGACAGTTTTAATTTAAATCTATGTATTCAGTTTATTTTAAATAGTATGTACCTGTTTTCCAATTGTAATCTGTAGGTTACGTATCTATGTACATACTTGTATATGCGGAAAACTCTAAGCTAGGAAGTATGAAAACTCGCTCCAGTCGCATTTTATTTATAGTAATGCATTTCGGGGACGAACTTCACTGCGCATGGGATCAGATCTGACCGTGTAGCGGCGTTGCCATCGCGTATTGATTGCCGCGAAACACGCGAAAGACGGTTTGAAGTCGTGTGGTGTAACTACTCAAAGAAGATCTACACGCCTTTGAACATGCTCCTATCCGACCAACACTCGACCATACCACCGCTATTGAACATGTTCATACATGAACGGAAATAAAATTTAAAACGCACCACCGTAATATACGCGCAGAAAACGTCGTCGTCCGTCTCGTTGGTATGAGCGCGAAGAGTGGGAGAAAACTCCACAACTGTGACGTATACGTTCACGTAGGGTATACTATACGACGGAAACGCGATAATAGTAGTAGGGAGGTGAAATTTTAACCCCACGATCTGTGTGGCGAAAATCTCATCCAGTAGGATCCGGACACCCGAAGCAGCATGACCGACTTCCCGGAGATCGTCGAATTGAACGTCGGAGGTGTCTTCTACACGACATCACTGGAAACATTAACCAGTCAACCAGATTCGCAACTCACAGCCTTATTCAATGGTAGAGAACCCATCACTAAAGACTCTAAAGGTCGTTACTTCCTAGATAGAGATGGAGTTCTCTTCAGATACGTTCTAGATTACCTCCGCGATGGTACCATAGTCCTCCCGGATTGCTTTCGAGAAAAAGAGAGATTAAAACGAGAAGCAGAAAAATACGGATTACCAGGATTAGCAGAGGCAATATCAGAGCGAATCAAACAGCCTGGTGTGATTACTGTAGGTTACAGAGGAAGCTTCCAATTCGGAAAGGATGGACTTGCAGATGTTAAATTCAGAAAATTATCGCGTATTCTGGTGTGCGGCAGGGTCGCACTTTGTCGAGATGTTTTTGGCGAAACATTGAATGAAAGTAGAGATCCAGATCATGGTCAATCCGAAAGGTACACATCCCGCTTCTTTTTGAAACATTCATTTCTGGAACAAGCTTTCGATAATTTGATTGAACAAGGTTTCAAACTCATGGGAAGTTGTGGTTCTGGTACAGCTGGAAGCGCTGCCGAATTGAAACCTGGTGTAGATGCTGAAGAGAATCGTTGGAACCACTACAATGAGTTTGTGTTTGTGCGCGAATAGTTGCAATAAACTTGGTACGATAAGTTTGAAAGTATAAGAGAATAAAAAAAGAACTTTTTCATATCGTATAATCTAATTTAAGAAATCCTGATATGTGTGCCATCTTCAAAAATGGAAAACTGCAACTAAAAAAAATATGATTGTAAGTATATCTGCAACAAATTATTTATTTTCATATCTTAAACTGTGTATGTATATGATCATAACTGGTTGTAGCAGAAGAAATTATATAAATATTTGACATTGCATGTCAATGATCAATTACGAAATCTAAATGGGAATATAAATGTGAACAAATATTTGAAAAGAGTTATTCTTGGGAAATTTGTATTGTTTATACAATGTGTGAAAGGAATCCTCTATTGTGAACTAGCTTTAGTTACGCTGTATACAAATGCAATAAAGCTTTTTAATTATTAAACAGATTTGTAAAAAAAGATTTGGGTTGTATTTTTGTTTACACAGAGCATTAATAATTAAAAAAAATTGTAGAACAAAATAAGAATAATAATTGAAGATTTGGTTTTTATTAAGTTCTTTAAATAACAGAGAAAGTGTTACATATACAATACAGAAATGAGAATACTGATATTAATGTTTATTAAATTCTAGTTTAATAAAGACACAAATTTGTTTGACATAAACGCAGCAATTGAAAAACTCGTTAAATACTTTGCGAGTGCTAAGTTGTTGATGTTGATCCACATCTCCTTAGAAGTAACTTTCGGTGGAAAATTTGCTCGCATAAGTTGTATATATTGTAAGCGATACCAGGATACTTTACCATCTAATATAATTACTTTAGTTTAACAAGAAGGACAAAATCAGTGACATGTTCACTTATTAATAATTAATAATAATAAGTGTGAAAATGTTTATCATAAGTTGTTTGCAATTTGAAATATGTTCTGTGAAATCCAATTTGACGTGTAGATATTATTTCCAACTTTACAATACAACATTATTGCCTTTAATGTGCTAACTAGCAAAAACCGTAACTACTTAATATAATTATCTTAAGGGAATCTTTATCTTACAAATTAAGAAATATAACAAGAATTTAAGTTGTAGTTGATTAAAAAAAATAAAACAAATAAACTTGTATATAGTTTTCGTAATAATGTGATTAATAGCATTGACATGATCTATACAGCTGGATAGAATAAGAATATGACAGAGGTCTCGGGTTGGAATTTTGGGGTTCGCAATGACAGAAACAACATACTAAGACCTATGTAATACCTTTTGGTCTTCTAGATAAATTATTGTTACTTAATATTACTGTTTAATCGTTTCCAAAATGTTACTAACTGTTAGCAAAATGACGAAAAGCGAAGTTATTTTTACCTTCATATTGCGGCAATATAGTTTTTATACTGCAACACGCAATAAATAATTCATTGGTGTTGACGTTGAGGCGAGGACAAAAAATTAAATGAGTGTATTGATTCCTATGATCAGGTACACAATTGAGACATTTAGTTTGAGCTTACGGGGAAAAGACTTTGAACAGATGAATTCGTGTTTATCGTCTATAGTGACTCTAAAAATGAGCAAAACACCTTATCACAAGGACCAATATACTAAATTAAATTTTGTTGTTGCAAAGAGCACATAGAAAAACACATCTTCGAGTAGTAGAATGGCTAAGGATTATATTTCCATTTGGGCCAAAAATGCTCAAGCTGAGAGGTTATTATTAAAAACTAGAGAAGAGGAGTTAGAAGAAAATATAGGAACTAATACAGAATTGGCTTGAATGATTTAGTGATGAAAATGGTGGTATAGATGCATTAAATGACAGCAAAAGAAGAAGAAGAAGAAGGACGCAGAAAATTAAATATAAACTTTACAAAAATTGTGAAATTAGGGACAACAGTTTGCTAAATAAGTTTTAATAAGTTTAACTACTGCATGTGGTACATTAACTATACATTCTATGGTCTGGCAGATTTTTTATGTTCCTTATTTCATTTATTTTGTAATTTGCATGCATGCATGTAACAGGTAAAATTATTGGCTCATCTAAAAAACAAGATTTATCTAACAAATTTTTTGTTTGTTAGAAAATAATACTGTTGTAATAGATCGACGAATAAAGAAAAGAATAACTGAAATGTCTAATATTTAATTACTAGAGTTTGAAAAATATGCACTAAAAATCCTAAAATATGCATGCATGTTCTAAAAGTATGTCAAAATATGCATTTAAATATGCATTTGTGCAATATACATAGATATACAGAGCATTCCAAAGAAAACAATCCACCTTAAATAAGTCGAAAATGTAAAAGAATACGAGAAAACGCCGGGGCACATCAATTTTTGCTTGAGGGGAAACTTTTTCACCAATAAGGCACAATCATGTCTTGTCGCTCCTAGGGCTCCCAGTATGGAACATTAAAATTTCTGTTACATCAACGGTTCACTTGAACTCAAGGTATAGTTGGTACTATAGTTGATACAACTGCCAGTAAGTGCCATATGTACATACATTATTTGGTCCTCACGTTAAAAAAAAAATCAGTATGTTGTTTTTTGCCATTTTTCTTTATACAGGCTAGATGTTTTGCAGATGAAATAGAAAATAACCCTTGAAACTTTAGAAGATATCTTCTAAAGTGTTAAGGATAGGTATAGGCTGTCTTACATGAAAGTTGTTGCAAATAGTATGTAGAATCGAAAAATTTAATAATATGCCGTAGTGCTATTTGAAATTTTAATGTTCGATATTGGGGGGCGAAGGAGGTAGGGGCAAAATATGATTTTGCCTTATTGATGAAAAAGTTTCCCGCTTCAAGCAAAAATTGACGTGATTCAACATTTTTTCGCATTTCGACTTATTTAAGGTGGATCGTTTTCATTGGAATGCTTTGTATATTTCCTCATTTAGATTACATTTAAGTATCTTTAAGGTAAATTAAATAATTATTAGTATTTATATTGAATTTGTATGTATCTTATATGCATAAATACAGTATTTATTATCTTTTTATCTTATTTACTCCTTTATTATTGCATGGTAATAATACTGACTATATCATATTTATCTATAAGCTGTAACCGAATTTTTTAAATCAGTTATGTTTTTCCTATAGCTGCGCAGTGCTTTGGGTCAAATTAACAAATTAGGTTTCTAATGTCTTCATAGTTGTATGCAACAAAATTTACACATTTTAACCACGAACCGTATCTTGTTAATTTTTTTCCTGTAAAACTCTACTCTCAGTAGAGCTTTTACAAAAACTTGTTTAATATTTGTAATCAGTCTATTAATAAGAGGAAATTCTGATGTTACAGCTTCAGCTACACAAGTTAAGCCAAGTCCTAAGCAAGTGCAGTGAATTGAATTAAGAAAAAATATTCCTAAATTTTCGGCTGCTTTCACCATGTATGAAGCAGCATTACTGACCATTACTGGCAAATTTTCTGGAGACTGCTTCAGGTAAATGAAAACTTGACAATGATTCATTTACAAGCCTAGCAATAGTTACATAATTGTTTTTTCTAACACTTTAACACTAACTAAATGTCCCTTTCCTTGACTATCTTCATTTTAAACTTCAACGATTAAATTTGCCAAATACCTTTCTTTAATATCTGTAGCTTATATCGACATACTTCTGTCGTAAATTTGCCGATGAAGGCGAATTTACAATGTGTTAATAAAAATGTTTGAATCTGAACTCAAGAGACCTTGGTACGGTTTTTATATCTAGATACCAATTACATTTCTATTCACTAAAAACGTGTTAAATAATACAGTATTGTAAGCTCACCTTTTCGGCATAAGTTGTACAGAAAACAGATGTTGAATCTATAATCTATTGTTAATTCACTCTTTGAGAAAAAACATCTTTTTCGATTGGTTGTTTGGCAGTTTTAAGAAAACTTACTAATACACAGAGAAATTGTTCAGTCGTCAAAACTAACTAAAGCACTGCCAAATTAATTGTATATATGGTAACATGTGGTATTATTTCCGCGTAATAAATAACGAGTAAATGCAGGCTACATGATTTACCAAGAACAGATATTTAAGCTGGACATGAAATTTAAATTGATTTTAAAAATATTTAAATATTATTTTATATATGAGACCTTCGGTCATTTAACATTACTCAGACACATGTTTGCAAAAAATGCATTAAAATATGCGTTATTTTATTTTACACATACATTATTTAGAAAAGTTGAAAATATGCACATAATATGTTCTTAATATGCATTTTTCATATTTTGCAAGCTTTATTAATTACTATATTAATTATAAGTAAACTTATACGGATTAAAGTACAGAAGGTGTGAAATTAATTTTTTTATTGTAAAGATTAAGTAAAATTCATATTCTCATAAGAAAGAGTACAATTTCATAAACCGAAATATCGTTACTATATTTTCAGCAGTTGTCAAATTATTAATTTTTAAAGACAGTAGGTCGGGCGTTACATATTTACATTAAGTTTTATGGACGTGACAATCAGCAAACTAATATTTTTCGTTTTTAATTAAGAGTGGAAATATTAATAAATCCATAGATTTATCTCCTTCTGTTCACTAATAATGAAAATGGTTTGTGAAACTATCTAATGGTAATTTTGCTTTATCTGATAAGCAGCTATTCGAACATTGTTTATAATTTAGAAATGTCGTAAACTAGATACATTTGCAAATTTGACTTTGCAAACTTCTGCACTAATTTTAATTTATCACCATACACTAACAATAAATTAATTCTGTACGGACTAGTTCAAATATCTAGTTTAAATGCTTAAGTCTTATTTGCTATTATACGTCACCATTTTACACTAATTTGATTCTGAATGATACTTTAGTGTATAGGTTTACTACATCTTTTTTTATGTATGGTGGGTGCTTAGTTGCAGTGACTCTTGCGGTGTAGCTTTGTGTGTGTAATCCTTTTATAATCCCGCGCTGTTAATCACTTTACTCCCAACAGCGACTGTTAAGTTCAACCGAATTTTAACCCTCTAAAGAAAATGTCACCGTCTCTCCGGATATTCGAAACCCGGCTCCTATCGTTCCACCACAACGACAGTCAGCCGCCCAACCACTGCGGCTATCGATGCGTCATAACATAACATAAAGTTCGAAAATACACGGAATGAAAACGCGAAAACATGTGTTGCATGGTTATTTTTTGCCCAATTACAATGTTTCGGTCTTGGTATTTTATAGACAAACATGGCAAATTCAGTGCACATGTCAGTAGCGTACGCAAGCAATTTTGCATTTAATTTAAATTATAACTACTACACCAATTAACTTTATGTAAATTACTGCATGCAAATATTATGTACATATGCTCTTAGTATTTTAAAAAGCTTATGCTATACACTGGAAAATATTAAAACTTGTAGTACATCATGCTAACGTCACATGTTTATTTAAAGTAGAATTAATATTTATGCTATTATTCCAATTATTAGGCGGCACTAGAATATATTATTATTAGTACTTTCACCGCAAACACGTTTCAGCATCCTCTCAACATTATTGCTGTAGCAGCGACGAACGAAAATGTGGGGAGTGTCATTACCAACAGCACTTCACGTTGATGGAGAAGACTTCTAAATTATTTGTACACTTCATTTATTATTTCAGTTTGTGGCAAACTTTTATTCAAATTTTGTTTGGCACAGAATGCGTCGTTGTTTATTTTTTTGGTGGTTCAAAGTTAGATTTTGAATGAAAATATTTATTTTAATTTTGCTTTTCCATATAATTCCGTAATATCTATGGGGATATACTGAATATACTTCTATATATAAAGAATAAAACGTGCTTGCGAATGCTGCTATTGGATGAACAGCAAAATCGGGAGCAATATCTACGTATAAATATGAGTAATATTTCTATCGCTCCATCGTATTGTTTGAAGTTTAGATATTACTTTCTAGTTTCTAGTACAGATTGCTTTCAGAGTGTATTGAGAAGTATGTTTTGTGGTAATAAAACAAATATATAAATAATGATATAGTTTGTACTATATCATCTACGAAATGATTTATTTAAGGCTATTCATGATTTTTCTTCTTATTAGTCTCTTAGCAGTTATTTACAGAGATGAGTCAGTATTAAACTTAAATTATTTCGATTCGCCTTATAAAGAATGAAAACTGTCGAACTATTCATCACTCTTTCTCAGCACATATACTTATGTACAAGTTCGTATAGAGTTATGTAGAAACATTTTGTGGCAACGCCTCCGAAATTTGTCTCGGATAGTAGTATAGATCGTTGCGTATTTAATCAATCGCTTCGAATGTAATGTTCGCATACCCTTCTATAGATGTTTTCCCAAGTGGCCCTCTTCGATAGATATTGCAGTATTTGCTTTCATTCTCGTTTTGCTTATTATGGGTTTCTATTCAGTGGCAATTTCGTTTCTTTCAAGATAGGATTCCTTCAATTATTTATATTCTGCGAATTCTATTCAACAACGCTTAGCGAGTCGTTCTCACGATTGTATTAGGCTTTTCAATAGGTGACAGAAACGAAGTGCCCGAGGATTCATTTGCCGATTTCTTCTGTGCGGTAGTATTCGTATCTAAGTCTCAAAACTTATTCAATTTGTGTGCGGTCGTTTCGTAGCTAGAGTTTTCGGATTTGACATCAATTTATCATAACTATACATTTTAGAGAAAAAGACGAAATACTCAAATAAATATATCTAATTTAAATACAAATTATCTTCTTACAATATTAATTAGAAATATATTTTTTGAGGTTAATTAGTTTCGGTTTTGAAAATGAACTACGATAACGACAATAAGGAAAATAAATGAAGCTACATACTTCGGGAAAAACGAAAAATTCTGATCAATTATACACTTCTACAGAACCTAGAAATCGAACGTGGTGACAACACTGCGTGATACAAGACATTAGTATTTACAGGTATGTACACCGCTACTATTTTCTATGACTACAAATCGTTTATATTTTTCTTGATACACATTTATTTTGTTTGCACATCGCGTAATTACTAATGCGACCGTGTTAATTTAACACTAATAATAAAGATAATCTTCAAAATTTATAGGAAAAGAAGTAAAAAAAAGAAATATACCAATCAAAATAATTAGATTATTAATCAGTAAGGCCATCTAGTACAAATCCAAACAATAAAAAAAAACAGACGAAACAAGACAAGCATTTATTTGTTTTGCTGCGCAGTATGAATAATAGCAGTGCAATCAAACAAAATTACTAAAGTGGTCAAAAGAAGACCGTGGAAATATGTTCAGATTTCCAAGATGGTCGCCAGGGGGTGTATCCGTCAACTGCAATTTTCTGTTATATCAAAAAACGCGCTCTAGCGGCATCACTAAGAAATAGACATCACAGGTAACGTAGATTTGATGGAACAGTAAATGCTTTTTCCAATGAGACCAAATTTGTGAAAATCAGTTCAGTGGTTTAGGAGTTACAGCTGTTTATTTAGAAGAACATTGAATTACCCCCCACCAGTTGATTGTAATAGATACGTCAAAAAGTGTTAAGCAAAAATTACCCGAGTAAAGCTTAGCTTTAAAGAGCATATATGTTTTGGTAACATTTACTGTGTGTATTTCAGTGAAAAATCACTTTAAAAGTTGAAGATGCCGGTTACGCCCCCTGGCGACCATCTTGGACATATGAAAATATTTTCCGCGGTCTTCTCTAGACAACTTTAGTAATAAAATTTTTACCGCAAGTCTCTACGACGAATAGTTTCAGAGATACAGCACTTTGCATTCTTATCTGGCCACCCTGTACATACAGATACATGTTTACCATCTTATGTATTGTTATTAAAAAAGGCTAATACATACCTACGCAGAATATCTAATCTGTTTCTACACGTGAAATATGAATAAATAAATCTGATCTGCATTTTATTTTCAGTAAAAATCAAGTTTGGTGGAGGCGTCGGTTATATAACCACAATTTAACTTCCTCTGACGTATTACGATATTTATGATATGATCTTACATTTTTCTCCTGCTTCTGTTTAAATTTTACAGTTTCCATCGATGAATACATATAATCGTATGTATGTAGAAATTGAATTCGTAACTTATTCGTAAACTATTGAATATCACTACTATTGTTTAGTTTTCGTCTTATTATGACAGAAAAACTAGGAAAATATTTCAAATTTTATGTAGATGTATGTTTGAGAAATGCATTTGATCTTTTATACATTTATTAATAATTTATAGCTGTATTTATAGTTGTACATTTATTCGCACTCTGTTCTCTTTCTACTTGCAAAATATCTATCCGTTTATCCTTTAAGTTAAATTGAAAAAACAGTACTCATGTGCAATTATTAAAAAGCTAAGTAGTTTTGCTCTTAACGCTAGATGTATAGATAAATCTACGGAGTTGGATTTGTATAACTTTGTTTAACACCATTCCGGTATTCTCTTCAGACCGTCCTTCTAAAAAGCTTCCATTTCAAAGGAAAATACTTTAAAGCAGATAAACTACAATCTAACTCTACTTGTCGTGGATATAATAATGTATTCCATATAGATGACATCTTCCTTGTTTCTTTTAAGGACAATACTATTTTTGTAAGGGATTATATTGTTTCTATTAAGGATAGTATAGTGATCAGTGAAATTAATAGTACGAACATCTAATCTTACTAGTGCCAATGAAGTGAGTTTGGAAATTATCTCACTTCTGTATTATCCATATATACGAATAAGATTCCAAACTTACTTTATTTGTAAAAAGTTAGTAACTGATGTTTGTGTAATCATTACTATCGTTTTTAAAAATCTAAGACACGATAATGAATAAACAACTAATTTTAATCAACGCAATGAGATTAGTCTGCATTACAAACACTAATATTTTTTTACGTATACTATGCTCAAGTGACATTATTTGAAGAATATCATTTTCATTATACAATATGCTCGAATGAAAACCTTTCCCGACGAGATTCGCCTACAATCATAAAATCCCACTCTGTAAGTACTTAGAAAACATACCCTAAAGAAAAGCTTATCCCTTAGCAAGGAAGGTTAGTTAGTGTCTAACGGAGTTCGTATGTAGTGAAAGAAATTTAGGGACTCCGTCTTGGACCAAATTGTAATTGAATAGAAAAAAAAAACTTTCCGCTAATTTAACTTGTGTGTCCACTAAGCTGTACGTTCCTGAAGAATTCTTTTTTCTTGATGAAAGAGTTCTCATATCTAGAAAATCACTAATGTTTATTTTGAAATATATCATAGTTCTTTTTCTTATGGACCGAAAAAAAGTACAAGTAATAATTGTTAAAGTAATAAAAAGCAAGTAGCAATTCGTTTAATTTGATATGTTCATTGAATTGATAATACAGTCAACACATATGACAATTTCTGTAAAAGATGAGGTATATTGGCAAAAAAGGTTTGTTAAACAATTTTTGCTGCAATAATACCACGAAAAAAGCAAATTATTGATGAAATAATATTTGATAATATGGAAACCTAGATACACCGGCTTTACATTTACCAATATATTGTATAATTGGTGCTATTGGAAATTACCCTGCGAACAAGTGCAATGAAAATAGATCAAGAACATGGTTGGGTTCTAATGCTCGCATTTCTTTTTATTGTAGCATTTTTCGACGTTTTCATATGATACGTCATGGTAAGTCGTATACGGAATCACTATCAGACTGCATAGCAGATCCAAACATGTAGCGGGATTGTCAATCCGTAAATTTTCCAATCTAGATCGGTATCTGCTGTGGCCAACCTGTGTCGTGTAATGCCCAGCAGTTCTACTTCCGTCCTTGCCCACTAGAAGGCACGGAGTTGGAATTAATCCACGGTTGCAGGCATTATAATGGGTGCAATGAAATTAGGTCTTGTGTTTGGAGGATCGTTGATGAGATCGGATAGACCGCACCCATGTGGTCTGGTTCTAATACTTGATCTATTTTCATTGCATGGGTTCGGAGGATTATTTTCAACAATATACTATAAGCGGTCATTACAAGGATTTTTTTTTCGTGGCACTTCTTGACGTTTTAATATATTATTGTTATACGATGATCGACTATATATCGACTATAACAAGTCGATTCACATCATCACAATATATTATGAATCTCTTGAATAACTTGTATAACGCTGCATTTTTCAATTTTTTTTTAAATTTAAACTAATCGCCTCGTTTGTTCAACATATTTTTGGCTACTATGGGTATAACTCCACTTTAGGGTTACTAATGAGATCACACAAATACATAAGATGTAGTTGTTTATTTAGACGGTAAAGGTAAAGTCGCGGATACTGCCTTTGTACTTTGACCTACCTTGATGACTTGTACGTTTAAAACTTTAACCCACAACCTTATCTGGGACTGCCGACTGACTGACGTCTGCATGGAGCAGAAAATATTTTAATGTAATAAGAACTTCAATGAAGAAATAGAAATAACAGCGAGGTAACTAATTTTGATATCAAAAGCTATAATGTTTATATTTTTATTCATGTTGATTTTCGAGCGCTTTTTTAAGCAATAAAATATTTTTTGCGGGTTTTTTCGGTCCTAATAAAATAAATCTATATTTTCAATATTTTGTCACACTCTGTAACTTCTACAGGAAATTTTTTTTTTCTAAAAACGAATTTGGATTATACGTCTAGTTTGAAGTAATTTAAAATATGCCAATATTGTCAGAATTTTTTAAAATGTCATTTTAAAACTGACATTTAAAGTGACATTTAAAATGTCATTTTAAAACACATTTTAAAAAATTCTGACAATATTGGCATATTTTAAATTACTTCAAACTAGATGTATAATCCAAACTCGTTTTTAGAAAATAAAATTTTCCTGAAGAAGTTACAGAGTGTGACAAAATATTGAAAATATAGATTTATTTTATTAGGACCCGCAAAAAATATTTTGCTGTTTATATTTTTCTTCTATAGCTTTCTATAGCTAAAGAAACCGATTCCAAAGCATAAAATTTATTTATTATGAAAGAGGGAAAATTTGTCAACTACCATTCACACATATCTTAACTATTTAAAATACATAGCAATACATTAGAATTTCGCGTGTATGGGAAGGAGAACAGTACACTTTGCTATAGGTTTTGATATTTATGTCATTGTGTTCAGAAAAAGTTGGCAGCCTTTACGATCTAGTTACTTTGCTTGATCGGAGAGAGGTTTGCAAACAAGCTCAAAATTGTAATCTCTATGCTTGCTTGTTTTCAGGAAGATTTGAAATAACGACCATAAACGAGGAAATCAATTTCAACCTGGCTTATGACAAATATGATTCGTCTTAACTATTATATCATTGAAAAGAGTCATTTTACATAAAGTCATTTAGAAACAAATTACAGAATTAAAGAAATGTATAATTAGTTATACTTTTTAGTAATTATAAATTCTTAGATGCTTTTCAAAATTTAGAAATTTACAAAATGATTTTTAGCATCGGTCTGGTTCGATATACATATAACTCATGTACGTTCATTGGAATATTAATGAGGTGTGACATACTTACCGTATGGAATAATTAGGCTTTTAGTTTATTGGAAGATTAATTTTAGTTTTATTATCGTTCTCGTAGTGACGTTAACAGTTTTTGACGTAAATAGTGCTGTATATCATTATTTTAAAGTTTTTTTTTCGTATTCAATCTACTAATTTGCCATTTTGCTCTAATATAGATCTTTCAAAATTCTATATTTGAGTTTTCTTTCTGATAATCGAATAAGATACTTTTTCTGGTGCAATATGGATTTCCTGTGATTTCATAAAATTACTTAATGGAACGTGGACACTTCTATAATGATCTTTGTTAAGTAGAATAATTCAGCTTTAGAAAGATCAGATAGACTAGACTGGCGGATAAACTGCACCAGTTTAATTTAGTTTAGTTTAATCTAGTCTAGTCTATTCATCATTATGGAGAACAGATTTGCCCGTTAAAAAACAAAATTATTTTGATAATTTTAATGATAATTAATTTTATTAAGTGTGTTCAGTTAAATTTTTTTTCAATTAAATGTTAAGAATTGCTTCAAGTAGAGAGTATTATTGTGTAATAATATAAATTTTCTACACAACCGTTCTAGATTACACGGTTACAAAGGTATTACGTATGCATAATATAGAACGGAGTCAACCTCGTTTATTGTGAGCTAACTTAAATGGCTTACATCTTCTATGAAGAAGTTCTTCAGTAGATCTCTTGGTGCAGAAGTAGAACACTAAACACTTCAACCCACAAAACATCAAAAATTTTTTTACTAAAACACCGACGCGTGTCGGTTTGATTATCAAGGCGACAGCTTTGCTGTCGAAACGCGTCGGTGTTTTAATAAAAAGTTTTTTGGTGTTTTGTGGGTTGAAGTGTTTAGTTTTCTACATTTTCTATGTAAAATATACAATTGGAGAACTTCAGCAGTTAATTTTTTATCAATAAAGAAAAAAGACCATATTTCGGGACCTGAAATTGAAGAATTACGACTTAGTCTTTTGGAAAAATTAAAAAAAAATTATATATGCTCTATATGCAGATATCAACGTAACGCTTTATTTTAATATGATATTTGATCAATTTAAATTTGTATTTTTAATTATTCGCCTTCAAATTTTAACATGATAATTTTGAGAATTTCTTTTGTATTTTAAAACAATTTTGTTCCTAAGCAATTTGCAAATAAAGAGATAATGAGGTAAAATCTCTTATTAGCATTTTACGTGGAAATTAATTAACCTGTAGATTTTCCCTTTTGGCTTTCATGTATTTAGGTTTGAGTTTTTTTTGTAATTGGAGCCTCTTTGTCTGTTTAATATTACCGTGTGGACAAACTTCTTAATTACCTACAGTCGTTAATTAGAAAATGTAAAGGCAATCTAAAATGCTCAAGTAATCACAAACGGCTGGAAATGCATGGGAAATATTAACCATTCTAACACAAATTCACAGATTATGAAAAAGCTAATGATATTTTAATATTCGGCGTCTGATTTTAGATTTTAAACATCATAACTTAGAAAAGCTTGTTTAATTATGTTACAGACCTACATAAAAACAAAATTCGCAATTTTTGAGTGTACACTGGGCTCGCGAACATATTGATTGAAAAATTCATTTAGATTGGCGCGAAACACCTGGGAACTATCTTGAACTAACTTCGTCACTTGAAGTTTTTATTTGAATAAATAAATCGAAATACGTCAGTTTATCTCAAATTATACATTTCAATTAAAATGTGCCTCCCGCTTTATGGGTAAAGTTTTCCAATCCATCTCAACAACTTTCAATAAACGGTAAAACTTGACATTGCAGAATCACGCTTGAAATAAAAATATATAATATAAAGTAAATGTCTTTTCCATCATATAACATTCAGTTATCTATAAAATAGAGCGTTTATTTCGTAAGAATGAGAGGCAAAACAACTAGTATACAATACTACCTATTATATAAAAAATATTTTGTTCGTTATTTATTTTAAGCATACATGAATATTTTATTAGTCACGGAAATAGCTACAGGATATAGTATTGGTGTTTTTAGTTATATTTTTTGTATTCTACTTACTTTAGATTCTCAGGTTCTCTTTTTATATTCTCCCAGATTTTTTCTAGATTATTCCTTTTCTTTCACTTTTTGCCATTTCATTTCTTTCCATTTAGTAGCTGTTCAGTCGTGTTCAGTTTTTCTTAAACCTTCTTTTGTTATACTTTGTCTTGTTTTTAAAGCTTGTTTCATCAGCTTTGTAATTATTCATGTTCTATAGTTATTTCAACACAATCAATATTGAGATGTCTCCAGAAAGTTTCGCTTCATTTTATCTCTTTCGTTATTTTAAAACGATGCTTACAAATTACTGCAAAACTCATTAAGCAACTTTAATCTGTTATAAAACTTTAACTAGCATTTCTAGTGCGCAATAAGAGACACGAAGTAAATTCGTGATGATTCGACAATCCTCTTCTTCCCTTTAAAGTTTTTCTCTTGTTAGGTTACAAATAACAATTTTACTAATAATTAATGCCCGAAGTTGGAATTTTAATTCATTGCTCTTATTTTCAATCTATTGCTGTCTGGGTAGTTTTTAACATAAAGTATATATAATTTTTTATCTCCCTTTTCATTCTTGTCGAAATGTTACAAAACGAAGTTGTTTTAAAATATGTACATTTAAATATTGAAATCAAGCTTTCAATTGAACTATTGCTGCAGGTGTTTACTAGCTATCTAATACATTTCTACAGAAGTTGTAACATAACAATTAGCTACGTAGGCGATAATTCTTTGATTTTCCCAATTTTGCTGAAAATGTGAAACTACATATTTTAAATCTATAATGTAACAAAATAATGGAAAGGTGTTCTGTGTTATGTTACATAATAATTTTTATGTACCGCAAAAGTTACATTCTCATTCAGGTGGGTATTAGCGATGCATGAAAATTTATGTAACAACATAGTGCCCTAAGACGTTGATACACTTGGAAAAAATGTTTTGTCTTGGGCTGCAAATCACTCGTTCACCTCTATCATGTCTCATGTCTCATTATCCCGAAAATGAATCTCACGAAGCCGTTCTTTCAGTTAGGGCGGCTGCTGGAAAACTTTTGAAGTCTACAATATAAATTACGGCCATTGAAACAGAGCTTCTGTGGGCAGAAGCGTTATCCTGACGAAACAGCACACCACGCCTTCTTGTTTCTTTGATGGAATCACGTAGTTTTTAAATTAAAGCAGCATAATATTATCCAGTTATAGTCTGACCATGTGGTAAAAAGTCTATAACAATAATTCTTTTGGCATACCAAAAAACTGTGGTCATTATCTTTCTCGCAGATACTGTTACACGAAACTTTCGAGTGGGCTGTGAACCTATTCCATGCTCTACTTTTTTGATGCAGGATTATAATGTGAAACGGTGAAACCCAGGCTTCCACCTGAACGAATCATGCCAGGAAGTGTTCAGGATATCGCTTAATGATGGCCAGACTCGTTTCTGAAGAGACCTTTCGAATGCAGTTTTGCTCTGGCGTTAACATTTTCGGCACCTAACGTGCAGCCACCTTTTTCATACATAATTCTTTATGTAAAGTAGTTTCTACTCTACGTATTCCAAAGCTACAAATCTGAGCTATAAATTTCACGGTGATTCGTCTATTTTTCAGGATCATGTCATGAACCAAATCAATGTTTCATTTGCAAACAATAGTTTTCGGCCGTTTAGCACCAACATAGGTTTTTCGGCCAAGTTTAAAATCTCATGGCCAATTCATCACCACTTGATATGAAGGTGCAGATTCACCCAGTACTTGTACCATATTTAAATAAATTTCTTTGTAACAATAAGCTCTATAAGTTAATAATTCATGTGGCTTATCTCAATTAATTGACAATTAAGTGACATCACTGACGACCATGAAAATCAACGCCATCTATGTCAGTACAATAATATCTGAACTGCCTTGTAGACCACGTGACTAACTTGCTTTCATAGTTAAATTTCAAAACTTCAATTTCAGCTTCTCTTCCCGTTTTTAATAGTATTATCTGTAGAGGTGACTTTAATGTCGATTTATTAAAACCTGATTCTCCTTGAATTAAATTCTCCCGTAATTCAATTATTAGACATTGGGGTATCGCTAAAACATTTGCATTTCTCTTAGACCTTATTGCGTCAGCCGCATTAATTATAGAAGAAGATAATGTTCGTTGACTTTATGGATAATTAGCTAATTTTTGTATTTTTAGCTTTTATAACAGAAAGGTAGTAAGATATCGCTAATTTAAATATTTTGATTGAACTAGGTACTTAATTTGCGTACTTCTTTGAAAATATCGATATTTCGTAGATCTAAAGCTTTTTCGTGTTATAAATATTATGATGTTAATAAAAAACTAGAAAGAACTTGAAAACACTACTAGACCAGTTATCATTTGTGAGAAGAAACATTTGGAAGGAATCAAATTTAATTAACATTTCTAAGAACATACAGGTCTATATACCTTTTGAGTTTCAAGATATCCATGACGTTAATCAATATTTCATTAATTCTACTGTGGGGTTGAAAATAGGAATTTGACAGAATTTTATGAAACCCAAGCATAACATTGATAATATCTTGATTACAACCATGGTAAACGCGGAGTTAGTAGCCAAGGTGTTCTGTAGTATATTTTCATCTTCTTGTGGTTCTAATGGTTTATTTCCCGATATTTAACACATACCATGTAGTCGCATTCTGCTTTCAGTTGCTTGACAGGAAGAAGCTGTACTTCCGCTTGCAAGAAAGTCATCATGTCAACTGCTGTCAGACTTCTGGTCAATTAGTCTGCTCTCTAAAATATCAAAGATCTTCAAGAAAATTTTGAGGATGCAATTAAAGCAGCAAATTTCTTGCCTTTTTTACCAGTCGACTTCTCGTTCTAGCCAAGTGGGGAATCAAATTTGCTACAAGTGACCAATGATACCCTTGTTGTGTCGGGTAAGAAATTACGTTTTATATAGGTGATGCTAGGCTTTATCAAACTTTTCGACATGATTTTTAATCAATTAATGAGTGCTGTTTTCTTTCCGAAAAAAATACAATTACTAAAAATAGATTCTAATGTTCCTGCTTCCTTCTTACATTTAGGAGTACCCTAATGGTCAATTCTTGTACTCTTATTATTTTTGAAGTGTACTTGTAATTCATACATCAGAAATATTTCGACCCGTATATGTTTGGATATACAGGGTCCGGCAACGAAGCGGGGACGGAAGATTACACGCTTATTTGAAAGTTTGTTAAATATTTAGTCATCGGATATTCTTCCGCACCATCAAGTGCACGTTTTAAAAATATTTTGTTTTATACAGGGTGTTCCAGATGGAAATGCCAGACTAAAGTTGCATTTTTTTAAATGGAACACCCTGTATATTAATAGAGAAAATGATCCGCGATTGAAAGCTGGTTACCACGATATAATGTTGTATAGGTCTAAAGTTGATAGTTTCTGTGTAAACAATGATTTTACTTGATAAATTGATACATTTCAGTAGGCTATTCTGCATAGGGAAAAACAAAAGATTCGAAACCAACAGAGTAGAATATTTTTTACTAGTATGCACTGTCGTTATTATGTGAAATAAATTTTGCAACTGCTCGCTTTATACAGGGTGTTCACAATTTTGCAAAATCGAAGAAATCTCGAAATTTTTAAATGGAACATCCTGTATATTTTTTGCTCATTGGAAAGCCCTTTTACTACGCTTTCTATTGATACCTCATTTGGTGCACCTACGATAGATCATTTTCTAATTATTTCTTTTTAAAATTGAATTAATGAGAAATGCTTGTACTTTTAGAAGCTAATTTGCATTTCAAACCTACTGTAAGATAGGATATTCGACAAATAATCCATAAATGGTATATAACAAGAAGAAACTCCATTTAGTATTAGAAACAATTGATTTTCACTCAGCGGTGAAAGGTAACATGAATTTAATATGAAGTAAAGGTGTCAGTTTAAAGCTTGTATACTAATAACCAAGTTGTACAAAATTTCGTTTTGTGTTATACAGTATTTCGTTCAATCTTTAAAAGAAATTGTTATAATGACTAATTTTAGTAGATACTCAACAAACGCAAGCTCCTACTTTCAATAACTGTTACTACTTACTATATACTACTTATATTTAATGTTCCGAAAAACCCGTATTCTTTATTTTATAAATTATATTTCTCTTGTGTTCCTCCAATCTAGTTTTTAATTTTCTACCACTTTGACCAATATATAGTGCGTCACAATCTCCATACTGGATTTGGTAAACCCCCGATTTATCTAACCGAGCAGTTTTCTCTTTATTGTTCGTCAATAAATTACCCAAATTGGTTATATTTGTACTAACCGTATTAATCCCTGCCCGACAAAAGATTCTATTAATTTTGTTATCTAGAGGAGGGAAGTAATTAATATAATGCCATACCTTCTTAGGTTCTATTTAATTCAATATAGGATAGAAATGTGAACACGTAATTTTTTTCCGTTTATTTATTAAAAGTCTATCAATTAAGTTTTCTTTATAACCATTATTCTTGGCAATCACTTTAATTGTCAGTAGTTCTCTATTAAAGTTTTCTGTACTAAGTGGAATACTCAAGAGTCTATGTATAAAACTATGAAATGATGATAATTTGATTTTTCAGTTTTGATTGGCACTAGCATGTATTACAGTGTCAGTATACGTGGGTTTTCTATAAATACTATATGACAAGCTTCTCAAACTTCTTTCAATCGTCAGATCCAAAAAAATTAATTAATTGTTTATTTTGTCCAAATTCCATAGTGAACTGTATGTTATCATTTAATGAATTAAGATAATTTAAAACTTCTTGGGATTGTCTTTCAGGACCCACCCAAATACAAAAAACATCGTCAACATATCTAGACCAATGTCTTATAAGTTTAATGAATTTATTATTACCCAAGAAAAGTTTCTTTTCAAATTCCGCCATAAAGATTTCTGCTAGAAGGGGACTGAGAGGAGATCCCATCGGCAAGCCATTTATCGGTTTATAAATTGAGCCGTTAAATTTTAAATAATTTTGATGAATATATTTATCAAGAATCTTTGTTATTTTCTGCTTTTCAGAATTACCAATCTTACTATTCATGATCTTATCCGTAGTATCTCTCTCAAATCCTCCAAAGGTATCGAATTAAATAGGTTCTTGACACCAAAAGATATGAGTTTCGCATTATTTGGTATATCAACATTTTTCAAAATATTAACTAACTCTATGGTATTCTTAGTAGCATTAGGGGATTTAAAATCAATTAATCTAGGTAGTTCTTTATTAAGGTATTTACATGCTTTGTACGCAGGCGCCTTAATGTAGGAAACAATGGTTCTCATAGGTCTATTGTCCTTATGCAATTTAGGTTGAGCATAAAGTACAGGAGCGCGGGGATTCATTGTATAGATAGATTTAATGTCCCATTTCTTTACTAGTTTGTTGATGTTTTGTTGGTAGTTATTAGTGGGATCCGTTTTTAGAATTCTGAAGTCTTCAGTGAATCGGGGGTTTACCAAATACAGTGTGGAGATTGTGACGCACTATATATTGGTCAAAGTGGTAGAAAATTAAAAATTAGATTGGAGGAACACAAGAGAAATATAATTTATAAGATAAAGAATACGGGTTTTGCGGAACATTGTATAGATCATAATCATGTCTTCAGTATTGACGATTGTAAATTATTACATTCTTTGCATGAAAGTAAAAAACTTACAATTATTATTATTAATTATTTGCTGTGGGAGGAATGTTACGAACACATACACAGATATTGTTAATACACCAATAATAGATTTTTATTTGAAACTTTCTGTTAGATGATAAAAAGTGTACATGATGTGGTATTAGTCCGTCGAATTTTATCTCGATTTATTTTAATCTGTTTGTGTACGTCTTTGAGAATGACAAGTGTCTTGTCAAAACAATTGTTAGATTTTATATAATAAAATTTGTGAAACACTCAAGTTTTGAATTTTACATTTATTAATTAGTAAAATGTTTCACCGGGAGGCTACTATGAATTCTATCAATTAATATACATAATACCCAATCGATTCAGAATCTACTGCTTTATGTAGAGTCTAACCGCAGGTATTATTAAGGAAATTGTTTCCGTAATAAATTTTAGTAGTATTGTTCGTTTTAATTAAAATCTACCTTGAATATGGTCAGATATGTTCTACATTTTGATATTAAACATAAAGTTGTAGGTGTACTTGCTATATAAGAGATGTATTTTCTAGATATATCGTGAGATAAATGAACAATCCCTAATTTTGTTAGTTACCTATATAAATTGAAAAATTGACTTTTTATTACGCTTTTTTGTTTTTTTTAGTAGATGTATTTTGTATGTATGTAATTTACTTTATTACTATTTTTTATGAAAAACATTAGTACAATAGTGCAATAATTCAATCAACGAGTCACGGACAATAAATTGGCGATGTTTACCATGGACACGGATGCGTCATTTCAAGAAACGTATTATTGCAGAGAATACAAGGCAAGAGAGAATCCGTAGATTGCTTTTTGTCTGTGTATGCGCGCGTAAGGTTCGGCAATTATATCCTTTTTTTCTCATGAATTCTCTGATTTCATCTTACACTGACTTTATGTATAAGCAACGCATCCATATATACCTACATTGTTCGAGTTTCCTTCCTGGAATCTACGAAATATACTGTAATTTAACAACAAAGCTGTATCTTATTCATTGTGTGAGAATCGAAAATGGTTTTCTAGTTGTTATATGTTGCTATATCATAATTTTTATGACTTTTTTTCTACTTTGGTTTTGTAAAATAACGTTCTTCTTTTTATAATGGAAAAATGTTTTTTATTGCTTCATCGAGTAGTTCAGAAATACAACTGAAGCCAGCTACAGATTGATAAATATGTATGTACAAAGTTAGTTAATTCATAGTTGGCTTATAAATATGGAAAATATGAAGCTACTACGTGCGTGGACGCAGCTACGTATATATCAACTATTTATTACTTAACACAGTTGACTGACGTATCTGTTACAAGCAGGTAAAAAACGGCTACTTTAATAACATCGTTTGTTTCTAATTATTTCTTGTTTAACACGATATAAATCTCCTTTTGGTTTAAACCCATGAATTGATATAAACTGACTAATATCCCGCACCTTTTATTCCTGCATGCAGTTTGCTAATTGATTCTGCGTAATTAATGTATGCAACGAATTTATAATTAATGTTTCTTTCTTGACCACAAGCATGCAGAAGGGAGTTAAGAATTCCAATCTCATGGTGATGTGTTTCTGTGAGATAGTATTCTATTGTCATTCTATTAAAAGAGCGAGGGTATTAAGCTCAGATAATTTTAGATGGAAAACAAATTGGCACTATTAGTTCTTGCAGTGGTTTTCCACCATTATTATCATTCAAAAAGTAATTGTTTTCCAAAAACATGGTAAAAGTTAAAAACATCTGAACGAATCTTTCTTCTGTTCGTTGTTCGTCCCCGTTAGGTGATGTGCACTTTCGTTATTATTAATTCTTACATGCTCTGGAATCCACCTAAGGGCAACAGTTGGATTACTATAACTTAAAATGCGCTGTAAAAATTGCACATCGTAGTAGAAGCGATTGATAAATCTCTAGCTGCAATTGCTGGCAGTATTTGCCAAACGATGTACTTGCTGAGTAATCTTAAACTGAAACTAAGAAATTGGTTATCTAAACGATGAGTAAAGTTGGAATAGCCAGCTGATATCTTCTGAAGCTTCATTGGTCATTGAGAATTATTACTAGTTTGCTGTAGAGAGCTAGGGAGTTCACAGAGAATGGTGTTGCTATAAATTGCTTAGATAGTAGATTGTTATATTGCGAGGTATTGCATTGGGAGATTGTGTAATATGTTTTCATTTCGTGTACTTCTAGTATAGGAAGCCAAACTTTGGAAATTGTCGATTGATGCGCCGTACTCCTTGGTTATTTGATTTATAACGAAATGGTTTACCAAAAACTTAGCCCGTAGAAGCAGAAGTGGAAGCTGAAACAATTGTAATGGATTGATATTGTAGCCTTTCTAATTTACAAACCTATTTCTTTTTTGCTAATACGATTTGATGATATTTCCAATATGTGTGTGTCAAATCAGTTTGTGTCAAAAATCAAGCCAAGATATTGGCTTTGGATATTGGTTGAGAAGTGCAAAACTAGATGTGGTGAAAAGATGGTGATAGAGGATGCCACAATAAAAGTTTTATGGGGCGACTATGGTCTCGCTAATATATTGAACCATACAAATAAGAAACTTTGTAGACCCTTTTAGGTGATAATACCCGAGTATTTGTGCGAGTAAATATTGTTTGCTATTTTTTTACATATTTTCTCGTCGAGCTAAAATTAGATTTTAGATAGAAAAAGATACAAAAAGGCGATAGCGATTAAGCAACATGTGAATGGAGAACACAACTATGGGACTAAACGGTCTTGATTGAATATTAATAATAGTAATCACAAGTAATGCTATCTACTTCCTCAAAACAGATATATTATCTACAGATATGTTAGTATAAACTATCTTTTACATAATGGTGATTAGAAGTATTTGCATGGAATATATATTAATTACTTAGTGATCGTCAGTTACTTCTTCAGACATTTCAAATATAGATTCGTAAATAACAATATCCTTAAATTCAAACGTATACGTTAGTAGAAACATCATAGCAAGTATCGCTGATGTCCAACCGGTAATTGAGCTTATAATATGAAGAGTAAATCCCGCGTGCTCTGGTAACCATTGGAGTATATCTGCACCTGCAATAATTTAATAAAAGATTAATAGATTCGCAACTTCGAATTAAATAAATAAAATTGCGTTTACCATTGAACTGTTTCATTGATATTCTTCCACATGTGGCACTACAAATAATACAAGCGTTAAATGCAGAAGTTATTGCTATCCTGGTACCAATGATTAATTTGGATCCGATCTTTGGATATACATATATTGATAAGATTATCTGTAACATAGATATCATCATATTTGACGAAACAATTTATAGCTATTATGTAGACTCACTTGAATTATTTCATAAACGTTTCCTAATCCAAATGCCATCGCAACACCAAGGAAATGTATCTTCCAATGAGCTTTTCTCGGAAAATTTGATAACAAGCTAATTCCGAGAGCCACTAGAAAACCTATCCATAAGCTAGCATTATTCAACCGATTAACTAAAGGACTCAATGAGTAAATTTCGGAAGTGTGTTTAATTACCAGGTAACGACAATATATTATTCCAACAGCTAAAATATAAACATAAACTTTTAAACTTTTGATTAGATAAAAAAATATGAATTTATTTCCTTTTTACTTATTAAGTGCTTACTTAAAACACTTCCAATTGTAAAAAGTTGCGACATAATGCAACTTTCTGGAACTTTTACTCCAGTGTCACTGATGTAAGGCCAAATTGGATAGACGTGCCCATAGTAAACCGAAATCGTATACCTAAAAGACGAGCAAGTCAGAATATTCAGTTGTGAGATTACTATGATGCTATTGTACCTACGTGACCAGAAAAGTTACGATAAATAAAACAAAATGGGTAATAGTTAATGAATAAATGTTGGTTGCTAACATGGCCAAATTATGTACACATGCGAAGATATCTAACTGATGTAGAACCAAACCAGTTCATAAAATTGTCAAAGTAAATTATTTCCTTATTATCTAGACATTTATTTTATGCACATATGATGTTTGTCATTAATTCGTTTGGATACTTACAATCTTCAATAAGCTATTTTCAAATAGGGAACTCATAATAAGTATGCATGTATAAGTAACATTCAAGGTGCAAACATTTTATGACATTTTCGTTGTCAACTTCATATCAAACGTCATTATAAAAAATGAATACGTAAAAATGTGTTCAGAAATTAATGTGGCGGTGAAATGGGTGAGGTATGTATTGTGGTCTTCATTAGACTTGAAACTAGAGAGAGCTGCTTAGCTTAATGGAATCTCTTACACATCTTTCACGCTCCTTGGGTTGAGTCTAGAGTCTCTAAGCCTAGAGCGCCTTGGTTAACTCAAGATATTAAAACATTTATGAAACTTAGGGATAGAGCTTTAAGCGAGTTTAAAAGTTGCAAGTCTGATGATGCTTGGAATCGTTATAAAAGTCTTCGGAATTTTACTGTTGATGCTATTAGAAAAGAAAAACGTAAATTTCTAAATTCTGCAGCTAATTCTTCTAACCCTAGAAGTTTGTGGTCTAGCCTTAGAATTCTTAATATTGGTTCTTATCCGGAGCATGCTTTACCTCCTCATTTGGCGAACGTGACTGAAATCAATCAGTACTTTGCGTCTTTTGTGCAGGGTGTCAACAATCGATGTGATGACCTTACTGAATTCTACAGTAATACTTTTGTGGATCCTAATTTGCATTTTCAGTTTCACTTGTCTACCGTTGAATCTGTTAGTTCAATTCTTAACAGTATTAATACTAACGCTTGCGGTTTTGATAGTATCTCCTCAACTATGTTGAAATATTGTAGTCCCTATATAGATCCTATCGTTACACATTTGATCAACTGTTGTATTGAACAATCATACTTTCCTTCCAGTTGGAAATCTGCTCTTGGTGTGCCTTTGCCTAAGAAGCCCAATCCTACTTCGTTTTCTGATTTGAGAATTATAAGTATTCTGCCTGTTCTCTCTAAGGTTCTTGAACGTGTTCTTTATAATCAAATGTATGATTTTCTAACGCAAAACAGTATTTTGTCAGATTATCAATCGGGCTTTAGAAGGGGTCTCAGTACTGCATCCGCGTTAACCTATGTTCTTAATGATATTATGACGTCTGTTGACAATGGTTTGATACCGTGCTTATTCTACTGGATTTCTCAAAAGCATTTGATACTGTCTGTCATCAGCTTCTCATTGCTAAGTTGCATTACCTTGGGTTCTCTTCTAATTCTCTCATGCTCATGCGGTCTTATTTATCTGAACGAACACAGTGTATTGTACATAACGGTAATACTTCCAATAGCACAAACATTTTATCTGGTGTTCCCCAAGGTTCCATTTTGGGACCTCTTCTTTTTATTGTCTATACAAATGATATCATAAAAGCAGTGAAGAAATGTAAAGTGCAGGCTTATGCTGATGACACTCAATTATTTTATTCATTTCCCTTTTACAAGTACCAAAATGCAATGGATTCTATTAATCAAGAACTGCATCGCATTGGTGAATTAGCTCTTCAGCATAATCTCATCTTAAATTCTGAAAAAACTAGAACGTTGTTGTTCGGTCCAGGTCATCGTGTTGAGTTTTTGAAATCTCATCTTAATTTGGAAATCTTCAATACTCCTCAACAATTTGTCGATTCGACAAAAAATCTGGGTTTGCTTATGGATACTCGGTTCCGGTTTGAACAGCATGTCTCCAGCTTAATTAAAAAGGCGTATTCTACATTAAGAGTTCTATACGCTAATAGACAAATTTTAACTGCTTCTTTGAAGTTAAAACTGTGTGAGTCACTTGTTTTGTCACTATTTAATTACTGCGATTTCATTTACGGACCCTGTTTATCTGTATATAACCGATCTCGTATTCAAAGAGTCCAAAACTCGTGTTGTCGTTTAATTTGCAATCTTCGTAAATATGACCACGTTTCGGACCGACTAAAGTCCTTATCTTGGCTAAATATGGAGAATCGACGTAGATGTCATTTAATATGTTTTGTTCATAAACTATTGAACAGCGATTTTCCTTCTACTCCTCTAACTGGGTTTTTAATTCCTAGAAACTTTATCCATGTTCTAAACACGCGTCATAAACATCAATTAACTATTCCTCGTCACTCCACATTTCTGTTTAGGAAATCTTTTAGTTACAACGCTTGTATTTTATATAATTCCACCCCAGATTGTATTAAGTGTCTCAGTAACCATGGAAGATTTCGTAGATCCGTGAAGACCCACCTATTTTCTTTACAGTAACTTAACCATTTTACTTCATTTTTATGACTTATTTCATAATTTTCTGAATGTATTTAGCATTAGCTGTATCGTATTTATTTTACGTTATATACACTCTAAATAATTTGCTTTGCCATTGTCTGGTTTCTGTTTTTGTAATTTTGTTTTTGATGGAGTCAGGTTGAGTTGAGTAGCTTTAGCTAGACTTCGCCTGACTTCATCTAGATATTTTTTTTTTCTTCTCTAAATAAAGGCAATTTATTATTATTATTATTATTATCTCATGCACATGTATTTTTACCGTTGCCGATAATATCGACAACTTAAGCTTAAATAAATTTTCAAACAGAGTAGTGTGTGAATTGGTTGCCAGTTTGTGATTCTCTGTAGTTTGTAGTTTGATTCAACCCAAAATTGATGCAAGTCTACCTCCGTAAGGGAGTGCTCTAGTCAGATCCAACTGAATGGAACAATTACAAGGAGCCAAGGAAAAGAACTGACAGTATATGTACGACTGATAGTTTGATCTATAGTATTTTCTTCCACTATCGCTAGCAGATCTTAATTAAATATTTTTCGAGGAACTGGTAAATGTTTGCTTCGCTAGCTGGTCTGCTTTTCCATTAGCCTGTTTAGTAGTTTAGTATCCAAGAACTTTTACAAGTGTTTTACTCTTGTTTTGATTTTCCAAGGTAATGATGTTTTTTTAATCGCCCAAAATTATAAAATCATAGCCGGCATTCCATTTAAAATCTTTAGAAAGGATGTGAAGAATGTACTGGTCTCATTACACTGTTTAGGATATAGAAGCTACGTTGCAAAAAAAAACTCCAATGTTAGCGGGTCTGAGCAAAGAAAAATTAGTGGAACACAATATTTAAAAAAACATGTTCCAACAAATGTTTTTTGCTTTTAAGCAAACTATCATCGAAACATATTTCTAATGCAGATGTCGCTGGGGTTATCATTGAAATCATGTTTGATTCACTTGTTTTCAAAAGAATACCCTATATAGATTTATATTTTTGGAATCCCTGTAGGATTTTAAAGTATTTTTGCATAAACAGTTATATTTATATTCTGCACCATTTTTGAAATTACTTACTTTTCTTTGTAATTTGTACTCAATAGCTGGGTTTAGAGGAATATAATCTTTTTGGATAGATAGATGTTCAGTTTTATGCCAGAATTATAGATTATTCTAGATTCTAACAAGAGTAATTCCTACAAAAAAAAGAATCTCATTTGAAAGTAGACAAGATTATAAAAGTAATACATTGAATGAAATTGAAATACTTAATTTTACACTAAAATAAATTAACTGAGAGATACGGTTGACTTTGTTAATGATTATTGGAATTGGTTATAGAAAGAGTTCGTTTAGAAATTTCTTTAATGAAATGTTTCCAAATACAAATCTTAGCCAAAAGAATCTTCGATCGTTACGAAAATTTTCATTGTATAAAAAATTTAGTGAAATCATGTTGGGAAAATTTTTGTATTATTCCTACAAGCATTAATTCGTAGGATGCTTAAAACAAAAAAAGTACATCATTATAAGGTCCAGTTAATTTAGATATGAATGAGGGATGACCTAGATAGGAGACTAGAATGTGAAGTTATTCAAGACATGACTAATAATAATTCTACCATATTAAGGAAAATATTGTTACGCGATAAACGCACATTCTGTTTAAACGGAGCAGTAAACAAACAATTCGTTCTCCTCTTGCAAGTATTAAGCTTCATTTACATAGAGGGTAGTGGCAATTGTAGTGTAAGAGTAGTGGAAGGTGTATTGTAGTGCGGAAATGCATTTACATAAGAAAAGTAGTGGCGATGCGACTGCTTTGTTGCGCATGCGTAACGACAATAGTTGGTAATGGATGTATACTCAAATGTAAACACAACAAAACAGCTGTTATCGGTAGATTGTTCCGCGCAGACGCAACGGTATAAGTATCGGTAGTGTAGTGGGAATGTTTGGAGTTTGCGAACTTTGCCACTACTTCTCCACTACCGTTACTGTCGCACTGTTTATGTAAATGCTCTCGTTTAAATACAGGAAAACTAACTTCGGCACTCCACTACTCTTACACTACAATTCCCACTACCCTCTATGTAAATGAAGCTTTAGAAAATTCTTTAATGCAAATTTAGGAACGCTTGCGCACTGACAGTTTAACCGGGAAAATTGTAAATTTTCTAGAAATTTTCTGCTCTACTATCCTAGTTTATGTACATATTGTGGAAGTATTTTGAATGTGTTCTAAAAATAAGCTTAGATGTCATGTAGTTTGAGTTAGAAAAGCTTTGATGTTGTGGTATAAGTGTGCGGAATTAATAGAAATCTCTTAAAGATTTACACCCACTTCCTTCGAAAATGTCCGCTTTCAATGCACGAATCCCGTATACCTGCAGACACTTTCAAAACGTACAGGTATACATTATACAGTGTTCAAAAATCCAAAGAAAATGTTTTGCTAGGGAATTATGAAATAAAAAATATGTTATCGCTAATCTAAATCGCTTTCATGTGTACGAAATGCGGCCTGTATTTACATTCTGGCACAAAACCGACGTTTGTTTTTTTTTAACCTGGGTATATACATATACATATATACTAGACTTAAAAGGCTGTGAGGCAAAGCCTTAATTAAACCGTTGACTTTTTCTTTTGTGTGGTTGTTCTGAGCTTTCTACTTCACCACTATATATAATAGCTATAAAGACAATTACATTTAGTTAATTTAATTAACAATATTGCAATATAAATCCCAGGATTACTTGAAATGTTCGAACAAATAGCCCTTATTTATTTTCCTAATGCTCCCAATTAAATTAAAAGCTGCTACAACATTCTTATTGCTATATAGTAAGTTATACTGAAGAGTACTTTACTACGTTGAGTTTGTTAATTCTAACTTCCTTAGTAGAATTTAGTTTCTGTCGGTATTTATGTCAACGATAATAGATTGCAGATACTAGTATGCAAAGTATTATTTCGCCCTTACGCAACTAATTCCTCGCTTTTATTAACGTTGTAAATGTAAATATAGCTTTCTAAATTTCAGGTTTCCCAAGTTTGTAAAAACGAGCCATATATTTTACTATACACGTGTATCTTTATTACCGCCTTCCTAACAGTAAAACATGTATTAAAAAAATTCAGAAAATGTTCCAGTCCTGGACGAAACATGAGGAGAATAAATTTCAAGTATTTTAACACCGAAAAAAGTTTAATAAAATGCTTTACACGGCTTTGATTAATTATGCGATGCTCTTTTCTGGGTATCCTTGGTGGCGTATACTGTGATTGTAACGAAGAAACGCCCTTTTATTGTTTCGAAAATTGTAAAAGTTAAGAAAGGAATTTGGAGAGCCATAAATTGTGTACCTAAGTAAGCAACTTCATTATGCACGTGAACTACCTAAATATACATACATACATATATTGTCGATCCACAAATGATTGCAGAAACTAAACACTATCCTTGCACTCACAAATTTAACCTACGAAATAAGAGGACCTAATTAGATCTAGAATTATAACGCAAAAATATAAAATAAGAATCATTGATGATGTCAAACGCTCCATTAAAATCTAACAGCAGTAATCAAACAAATCACAGCGACGTAAGTGCGTTAATAACAAATTTAGAGTACCTAGTCGAGCTGCTTGAGTATATGAAATAAATGTAAATGCTGCTTTTGCTTTAACTCTAGCTTAATGTTGATTCTTTGATGACAATAATTATTCATGTACAAAAGGCAAAATCTGTAAAAAAAACCAGAGATGATTTGACGCACTTTTGCATGTTTATTTCATGTATTTATACTGCTGGAAAAATAGAGGTATTTGTAGCTTTTTAAAATTCTAACCAACAGTAAAACATACACGGCTTGCAATTTTCAGGATTGGCATCCAACATTGTTGAAAATCCCACCGCTAAGCACTGGCGTTCACTTCACGCTCAGGTAGATTTCACATTTACATATTTAACTGTGCCTATTCCACAAAGAATTATCTCCGGCTTTCCATTTAATGTGTGTATGATTACAAAGAAACGAATGAGAAATAAAGATGAGGCGAGATTACATTTTCACGGAGCAGAGCTAGTAACCCCACCTTAAAAAGAAGGTGATTTTTTTTCAATTATATGCATGGAAAATTGTTATATCCATTGAAGAAAAATACAATTTAAAGCAAGTTAGTCGCTTACGTATTGGTCACTTAATAACCACGAAAGAAAAAGATTTTTCATTAGCAAATTAAACTAATTATTGACAGTTGCATTTCCAAAAAAGCTAACTTACTGGCTTACAAACATTAATAAAAGATCGGAACATCACGAAAAACATTTAATCGTAATATACCAATTATATAGTAATAGTAACAGAATAAAGAAGAAGAAAATTTGCTGGTATATTGGCAACAGAAACAATTTCATTATCGTTGTAATACTAAATCCTTCTGCGCTCTAACTCTAGGTACGTGGAATATTCATTAATTTCTGGGTTGAACTAATAATAGCCAACATGCATCGATCCGAAGGTGAATTATTAGCATTCTTAACACATACAATGGCATTAGCTTTTAAGTTGGATAAATTTTTACACTATCGTGTCTTTTCATCATGACTCTTAAATATTCTACACGTTATCGTTTCTAGAAATTCCATATCATGTTGTTGATTAAGTAAAATCAACTTAGTCTATTTACAGGTACTACAATTTTTTTTGAGTTAATGACAAGTGACCTCTACGAGATAGCACTATTTAGCCAATCTCCATATAATTCCGTAAAACACTAATTCCATGTTATGCAAAATTGGTACTTCAATTCATGTAAAATGCGACATATTTCCTTTAACTAAACAAGTACTTGCCTAGTTTAGATCAGGAAATAAAGTTTCAAGACTTTTGTAATTTGATAGAAAACAGCCACCGAATGTTGCTGAAACGAAGGACTAACAAATGGTAACCATTGGCGATAATTTACTAAGCCAGATAACGTTCCTTAGCTGGTTGTATAATATACTAACAATAAATACAACCTGGATACTTTGCGTATTCGCCCCAATAAAAGTAAGCGACTTTTTGCTGTTGAGAGATGTTTCATCAGAGAAATGATAATTTTTGATTTAGCACATCTTCAAATTTAGGCACACTGCGGAAGAAACTTTTGGGGAAAATTTAGCTAGCTCTCAGATGGAGTGGTTTCAAGGATTCTCTATATCAAGACTCCATTAAAGATGAATCTTGCGATAGAAAACCTTCAATTGTTAGGGATTATCAAAATGTATTTCTAATCATCGATTAATATTCATAATAAGCGGCCACCAGTTGAGGTTGTGTTACACAGCCATTCATCGGTTTCCAACTAATGAATTGAGGAAAACATAATTTAGAAACATCTTCTTCCAAAGCCAGATACAATATCCAGAATGAATCGAAGATAAAACAAGCATGCTGATCAATTTCTTTGTCAGCTTTGCCGGCTTTATTCGTCTGTCTATACAATCCTGTTACACACAAATTTGACACAAATTGATAATAAGTGGTTAAAGTCAATAAGAGATGAAAGCATGTCTTTAGAAAGAAATCAATATACTTATTATTGTGTTACCTTCAATTGGACTGTGATTCATTGGTCACAGTCAACAGTATCATACATTACATTCAAATATAGTTGACATCTACGTCACCAACTGTTAATGGAATGAAAAAGGTCACAAGAGAAATTAACACGTAGCAGTCACGGCATTCACAGATATTATTATGTAGTGCTTTAAGACTAGCCTGATAAAATTCAATTGGATATACGATAGCTAGTTTGCGCTAATATAATAAAAAAGGATATTGACTGCTAAAAAATATATGCGTGACTTATTTCAGTGTATTATATAGTTAGTTAGTTGAATGTTGATAAGTTTCATTCGTCTGCACATATTCTCCTACTTTCTCTATCCACCCACTCGGGTTCCGTAATATTTTTCTGCATTGCCGCTTCTTTTCAAATGTAGGTTTTTTCGATACCTGAAGCGAAATAGTATATTGGATTTAAATTTGTTTCCTGTCAATGTAATATTTTCAATTTCGTAGAATAGCAAAGGGAAATATGTACGAAATATGTAACGAAGCAAGGTTCTCAAATATACAAATAATAATAGTAAAGGCAATCACTTTTTCCATCTAAAGTAACATTGCTATTCTCTTCATACTGTTTTGGTCTTTGCTTTGATTAGCTTTTACTTAAACATTTCCTTTTTAACTTTTAAACGGGTCGACTTACTATCCGCTGTTGGGAGCAAAGTGATTAATAGCGAGGCATTATAAAAGGCGATATGATGCTGTCACAAAGCCATTTGAACACAATTTACACACACAAAACTACACCGCGAGAGTTGCAGTTATAGCCAGCCAAGTAATACAGCTTACCGGGTCACTGCAACTAAGCACCCACCACACACATAAGTACTAGAGAATTTTTATTTTTGCACTGAGATCCATATACACCAACATTGATTTCTATAATTCCTTATGGGTTTAAGTTGTTAAGCCAACTAACATGGCTTCTATAAATTTGGATTTCTTAATTTTAAGTATTTAGAGCGAAGAAATCAATATCGTGTTTGACTGCTTTACAAAGTTGATGCTCTTGTAAATAGATAAAATAAAACTTGAACATTTCAAAACTAATAATACATTATTCAAACTTTTTAAGAAGGAGGCCTTTCTCTGCGTATTACATTCCCGTTCATATATGTACTTGGTACGGTATAAACTTAAATAATTAGTATGACACTAATAAGAAGTTGTAAGACGTGTGTAGCATTTTGGCTCGCAAGAGATACTACTAACTCGAAAGCGCAATGCTATAATGTGAAAACATGCCAAAATTCGTATTTGCGGTAGCATTTGTATATATCTGGTCGGTCATAATTTCTTTTTCTTTTTCAAACAATCTCAGGCGATAGCTGTCATTTGTTTGTGACGAAAATGGTACGTCTACGCCAAGATGATAAAGTATGTATTAAACATTTCGTTCAACATCTTCTCGATAAACATTAAACTGTTTACAGGTATATATATATTTTTTTTTACCATGGAGGAAATCCTTTATGGACGGTGCATGGGACTCCCGTACGGTGTGTGCAATGCACTGTTTACCCACTAAAACCTCCTGCCTCCCACAAAAAACATTCACAGTCGTACACAGAACCGTCTACGAACATTACATCAAGTACCACTGGCGGGCTATCTCCCTTTAAATTCCAGCTCTTTCCTGACCCTGATTTTTCCTCGCACGTTCTTCTTCTCCTTTCGGGTCATAATATCCTTTATCATAATGTGTAAGGATTCCCAGTTGGATCTACTTTCCATCATTGAAAGGACGAGGGTTTCGTTTGCTTAGTCATTCCCTATTTTCGTGTAGGTGGGTCCCCTAAAGTCATCCGATCTAGGGCACTCAAAAATGGTGTGTTCCGCCGTGTCCACGCTTCCACAATACATACCGTCAGTGCCAGCCCGATTGATTCGTTTTGCGAAGAATCGATACACACCATGCGCTGTCAAGGCTTGCGTCAAATAGTAGTCTAGTTTCCGGTGTTTGCAGTTGATCCATATCCTTATGTCCGTGATCAGCCTTTTCGTCCATTGGGCCTTTTCTTGTTCGTCCGTCCATCTGTTTTGCCAGGCGCGCAGTGAATTCTCTCTTGCCTGTTTTCTTGTAAGTTTCTGGTCGTATTCATGTCTGTGCTCGTACAGGTAGCACCTTTCGAGAACCAACAAGTCTGTAGGTATTCCACCAGTAATCACTTGCAGTGCCATCCCAGACACCGTTCTGTACGCGAACGGTACTCGCAACATCATACTTCTTTGGAGTCGTTGCAATTGTGCATTATACTTGCCAACCCCGATCACTTGCCCCCATATCGGCGCCCCGTAAAGTACCATATTTTGCATGGCGCTGCACAGAACAGACCGTTTGCAGCTGCCTGGTCCGCAACATTAGGCATTAGTCTAGTCAGTCTGGACAACTTGGCGACTGTCTCCACTATGTGCTGCCTGAAGCTTAGCTTGTCGTCCATGATCACTCCCAAATAGGTGACAAATTTAGCTGGAGATATTCTTACTCCTTCCAGATTAAAAAGGACATGATCTCTCTTCCGGCCGCCTCTTATTATTACGGACTCCGTTTTCTCTGGTGCAAGGATCAGTTTGTGTACCTTAGTCCACTTATTAATTTGTTCCATCCACAGATTTGCCCTTTCCATCAGTGTGCTCTTGTTTCCCGTTCTCACTACCAATGCTAGATCGTCTGCAAAGGTTATAGGTGTAGCATCTCTTGTAAGTTCGAGGCTGAGTACGTCATCATGCAGCAGGTTCCACTACGCCGGCCCAACTGATCCCTGCGGAACTCCCGATCTGGTCTCCATCATTTCCCCCTTTGCCAGTACTATTCTCCTATTAGTCTGGTTATGACATTGATAAGATAGGTCGAGACTCCCCTTTCTCGTAGTTTTCTGATTATCAGTTTGGGAGAGGCCAAATTACAGGCATTTCTGCTATTGTACTCGTTAACCATTTCTAATACTGTATTAATAGCATCGATTGTGGACTTACCCTTTCGGAAGCCGTACAGATGTGGGTGCAGGCCTCCCTTCTCATCCAGCTCTTTGTGCAGCCTATTCCTAACAAGCGCTTCCAGCAGTTTACTTAATGTGTTCAGCATACAGATAGGTCTGTAAGAGCTCGCCAGCTCCGAGGGCTTCCCACTTTTTGGGATTAGGGCAATCCTAGCCACCTTCCAATTATCAGGAAATTCCATTAGGTTGTTCATAAGTCGCAGAGGGAACTCCGGCGCGATACTGCCTACCTCTTTACTGCTTCTGGTGGTAGCTTGTCTAACCCTATAACCCTATAATCGTGCGCTGCATACGCTCTTTTACAGGTATATTAATGATTGAAAATTGCAAATTATTTACCAAAATATGTAAATTTTTAGTAGACTATTTATTGTTAAATATAAATTACGACAAAGCATACTAAGCAGTTATTAAGGTAATAACAAATAGAAATCGCTAACATATACATACATATTAAAAAAACGTGGATCCCAGAATTCAGCCCCGAGGGACATCCTAATTCATCTCCGTAACAGAGAAATAGGTATTTTGCTTAATGATCGTCATGTCCACCGATAGAATAATTTTAGTTTAACCTCATGTTCAACTAAGAATAAACTAGATCACAAGCTACTAATAAATTCCTGATACTTGAATTTCACTTATTAACACCGAATGATTAATGACGTTGAAAGCTTTAGATAAATTCAAAAATACACGCGCAACAGCATCTTTCATCACAGTATATTTTATTAAGTGCGTAGGAAATAGCATCGATTATAAATTTTTCGGCAATAAATCAGAATTGAGTAGAAGATATGAGATTATGCTTTATCCAATAATTAATTGATCTGTTATTTATAACTTTAAAATATTTTGGTAAATACAGAAGGCAACAACATTGGTCTATAATTAGCCACGTCGTGCATGTTTCCCCTTTTGTAAACTGGGATAGTCTCATTAATTTTGTAACTACTAGGAAATATCCCCTCAGACAAACGACCATTAATAATAAATACCAGCCAGCGGTTGTTCTATAGACATACATTGAAACATGGTTTATGTGAGAGCAAGGAATATGATCGATTTCAGCTGAGTGCTTTATTATCATATCATCTAAAATCCCGTAAACTATTAAAACTGTCTAGAACATAGTGCTCATCGATATTTGGATTAGCCACTTCTGTTAATGTAAGTGCAAACCAACCAATCTAATTTGAATTTGCCACTAACATAGTTTATTCAGAAGTAGTTTTCCGACGGGTAGGAAGGTTTGTAAACTATCATGAATAGTAATAAGTAATAACATACATTCATATTGTTTGAGCAGAAGAGGAATAATGTTATGTTCGTTTTTTCTGTTTTATTCCTGGACAAATGAATTTCGATTTTTATATACAACCTTTGGAAATAGTTCTAACAGATTTTGTTGAAGAAATGTCGTTACACGACTGATTACTTCAGCAAGACACGTTGTTACCTATACTTCCAAATGAACAAAGGATTAGTTTGACCAAAAAGATATTATAGTATTACAATTGGGGAAACATGATCATGAAATGTGTATCCCAATAATAAACAATGCGGTAGTGCCAAAGAATTAAAATCTGCTATGTCCTGGAATCAGATTCTGAAGATATAAAAGAAGAAATATCCTTCTTTACAGTTTATGTTGAATTGTGTTGGGTATAGTCATTTTCTGCCGATATATATTTATACATTCTTTAGAGTATAGTACTACATTTCATTAATAAAATATACACAAGACAGCTGTTTCAATATTGATTTGGTACAAAGTTTGCTCACCAAAAATGCCACAATGCTACAATGACTACAAAAACAACTATTATCGTATATTAAAGTATAATAAAATATCGCTAGGACTGTAACGTATTTTCTATATTTTGGGTGTGGATTCTAGGTATTGTATAATTCCATCCGAACCGTTTCTTGAATTCGTACTTACATCATTTTTTCATTGAGTATAACAAAGCGTGCAGTGTGTATACCAATAACACTTTTAAAATTAAATTCAACGCAAATGTGATGAACTTCACAATATAGTGTTAATTACTACGGTAGCATAATCAACACCTGTATAAATTTAAAGCGTAATAGATTTATAGTTCAATAAACACAATAAACTTTTAAATGCTGCAGCATATATATTTTAGTTGAGTTACATCTATATGCTTGGTTCCGATTTTGAAATTTAACCGGGTCAATAGCCTCTGTGGTTAGGCGGCTGACTATCGATGTAGTGGAACGATAGAAACCGGATTTCAATTCTCTGAAGGGACGGTGACATTTTTTCAGAGTTGAAATCTGGATCGACTTACCACACAAAGCTATTTGTACACAATTAGACACACACAAAACTACACCGCGAGAGTTGCAGTGATAGCCAGACAAGCGATACAGCTTACGGAATCACTGCAACTAAGCTCCCACCATACTTAACACGAAACCATTTTTCTAAAGAGAATTGCATGAGTAGCCCCAAGATTTTAGTCAGATTTATTAAAATTACTTTATTTTGCCCATTTATTTCTGCTATAAAGCTATGTTTATGTTGGGTCTCTAGTAAAATGACTTACACTTTCGTTGGGAGAGTCATTGGTGAGTAGTTCTATAATTTTGACACATTTGTTCAGATATTCAGACATTTAGCCGATGCTCTTTGTAATATTGGAGGATATTAAAACGTACATATTATTACTGTTATTAATCGGAAATAAGCTACTTCTTCTATATAAATAGACAAGATCGTAAGTTATATCCTAACAACTTTATAGCAACCATTGGCAGAGGCAGCATTTCAAGGGTTTGTAACAATAATTCTCCTCTAAACAACAATAATTCTCTTCTAAACGTCTATTTTAGGCTTTAAGTTAATATTATATTATTCTTGGTACATTGATTGCAAAACTGATGTTAACCGCAGTGTTTAATTATACTGGAGGGTGAGGTGGCTGGATAATTACGTATAAGTAACAGTAACTTTTGTTTTTCTTTACTTAATTTTCAAAAATAGATGACTTCATTTAGAGTTCCAATATTTTTTAAACATTTAGGCTTCTAAACCTTCCCTTATACTAGCGGCTTTCTTTTTTCTGGTCCTGAACTGTTTGCACCTAACATCACTGTTATACGTTCTTTCGAAAACTTACCTTCAAGACATTCTTTGTTTCTAAAATTGTGGGTTCTATTTTCTGTGATGTTTTTTTTTATCTGCATTAAATATATTATCTGGAGAATATCCGTTAGGTTACATTCATAGTGACGTGACGAAGCGAAACAAAGCTTAACGTTTATACTGTTGGGATAGAGACTTTAACATCAGGTTTCAATCCCTCTCATCGCTAGTCGCTCGCTTCGTCGCTTCACTATGAACGTACGCGTACTAATATGCGATGACCAGGCATCTATAAGCTACTGGTTAATTGGTGATGGTTTAGGGACCATTTATACGCCGCTTTTTAAACCGATCTTAATCAACCACTTACAAATCATTGACACTAAATTTTTCAATTTGAAATTGTAACATACTAGATACACTGGAATATTATTTGCTCTCTGCTGATGAAATCATTTGAATAACGTAGAAACGGTAGAATAATTTGTGTCATAATATGTAAAACACTAAACACGTTAACCCACTTAACACCAAACAAGTTTTAACTAAAACACCGACGCGTTTCAACAGCAATACTGTCATTATCAAGGCGATAATAAAACTAAATTAAAATAAAATCTACAAAAACAGGTAACCTAAATGTAATGTGTAGTTCTGCAATAAAAAATTCGTTAGAATTTATTAAAGAAATTCAAAATATTCAGTTGCTGGAGGGTGAAGTATTGATTTCATTTGATGTTAGTTCTCTCTTTCCTAGTGTACCGATTCCAGACACCTTGACATACCTCGAGGACTTCTTGCTTCAAAATAGTTTGAGTCAACAATGTGTCCAGGAATATATTCGCTTAACTGACATCTGTATGAAACAGAATATTTTTCAATTCAACGGGGGTTTTTATGAACAGCTGGAAGGAACGGCAATGGGTAACTCCTTGTCGCCCTTTTTGGCTAACCTTTTCATGAGCCGTTTTGAAAAGGACTTCGAATCTGAGAGCGAATACTTTCCTAGGGTTTGGTTGAGGTATGTGGATGATATTTTCGCTATATTTGACACTAAAAAATGTTATATTGACGATTTTCTCAATAGATTAAATAATCGGTTCGAAACCATAAAGTTCACTTGTGAAAGAGAAGAAAACGGTCAGCTACCCTTTCTAGATACTTTAGTAATTAGAAATAACAATAGATTAGAGTTTGACGTGTATAGAAAGGAAACCAGTACACTTCGCTAGATCCTTCAGACTCCCATCATTGTGTTCAACACAAAATGGCAAGCCTGAATTTTTTGGTCCACAGACTTCGCACTTTTCCCTTGAACAAGGCGAGGTATGAGAAAGAGCTTAAAATTATAAAAGATGCGGCCAAGTGTAATGGTTTCCAGCCTCAGCATATCTATAAGTTAATTAGGAAGTTTAATTATAAGAAAACTGAGAAAGAATCTACGACTTTTCGAGAGGATGTTAAAGCTTCACCCGTTGTGACCCTCCCTTACGCTCCCTTTATCACTAAAGGTTTGAGTAAAATCTTCAAAATACAACCTCTAGAAAAGTCAGGTATTTACGAAATCAATTGTAAAGAATGTAATCAAATATATATTGGGCAAACCAGGAGAGCAGTCTCAACTAGATACAAAGAGCATATGGCTCATCTTAGATTTAATAGAATTGAGAAATCGAGCGTTGCCCAACACATTTTTGAAACAGAACACAACATCGATCATACGAATGTTAAATTAATTAGACAAATAAACAATTGTAAGTTTCTAAATGTTTTCGAAAGTTTAGAAATATATAAAAATAAGTCATGTGTAATGAATTGTGACAATGGCCCTATACCGTATTCGTCATTGTTTTCGTTAATCGGAAATTAATGATGCGTAACGGATTGACCGTGCATAACATTTAGGTTACCTGTTTTTGTAGATTTTATTTTAATTTAGTTTTATTATCGCCTTGATAATGACAGCATTGCTGTTGAAACGCGTCGGTGTTTTAGTTAAAACTTGTTTGGTGTTCAGTAGGTTAAAGTGTTTAGTGTTCTACTTCTGCACCAAGAGATCCAGTGAAGAACTTCATAATATGTAAAGTATAAACTTGGTACGTCACCTGTAAAAAATCTCTCAAAATATTTGTGAGAGCTTCGATGAGACTTGGATTCACCACAACGTACAGTAGGCAATTTTAGTTGTTGGACAGTTCTGTCACAGTATACTAATACTAGAAATATCCTTGCAATTACTCTTCGCTTTCGCTCAAGGCCGTACACATACAGGTAAAATCGTAACGACAAGAGTTTCTACATTTCAGGGTGATTTAAAACCCATTTAGCATGCCAATATACGGTATAATATGATGCACACAAGGTCACTAATATTCATGTGACTATTTAAATATTTTAGATTCTCCTACGGTATCAATAGAGTTAACAACTATCGGCAACCAATTCTAATTGGTATAACTGGAAAAGTAGCAGTTAGAGGAGAGTTCTGTTATATTATTGTTATTAAAATCATTCTTTCCGTATTTGATATTTGGGTCCTAGTCACGTTACAATAATACAATTTAATATAAGATTATTGCCGTATTGATGTATTCTATCATTATTGAATTATTATTAATGTTGTATGTATTTAGTAAAAGTTATAATAGAAATTTATAGTGATATTGAAAGCAGATTTAAATACATGTATTGTCTTTTCTCATATATGACTACCAAATACGAAAGAGATCTTTCTGTATACGTAAAGAATTAATCAGGAATTATTACAAATTATATGAAGGAAGTTTAGTTGTGTAGCAGTGTTTTCAATTCCCAGGGGTATAACAGTAGGTATAACTTTACTGGCTACTTTTAATTTGTATTGGATTAAATTTTTTTTTCTGAAGGATGTATAACAGGAAATAGACACATAACTTAATATCGATCATATTTGAGTTTATACATATAGTCATCAATGGTTAAGCAACTAAATTTTTGAATCTAATAAATTTTATAGTACAGTTAACCAGAGAAACAGCTGCAGCTTATTTTTATACGTGTTGGATATAATATTAAGTATAAGAAAAAAATTTTTCATGTTAAATAAGTTTTTATTCACCGAATATAATTATTTTACTGCTATATACAGATAATTTTCATTAAATTGTTTTACTTATAGGTACCTACTATTACTTAAGGGAAAATAAATAAAAATAAAAAAATAAATAACAAACTAAATAATAAATAAAACTAACAACGAATAAGGCAATATCAAAATTATTTTTCGCCCCCTCTTTGGCTTTAATGTAATAACGTAATTAAAACATATTCAAATGGTGCTCATAATAGGTTTAGCTCATTATTATAAGTTTGTATTAAGAAAATAAGAGCTTTCTGAGAATTCGTTAAAAAGACACCCCTCATTGAAGTTAACAATTCTTAAAATTTACGATTATGTATTTCAATATTTTGAATATGAGTTCCAGTTAAGAGATCACAGTACTTCAAGCAAGATTTAATTATTAGGATAATATTAAATAGTAATTTGTTTTGCATACAATAGCTTATATTTATTGTCTAATCCCTACTTTACAGTTTGTGGTATTGATGGATTAATAAATTTGGTTTAAATATTCGGCGTATGAGACTGAGAATGCTTCAAAAGAAATTTTATTGGTAATACAATTTTAAATTACTAAACAAATTATTCTAATAATCCGAATAAATATCTTGGAATTTATTTATCTGCTTCCTCTATAATTCTTGTTTAAGATTATAAGTCAAGTGTCATCAAGAATGATTATAAACTAGACATCATTAGTGTAATATTAAGATTTAATTTTAGACTTTAGAGTAGTAAGAGTTTAGTAAGAATTATTGAACAAGAATACTTGAGTGAATGATTAAAATATTGAAAACAGGTATCGTACAGTATCTACAGGGTTTCCACGGCCAAGTGGGACATAGGCAGAATACATGTAAAATCGGTTTTCGGTGAATATTATCTCCCTAATACTACTTCATTCAAAATTAAGGGCCGCATATTATAACTGGGTTAACAATGAACATCTCCACAATCATAGTACAAAGAAAGTCATTTTAATAAAGCCAAAAAATTATTATTTTTAAATTTATTGTTCGTGAATTCCTAATAACCCTTTTAATACGTGACTTAGTTCAAGCGTCCATGGCGCAATGGTTCGCGCGACGGCTTAATAACGCAAATGCACGGATTGTTTAGGGTTCGAATCCCGCCAGTTTAGTTTTATTTTTTATTTTTTATCTCCAACAATAATGTTACAAATTCAATAACACTACAAAAATCAGAGATTTTGAAGACTATAAAATCGATTTTTTTGAGGATTAAGGTAAATAATGAATAATTTTTACAATAACAAAAATGATCACGTGCTATTATATTATTCGATTTTTAATTGTTACTAACGACGAATCATTTGTCAAAATAAACAACAAAACTTAATCAAAATTTAAAAAAATAAAAAATAAAATTCATTTCTCGGATTCGAACCCCAAACAATTTGTGCCTTACGTTATTAAGGCGTCACGTGAAGGTCTGCGCCACGGCCACTTGCAATAACTTACGTGTTAAGAGCCTTATTAGGAATTCATGTACAATAGGTTTAAAAATAATAATTTTTTTGGCTTTATTAAAATGACTTTCTTTGCACTATGATTGTGGAAATGTTCATTGTTAACCCAGTTATAATATTCCGCACTTAAATTTGGATGAAGTAGTATTAGGGAGATAATATTCATCGAAATCCGATTTTACATGTATTTTCCCTATGTCTCACTTGGCCGTGGAAACCCTGTATATGTACTATCGTTTGGTTATGTAATATCGTTTGGTTTGTTGACTTTGATAGTTTCGCAGGGCTATTCCAATATGATGGTAAGGATGGTAAGGACTTTTTTATAAGAGAACTCTTTTTTAACTGTTATAGTTTTCGAGTTCTACTAATTAGAAATGTGTTGCTGTTGCCGCTATTTTCCAGTTCTATTGCTCATAATGGTATATGCATTTCAATAGCGTAGGACAAGTTAAAATATTGAAATAGTCACATAAAGATTAGTGACCTTGTGTGCATTATATTAGACCGTAAATTGGCATGTGTAAATAGGTTTTAAATCACCCTGAAATGTAGAAACTCTTACGTTACGATTTTACCTATAGGTGTATGGTCTTAAATGAAAGTTAAGGAGTATTGCATGTAATATATCGGATATCTCCGGGGCGGCTTTGGTGTTATAATATTGTGACAGGACTGTCCAACAATTAAAATTGCCTACTGTACCTACACGTTTGCAGCGGAAAATAGTGCTTTGCCACTACGACATGCACCGGCTCATCCATCCCGCATTGTCGTGCAAATTGAATGAGTTGCGCTACGAATTAGTCTCTCATTCTCCATATTCAGCCCTCAGCAACTTTTTCCTGAAAAAATCGCCGACAGGAAAGAGATTTGCCTCAAATGAGGAGGTCATCACCGCTACAGATGATTATTTTGGAGACCTCGAAACATCCTACTTTTCCGACGGTTTCAAAAGCACCGTTTCCAAAGTGAATTGATCTTCGAGGAGACTACATCGCAAAATAAAAATAAAAAACCAAACCAATACCGTGTTTTTCTTGTCGATTCCGGAAACATTTCATGTCGCTCTCGTAATGACAAACTGCAAAACAATGTAAAGATCAAGTACTACCTCACGTCAAGAGCAGTACTAGTAAGGATACAATTATCCGTCGATGGTACGTACTTACTCCGAATCTGGCGAACTGATCATTGTGACCGGAGTGTGTAATTCATCCTAGTTTGTTCAAAATCATGCGCTACGTGTGCATTTACAAAAAGCGAAATCTACTATACGAATAAATTAAATAGAAAAGTGTGTATAAAAATTATTATGCGTTTCAAAATTTTTACGAAAAAATAAACATATTAAGTTTTCCTTTTTCTTTTACACAAAAGCCTTGAAAGCAATAGATGTGTGATATTTCTTTGTGCTTTCCAATTTACTTTTTATGTAAAATGTAAATAACCTCTCGAATCGTTTTTTACTTTCTCGTTACGTCTTGTCCTCAAAATTCAATTTTTCTTATAGAATGTCAAGTAAGCTTGAAAAGAGCTGAATGTGTACATACAATGATGTAGCGCACATACGAGTTCTTTCTACCAATAGCAGCGGAACTAAAAAAAGAAGCAGCTGTCAATAAATTTCTTGTAAGGGTAGATTGGAAATAAACTAATATGCGAATGGATTTATTCTCTAAAAATTTGATTATAATATAATATACATACGAATGAACGTATATAAGGAATGAATACAATAATTACACACGCCAAACTATTACACAGCAAGATCCGTAGCGATAATCTTGACAATCAACATACATACATACATAGTTTCGAAAGATAATGCAGCTGCACCCACTACAAAATAACACCGCTGTAATAATCTAATTAATCTATCCAGACAAAAATGTATCTCTTAATAGTTATACATAACTATCTGTATATATAACCAACAACAGTTGGTCCTAGATTAAGAGCTAGGAACCCCAGATTGATTTTAGGTTTGATGCAACAGTTATACTTGTTGCAAGAGTTTTAAATAATTCAGCACGGCAATGCTACAGCAGTTACGCTTAAGATAAGATTTAGTTTGTATTCTAAATTATGAATTATGTTAATCAAGGTTAAGTCTCATCATTAACAGTTGTTCAGTACGAATTTAAACTGTTAGTTTTGTAAATTTCTTCATTATTAAGTTAAACATGCTTCTATTGACCTTTTCAATTGATGATTATAGATCCTATAAGGATAATAAGAGCAAACGAAACAAAAATGATTCTGATTTTTAAATTGCAATACCTTCGTTGTTAAGAAGAAATAAGTTCATGCAACTCACAATCAGTAGCAACACAAGCATTTAAAATATTTTGTCAAACTTTTTATGTATTGCTATAGGCTCCATTTGTGAAGTTGATTGCATTCTATAAACGTTGGGCATTGTGTTCTTCGAAAAAAACATATTTCAGATTTAATAAGTTAGTACTACAGTGATTTAACAATATCTACTTAATTAAAAAAACTGGAAGTTCCGAAATATCCGTACTTCCTAATGTATACGCCGAAATAACTAAAACGTAAACGGCAGTGTACGAAACAGTTTCGCTATTGTCCTCATTCCACACCGTCGCAAAATAAACATTTGAAAATTTATTTGCTGTCGCACCGACGGGCCTGTGGTAAATTAACTTTGACATAGACCCTCTGTGTGATTTCAACTATGGACACGGCGATGAGATGAATTATTTACGGACAATATTCAGATACGGCAAGCTGGTTTGCCACACATGTAATACACATTTATAATTCATATTTCGATAAATACTATGTAATATTAAATTATATATTATTTTTCTATTTTGTTTATTGCGTTTGTTATTTCTTTCAATATCAACCAACAAAGTGTAAACAAGGATCTTTCGGATAGGTTTACTTTCTTATTTAATATTATCGTTAAATTGGATGATCCAATATTTATTTTGACTTACATACAATTGATCACGTCTCTTTCTGTAAGCTTCTTTTCTGCGTTCTATTTTTTGGTTTAAGATTTGTTTGACATGCTTTTACGTGATTCGGAAAAAATATTATATAGTCAACTAGAAGATATATGAACAAAAATATTAAGCATATTTTGTAACAGAGATAAAGTGAAGTGTATTACTAAGTTTGTTGAGTATCTTTTGCTTAGGGTCAAATATTATTCGATTAAAACACTAAGTTTACTTTCAACAATTAGTTTATTTTCTAAGTTCCTTAGTTTACTTAACTAATTTACGGATTTTAAAACGCGAGCGGTTGATTTGAAATATGTGACTTGACTACTTTATCGCAAAGCGCTCTCTGAAAACTAAGGGCCCTCTTGGCCTTCTGAAGGTTTTAAAGATAGACTAATAAATTTCCTGGGGGAAGTAAGATAGCACAACTTATATGAGAATGCACCATTAGTAAAATCTATGAATTAAAACTTCTTTGTAATATCTAAGTTTTTGTTACTTTGTATTGCTTTTGTTGTGGTTTTGGCAAGACAATTATCATCGTCGGTACTTTAAGTTTGCAGTGATTTTTCTGATTATACGGTTGTATTGTTTGTCTCGAAAAAGTAATAGTAAAGTACGCGGAAGTACAAAGTTTCTTATACAGAGGGAGCTCGAAGCTGTTTTGAAAGAAATTGTTCACGATAGCAAATGAAAGACGTTGGTCTATATCTTTAAGTGTTGTATTACAATTATTTTGCAATTAGCGGAGCTATGGCGGTGATATTCAGGGAACCTATACAATTTTATTTACACACATATGTATATATTTTCGCACATACAAAGTGTTCAGATTTCGAACATCCGTTTGCTTTTTTTTTATTCAATGATTATGAAATTTAAATTAATGCAAGTTCTTAAAAAGTAAAGTAAGTAAGTTCTTAACAAGTAACCTAAATGTTATGCACGGTCAATCCGCATCATTAATTTCCGATTAACGATAGCAATGACGAATGCAGAATAGGGCCGTTGTCACCATTCATTTTTGTTTATTTGTCTAATTAATTTAACATTAGTATGATCTATGTTGTGATCTGCTTGGTTTGCCCAATATAGTATTAATTACAATCTTTACAATTGATTTCGTAAATACTCGACTTTTCCAAAGGTTGTATCTTAATTTTAGGGTTAGCGATGAGCCTTCACACACTAGTCCCAGGACTGTAAACTATTCTGAGATCTAGCTCTTTAAAGGTTTTACTCAAACCTTTCGTGATAAAGGGAGCGTAAGGGAGGATCACAACGGGTGAAGCTTTAACATGCTCTCGAAAAGACGTAGATTCTGTCACAGTTTTCTTATAATTAAACTTCCTAATTAACTTATAGATATGCTGAGGCTGGAAACCATTACACTTGGCCACATTTTTTATAATTTTAAGCTCTGTCTCATACCTCGCCTTGTTCAAGGGAAAAGTGAGGGGTCAAAAAATTCAGGCTTGTCATTTTATGTTGAACACAATGATGGGAATCTGAAGGAATGTAGACCAGTATAGTGGTTTCTTTTCTACAGCTGTTCTGAACAACGAGGTACAAAACATGTTATCATGTGGAGCCCCGATATAGCACGGAGTACTCAGTGTAAAAACTTACAGCGTAATCTTGGAAAGAACTCAACGCAACATGTCCTTATGTCTCCTCCTAAAAGTCTGTATCACTGGTGGCCTTGCAGGTAATTACTAGCACCAATCCACCTGCTAGACTTAGAGCAAACCTACATTTACAACCACGCGGAGAAAGTTGCAAATATTGTACGCCATACATTTAAGGAAAGAACACTGACAGAATGGCAGAATAGGTGGAATAAGGAGTTAGAGAAAGATCAATGGCCAAAATGCCTGGTCCAGGACATTATACTTTGGATAAACCACAATCTAGACTACTTCTTGGCCGAGGTTTTAACGGCACTCGGACGTTTCCGCGCGTTTGCAAAGAGAATAGGAAAAGACATGGAGGACAGCTCTATATACTGTAATGAAGTGGATACAGCAAAACAAGCAGTTTTCAACTGTAACAGATGGAGTGATATCAGAAGAAGTATGTACGCAAAGATTCAACGCGAAATAGCTCCGCAGACATTAATTCCACTAATGCTAGAGTCCGCTGACAAATGGAATACAATATCTGACGCGTTTAGAACACTCATGCGCAAGAAAGACTTTGACGAACAAAGTAGGCAACATCGACAGTAATAGGAAGAAAACAGATGAGATCCAAGCAGCCGGCGATATCTGATGGTATATTTCTTACAAATGGTCCCAGATAGCGTAGAGAGCTTTCTTGAAGGATTTTTAGTGGGTAGGCTTGTTATTGAGAGTTCCATACGTGATTTTTAAAATTACAGTAACTGTTCAAACATTTTACCTTCACCTGCAAAATGTTTTATATGTCGTTCTTGATAATGATATTTTTATATTAATGTTGATCTAAATTTCTTCAACAGCGTTTATGATGTGCATTCTTATATTTTCAACAGTACTAAGTCATGTTCCAGGCACCATATTATTTGTATTTAGCCATAAAAAGAAATCCCATGGGGTAAGGACTGACAATCAAGATACTGAATTGGTTGATCTATAGCTTTCAATCCGGTGATTATTAAAATTTAAATTCAAATATTTTTTGACAACACTGTTGTGAAGTGGAGCACCATTATGTCGATATACTTACTAATATTTGTTGTACACTTCAAAGAACGTCTTGTAATAAGATTAGTTTAAGTTATTGCTGAAAGTATATGGAAAAATTATTCAAATACTCAAAACACCACCCGTGGCATTCATTTCTATTATTGTAGTTAATATACAGTTCTTAAAATCTTTAAAGCGGTTCATGAAGGTCTCCCCATCGGTGAATATTATACAATTAATTAATTAGTGCATTTTCTTTAATTTGTGCTTGTAGCCATTCCAAAAACATAATTTCTTTCTCATAATCTTCTTCCACTGAATGGTGAATGTGAATTTTGGTACATTTACCAATTATTGTAATCATATTTTGACATTTCTGCTTAGAGAAATGCATTATTACATATATAACAAATAAACGAAACGAGGAATTAGAATAGAAATACATCATTACAAAAACAAAAAAGAGTTGGCATCTGAAAATCTGAACAGTCTGTGTATGCTAAAATAATTTCACTAGTTTCAAAGTAATTAACCACAAATACGCTCATGAAGCACCCGGTATATATAATGAGGAATGTAAGGATCTTAAAAATTATAAATAAAGTCAAACCCCTCACTCTACAAGTATCTCTACTACTTTAATTTATACAATGTTGGAGTTGTGATCATCAAGGCACGTGCGGGTAAATTTCTTGTGTACACTATCGCACACAGTTAATAGTGAAATATTTTTATGCTATTTACTAATGGTGCGACAATAAGTGACTATTTTTCTTTAAACAATTAGAAAAAAATCTGAGTAAATATGTCATCTGCAATGTATAAGTAATAGTACGAGGGCGTATTTTTATGTTATCTACCTAGCTATGAAACAAAAGAGTGACGATGTCAAAAAAATTATTGAAAAATCGCTGTCACTGTTAGAAGTAGATGTGCTAAGTTGTGTTTAGTTTGTGCTGTCTACAGAGATTTGGGACGGTCTACTTCTCGATAAAATGAGTGAAACTAAGGTTGAACATCGCAGTGTACCAAAGTTCCTAACATAAGAAGACAATGCTCCAAAAACAATTCATGAATGCACCATTTTATTTTCAAGTAAACTATTGGTCTAAACTCTTTCGATGGAGCCGAGAGTCAATCAATGATGACCCAAAGTCCGGACGACCTGTTGAAGCTCGAACTAAAGACATTATGCGAAAAGTCGAAAGTTTGCTACTGAAAGACCGTGTAGAGATCTCTGTCATTGTCAATGAAGTCTGTATATCCGAAGCAAGTGTCCTCAAAATTTTGCATGACGATTTGGGTATGAAGAAGGTGTCTGCACGGTGGATACCCAGATTGCTTACACCTGAACAAAAACTGTACAGAAAAGAAGTTTCTAGGCAAAATGTGGCCGAGTTGGAGAGGGACAAAACATTTTTATCTCGAATTATCACCGGGGATGAGACTTGAGTACATCATTGGGAAGCTCCTACCAAACAAGAATCCAAGAAGGCCAAGACACAATTTTCTGGAAAAAAAACTCATGGCAACTGTTTTCTTGGATCTTGAAGGAGTCTTGCTTATTGAAGAGGGCCTACCATAAATGGAGAGGCCTATTGAAACACAATTAAAAATTTAAAAACTGCTCTAGAGGAAAAACCGCTCGCAATCTTATCCACAAAAAAAACTTGTTGCTGCACGACAATTGCCGGCTTCATAAAGCAAACAAAGTTCAGCAGATAATCAATGATTGTCGGTTTATAGAGTTAAGGCATCCACTTTATAGCCTCAACCTAGCTCCGTCAGACTTCTTCTTATTCAAAAATTTAAAGAAGCATCTCAGGGGAAAGCGTTTTGCGTCTGATTAACAACTCAAAGAAGGTTTTGAAGAATATTTTGCGGGGTTACCGATGCAATTATTTTCTGAGGGTATAGGACAATTGGAAAAAAGATGGAATAAGTATATTAGTGTTGAAGGGAGTTATGTGGAAAATTTTTTTTTGTTCTCTTATGTGCTTTTTTTCATGGCTAGGTAGATAACATAAAAATACGCCCTCGTAAGATAATTAATATATAATTGATTGAAATCGTTCGCTAGATTCTTGTGAACAAAATTTTTAGAAACTATTTTTGAAACAATACAATAATATTTTGTTATTTGACAACTTCTACATGCATTACTGCTATAATAACTGCGTTTTTTGTCCTGCTCACTATTGACTCATTTTCCAAGAGATGGGCGTCGTACATACAATCTATACAGTAAATTTTCGGTCGATAGGAAGACAAAGCAGTCTCAGTTTGTATCTCTGGTAATGAGCGACGTCGTCTGCTTAATGAGCGACATCCTCCCATTTATCACTAATGAACAGATACAAATATAAACTCTCTACTATCTGGAAAGGTGAAACTTATAAATTACAACAATCCTGTGGAATATTTCAATCCTCACAAATTTTAAGCAAATGTAAGATGTGGAATGATAATCGTACAGATTTTGATTAAAATCCAAGAAGAAAAAGATTCATAAAAAAAGTAATTAAACAAAAGCAATATTGTTGAGTTCTTCATCGATCTGTGATGAAAGTAACCGGTTTTTATCCTGCATGTGTTCGAAATTTTATTTTAAAGTGAGATGAGATCATACTTAATTGCCTCGATGTATGTAGGTTGTCTAACACTAACATGGTATAATAGTTTGAAAATAAGACCCAAGACCGCCTACTAACTACATTCAATAATTTTGATATGCTGGTGACAGGCGATTGCATCGCTAAAGCTGTTATCAAATTAACTACGTGTCGTTCCAGTAATAAACGTTAATAGGCTATCAGCAGCTCATAATAGTGCACTCTGAAAGTTTCTGAACGTTAGAAAGTAATTAGTGCAAAACGTTATTAGCCATACATTTGATGCTGTATTTACACATTAAAATGATATTTAACATTATACTTTATAAGTTTAGTTAAAGACTTTTAGCTTTTATAATCCATATGTTGTAAGTCTTGTGTTATAGGTTATAAATTTAAGACTGTTTCAATATACACATTCAATTTAAAAAAAATTATTTATAGATCATATTGGATTTCGTAATTTCGTAGGCTTTTACTGCCGGTGTCACTTGTAATAGAATTTTCTTCCGGGTTTAACGATGAATCCGGGTTCGATTTGAATTAAATTATAATAACATCGTAACTCAATGTACCCTAACTAAGTCTTTTAATAAACGCAGGAATTGCTAAATACACCAGATTGCGAACTAATTTAGTTCTGCTCTCCCTACTTTAAACAAATTAAGAAATTAGCGGGATTTTAAGGTGTTCAGGGAATTAGAAATATCTGCAATTTTAAAGTATATTTTGTTAGCTTTAGATTATAATTATTCATAGCTCTGTAGTTTCATTAGTCGTTAGTACTTTATACCTACATATTAATTAAAGTTTCACTGTGTATAAATAAGTTTACTGTAAATTTCTGAATGCATTCTGTTGTAAAAGTGACCTAGATTTTGCTATATTAAACAGGCGTTTCTGGTTAAAGAAATAAGTGAAGTATGTAATACGAATACGGACGCTTGCCGCTCAGAAAACTCAAATGTAGAAGGCGAGGATGATCAATTATTCACGTAGACATTTATAGACGTATTGATATGAAAGTTGTAGTATGAAAGCCAAGTTGGTGTAATACATATATGGTTGCATGACCAACTTGAACAAATATAATATACAGGTATTAAATTTAAAATTTATGCTTTTGCTACTATTCGAACATATTTTACGGATTTGGAAAAGTTCTATAGTGGTAGAACTTTTGGATATAAAAGTGTTTTACTGTTACTATTATTATTTAGGACATCGACATATATAGAGTACATCCAACTGATATATGGTGATACATAGCTAGTAAAATTTGAGAATATTAAAATACACTTATTTATTTAGACAATCACTTCTGGTGTGTATCATTAAATCAAAACAAGAAAAATATAATCTATTCAATAAAAAACAAACGCCTTCATGTTTGCAGTGTAAAATTCTTTGTTTAACAGAACATTTATTAGGACCCAGAACAGCAGTTGCAAAAACAACTTTTTTAAGTATGACCATAAAAAGGTTTCCCAAAAAACCAATGTTGTTGTTGTTGGTAGGATATAGGCAAGTTCCATCTTGTTGGAAGTACCTTTCCCGCAACTCATTATCGTGAAACATATTTACAAATGGTATCAAGATTTCCAAACTGCACTGTTTAGCATTTAATATCCTAAAAGCTGTAAGCATTGTTTTTGGCTACTGTTTAAAATGTACTGTTTTAAATCGATATACCTTCTAAAAATATAGATCCCATAATCCTTCTCTGATAAACACCTGCCCAATTATCCCAATTGTCCAATTATCTAGTGAATGCAGTAGCGTTTTTACAAAAAAGTGCATATCTAACCATTTCCGTTGCATGTACAGTCTCTCCGAAAATTAATGTCACCGCCTGTGCCGAAAATCACGTTATAACTGCTAATGCAAATTAGATGCATAAAGTTTAATCGATATTTGGTTTGCACCGCATTTACAAGATTAGTATTCACTAACGAAAAATCGTATTGGATTATGGGAAACATCATTTTTATGGGTTTGTTTAGCCTTGGGAACGACATTAATTTTGGAACAGACTGTACAACTGTATGTAGTTGGCTCGACGGTCTAAACGATAATTGCAACGTGTGTAGCGTTGTAGTATAATCTGTTATACGATGCGGTCAAGTTGGATGGTAGTTTGGAGATCCCTAAAAACCCCTGAAAAATATAAAACTGTGAGCAAAAAAGAATTAAAATAGAAGTTATTTCACAATTATACTTACGTGAAATTTTAAGAAAGACAAAAATATTATGTCCATTTTAAAGTATCAAAGCCGATCATAACGTTGGTTGTACCAACTAAATTCATACCACTAAGTTGAGAAAATTCAATTATTTTTCATTAAAAATTGTCAGAGCTGGGTTAATATTCTCGCACTAAAAACTTTTAATGAACGAACTGCTCTTCCTTGGCACAGTTTATGTTAGCAGCAGTGTTCGTAAATGTTAGGCAAAGGCGAAAAATTGAAAATTACTTTTTAGAATAATCTCGGGTTTAGATAAGTCATCTAGAAAGCTCTCAAATAATGAGAAAGAAAATAATCGCTAATCGTTAATTTATTTCATTCGGAACTGCGTTCTTACTGCACACAAGCATAAAACAGTGAAAACAAAATCGATACGTCTGACCCACTTATTTAATGCGAAAAGGGAAACTGCATCGCTATCTCGTGCGTTTGCAAATAATTGAAATACGTGTTAAGATGTCATAACCGTACCTTACAAATGAACAGCTGAAATCTGTAAGATTTACAACGGTACACTAATGAAATAACATTATAGAATCCTAGTCCGCATTGTCTACATATAAATACCAGAACGAGTTTGCTCGTCTTTTTCCGTTCTACCGTTCTTTATTATATCGTGACATTGTCACGTAGATAAACCCAAAAACTACAAGATGTAGATAAATCAACATGTTGTCAACATTTGTTGATTTATATTGTATGAAAGTTTTCAACCATTTTTCATTCACATAAAGCTCGATAAAATGTACTTACAGCTTTATTTAACTCGATTCCTCACTTACTTGATCACGTCAGTACTTGCAATACATCTGAAATTTACAACAAAATTTGAATTATGTGCTAATTCTACTTCCCCTATCATAAGGTATTGGTTTAGATTTAGACTAAGATTCATTAAGTGATATTCCTATACGTAGAGAATTAACAGCTCCTAAGTAGATGTTACTGAGTATCGTTTTGAAAGCCGTAGTAGTAAGCTTTAGAAACCAATAGAGCTTACGAGTCTCCCAGCAATGTTGTACATAATTTATTCGTCATATTTAGTGTTTTAGGACAAATAAGTGATTGATAGATGATATAATAAGATGAGAAAAACAATCTAGTCTTTATTAGCTCGATACAATACAACAAACCTATTTTGAGTATCAGCGTTGGTATCAGTCATGGCTTCAGCTCCATCTGTTATAATGTAGCTTAGTAAATGTCTTTGCTCTTTCAAAAGAATTGTTGTTAACAATTCCTTTTTATTTAACTATGTATATAACAAATTTTATTTTATATTTGAAACATTTCTTGCAATAATCGTTAAAATTATATGAAACGTGAAATTACTGCAACTAAGGCAGAATATGGGTTTCTTCCTTTAATTTAAATGAAAACAATAGTTTCCTACTTAACGTTTCGGATGTATTTTAAATTAAAAGAAGAAACCCATATTGCAGTAATTTCACGTTTTAAACTCTATAACTGTCAGTGTTAGAACTGATCAAGTTTTATAAAATTATATATACATATTTTTTCTATTATATAGTCTTACTCGTATATTTTTAGTGGACGAATTAAATTTAGAAATATTTTCTTTTCAAAAATAAAAACAAAAATATAAATACATGACTTGAGTAACTCAATAATTTGTTCACACATAGTTGAATAGTAAAATTATTCTGATGATTGTTTATTTATAATCGTTTATAACAGAAATGAGCAATTGTTTATTTTAAGTTTTCTACGAATAATATCCGGCATCTATCTTATGGACGTTTGCCAGGCGTAAACAGACATCTGTAATATGTCGTGTATATCGGCCTCAGACATCTTGTAGACGAAGATGTTTTTGTGCTGTTTGGGAAGGGTACTTTCAACTAAAGAGAGCACAAAGGTTCTACGAATATTATCAAACATTAGATTGACAATTGTATGAGGGGCGCTCGCCGTTACAACTTCAATGAAAATAAATTAACGACTGTATTGTCATATATTGCGTTACCGGAACTTACCACCTTATTCTAAAGACGACTAGGTGGTATGTACTAGAACTCTCTAAATCTAAATATAGTTAAGCCAAATATCTTTGCGCTGAAATTTTATACAAGAAGTTTTCACTTCTTTGCTCGCTTTTTGGATACAGCAGACAGCTTGTCTGCTTCTTATAATATTCCCTCTCCCACCCCCGTAATTCTCGCGGTAAACTAATAAGAAAACAATACTTCATATGTGACTTCGCCAATTGTTTTACATAATTGCTTCTGAAACTTTTGATTGGGGTGTCAACATAAAGCACCATAGAATTTATATCAGCTTGACCAATCATGCTATCCCACCTCTAATTGGATTATAGTCACGTATTACCTATTTCTGATTTCCCTTGTGAGTGAGACTAAGTAGAGAACTTCGAAAAAACAAAAAACCACAATATCTCAGAAACGGGTGACTTTTGGATAAGGTAAATTGGGCTATATCTATTGCAAATGATCTCTACTAACACGGTGTAAAGTATGGCCGTTTAATTATCAGTCACCCTGCATAGTTATGTTGATGCTGTTGCTGTTTTGACAGAGGGTAGCGTTATTTCCCTAAGAGCCAGTGTAGAATGCACATAAACAGATTTACAAAAATTTGTATTTCTTGCATTTTTGGTGTCTGGTATGTAGGCCACTTTGTATATGCTCGTCAATCTGGCATTTATTTAAGAAAATTTGTACGTTGTCGTTCAACTTCTGCAACTTCTTATCAAAGCCTTCATCTCCAAGTTCCATTTGACAAAAAATAACATGCAGAAATGACCTACATTCAAAACAGGTGTGTTGCTGGCGTTTCTATGGAGAGACAATACAAATGGTACCTCATTCTGCAGAATAGTATTCGTAACTAGGCTCAATGTGATTGCTATTCACATCTATAAAACATCTTTGTGCTGTCTGAGTAGTTGTTTATTGGCTACATTTCACTACAATCTATAAATACATACATCTAAAACATTCAAAACATTAATATGCTATGCCGTCAAAAGGATCCGAGATCGGCTCTATAGATGACAAGGAGCTGCTTTTATTCTGGGAACAAAAAAAAAACTAAAAAACTAATTTTGAAACTAAAACTAAAAGAAAACCTAACCTAAATTCGTGTCTAGAATTTTTTTTATATATGCAAAAAAAATTGTATGTAGAAACAGAAAAAAATAATAGAATAAAAGAGAAGCAAAGATAGAGGGGAGTATAGTCCATGCTGAACCAGCCACATAGCTAAAATACAGAACTTGTATCACGTGTGCTCACCATCATAACGGGCCAGACGAAGCGTGACATAACCTCCTAAGTTGATAAGTAAATGATGGCAGATTCAAGTCCCTAGTTGAAATAAAATTATACAGTCTAAAAACATTATATGAAAAAGATCTTTTAAAAAGCTCAAGGTGATGGATTGGTCACGTTAAAAGACCCTTGGTTTGATGTTCAAGGTGTGATCGAAATAGCAACTTTCGGTGCAAATAATTAGGCGTCTTGAAAAAAATTATTTTGAAACAGAAGAAGCTACAGAGGAAGTCAGCCCTATTCGAGTGTATGGGAAATGTATTTACGCCGACGCACCCCCTATATAAATCTTAGACAGACATTTTGCACACACTCTACTGGTAGCCTATCAGTACTTTAGTCAGTCATTTATTGTAATTTCTTTCGAATCTTCTAAGTTATCAACGACTCTTCCTACTTCTAATTCTACCGAACGGTGAAATGGTTATGAAATATAGCTTCGAAGAGGTCTTTCTTACAAAGTTAAGAAATAAGAGAGAATGGGTGGGAGAATCCTTCGCCTACTTCCTAAACCCAACACCATTAAATTGTATGTGGGTAGTTCTAAAGTTAGTTCTTCTATGATATAACGCAGACTAGTGGCTTTTTCTGATCGAAAGCAAACCGAGAAGTGAGTGATTGCTTGCTTTAATGCAGCAAAAAATCTAAAGCAATTTTCCGCTTGCCAGTGTACATCGGGTTACAAGCTGATAATTCTTCGATCATCCATCAGCAAGTGGAACAAATGAGAACCAACTATCATATGTCATATTGTGACTTGACTCTTGTATTGCTTTGTCAATATATGAAATCACATCAAACATGTCTTCATCATGCATCACAAACGTTTACTATTTTTAGTCCATATTTACAATGTATCTTATTTATTTTTTTGTCTCCTTTGTAATTTATTTTTAAAGTTTTGCAGCGAGGAATGCACACTTTTACGTAGGTAATAAATAATAACTAATTATAATTTAATGCATTTTTATCTACGTTATAGAAAGCAGATATAAATATCTTAGTAAGGTGTATCTGCTTCGTTCTAGAAACAATCTCACGACCTACCTACACTCAGGGAACCAGTACTGTTCACCAACAGTGAATTTCGCTGTGCGTTCCAAAGTTTCCAGATCTATATGGGTCACGTTACATTTTACACCGTATACATACTTTATTCAATAAATGTAATGTCACTATCACTTACATGGCAAGAAATAGGTTTGAAAGCACTTGAAGCGGAAACTAGAGTATGACAGGAAAACTTTTTGTGTCGATGCAAATCGATGTAAAAGGGCATGGTATTGATTCTAACGCGGGTGTCGTTGACTTTAGGCACTAAACTACCTTGCATATATAAATATTTATGGGTATGTCGTTTATATTCCGGGATGTAAGTTGTAGGGTGCCAATTTGCAGCAGCAGCGTGACGTTATTTTTTAATGTTAGACTTCAGTTCGAATGTACACGTATGGTTTTACCATCGTCCAATAAAAAACATTCGATTAAATTCTATTAAAATTGGCTTGTCGCTTGGATGTACATTAAATGCGTAACGCTTTCTTCCGTTGTTGAGGTATATTTAAGTACGGTCTTAACACTTAGCCTTTTGTGAGTATACGAAGGCGTTTTAGGAGTATACACACAAGAAATGTTCGGTTTACGATGGTTCGCATTATGTAAACTGGCAGTCCTATTAAATGATTCTCAGCTACATTATATGATATGAGTGCCTTTTGACCCGTGAAAGTATATTTACTTCTCTAGGAATTGCTTCTTAAAATTTCTCTTGAATTTTACAAGCGGATGTTGAGGATTAAACGTTAAATGATATGAAAAATTGTTGGCACATCTAGTCCATTGACAATGTAATCCCAGAGAAAACCAAATGTTTCTCAATATGACTTGGAAGGAACTGGAGGAATGCATACTACTTTAGTCAGTTCTTTTTTCGGATGGGTAAATGAGCAAGAACTAATTAAAATTGTGGAAAACTATTCGAATGCAGATGCAATTTTTATAAAGAAACACTAATGTCTGGTTACATTGAACATTATTAAATCTATTTTAGCTAATGCTCCTTACTTAACGCCGTCATTAGCTCTAATTTCAAGCTAGCTAATCTTTTTTTATGGGTGGTGGGTGCTTAGTTGGAGTGGCTGCGTAAGCTGTATTATATGTCTGGCTATCACTGTAACTTTCACAGTGTAGTTTTGTGTGTAAATTGCGTTCAAATGGCTTGGTGGCAGCATCATATCGCCTTTTTAATTTGTGTTTTCGTAACTTTCCTTATGACTATAAAATTTGTTTTTTGTTAATTCTTTTATCTTTAATGTCTCCTTTTAATTTTTTTTCTATACTAACTTATCTTGCTCTTCCTTTTTTGTTAAGTTTGTAAATGTAGTTAATAAATATTGTTTTATAATATCATTTTAAATTTATTTGAACGTAACAATATATTCCAATAGAATTTTTCGTGCAAGAATGAACGTACTCGATAAATTAAAACATAAAAACGATACAACTGCATTTTGCTGTATCAGCGAGGACTATATCATAATAAAACAACGCAAACATATAATTCAAACAATGGAGTTGTTTTATTTTATACACATATGTATTGTGGGTTGAAAATAAATGTCGGTGGTTCTATATTGATGCTTGGATCAATACGAAATCCTCATTGATGCTAATGGAAATAACAATGTTGTGGATAGTTTATCTGGAGTATGTATTACATATAGAAATTGGTTATTTATGTAACGTTTGCTATTACAGCTCCCAAAATGTAGAGGCGTGATTTATGTAAATCCGAGTAGACGTGAGGAGTATGGAAAGTAGTTACAATAAAGTATTCTGTCGGCGTCAATCACGATAGCTTAGTTAATCCGCTTGATTCGCAGCCAATTAACACTTTGGATTAGTAGCCAGTTAATTACTTAGGTGTCTACGATCTGTTATTTACAAGCAATCATAATTTTTATAACAAGTGTCTGTTATCTATTCAGGATAAATGGAAGAAACTTATTTCACGGTAATAAGTATCTGGCTTAGAATGCTGTGTAATAGAAATGTTTCATCGTCAAATGGGGCAGTAGAAAAATAAGGAAACACCACACGGATTCTTTTTTCGGAAACAGAGTTGCACCCAATCAACATTAAATTTTTCGGCGATGACCAGGACAGACTACAATGAGAAAATCAATACCTTATTCGATCCTGAATATAACAAGAAGCTAAGCAGAGACCCTACAGCTAAAATAGAACGTCAGACCAGGAAAACTATCAAAGAGTCAACCATACCGAAGGAAGAACAACGACGTCTACTACCGTCAGAAACGCAGCCTCCAAGACTATACGGACTACCCAAGATACACAAAACTGGAAACTCTCTACGACCGATTGTGAGCACCTGTGGATCCCCGACTTACGAACTAGCCAGATATGTTGCCAAACAACTACAACAGTACGTGGGATTGACAAGCAGTTTTATAAAGAACTCTGAACATTTTGTGGAGATTCTACATGAACATGAAGTAACCACTAGTGAGTTTCGACGTGGAATCGCTCTTTACCAACGTGCCAGTGGAAGAAACCCTAGAACTCATCAAACAACGGTTTATACCACAAGGACTACAAGAGGATATAATTGACCTCGCAAGACTATGTTTAAACACCACCTATTTTCTATGGAATGGAGATTTCTACGAGCAGAAAGACGGCGCAGCCATGGGCACCACTCTCACAAGTCATCGCTAATATTTTTATGGAAACCTTTGAAGAACAAGCCATCAGCTGTAGTGACAAGAAACCAAAATGCTGGTACCGCTACGTGGACGACACATTCGTGATATGGCCTACACGCATTCAAGGAACACATCAACAGACAACATGCCAACATCAACATTACGATGGAATTAGAAGAGAATTGCTGCTTACCTTTTCGGGATGTATTGGTAAAACGCAACGACAGTGAAAAATTGGGACATGGAGTATACCGCAAGAAGATGCATACGGACCGATATCTACACGCAACCTCACATCATCATCCACAACAGAAAAGATCCCTGGTCACTACACTACTACATAGAGCGGAAATGATTAGTGATGCTACCAACAAAACCGAGGAAATTCAACATGTGAAAGATGCACTCGAGAAGAACGGCTACAAACCACAGGAGATTAGCCGGAGCCAAAAAGAAACAGAAGGATGACTCAGAACTAAAGCCAGCAGGATACGCACACCTGCCATATACTGCTGGAGTCACGGACAGGCTGAAGAAAACCTTGGAGAAGAAGAACGTCAACGTCAGGTTCAGCACAGTCAAGAAAATAAAAGAACTGCTTCCATCCAACAAAGACTTCATACCGAGACTACAAGCTAAAGGCATCTACGAACTTCAATGCCAGTGCGGGAAATCGTATATTGGACAAACCAGGCGCAGTATACAGTGCAGAGTGAAAGAGCATCGCAGAGATGTCGAATAGGGAAATACTGGAAAATCTGCAGTAGCTGAACACTACCACACCGGAAGCAGTCACGTAATCGACTACAATGACGTGAAGATACTAGCCAAAAGCAATCACTGAAGAATCCGAACAACTTCAACCGAGAAGACGGATACAGATTGAGTATGGTATGGAAGTTAGCGCTGGAGAGCCCGAAGCAGCAAGGACCAACGAGGATGCATCCGAGATCATCCAACACGAATCGAGGAGAAGCATCGGACACGGATCAGAGAACGATAACGGATACGGTTCAGCGGACTGGAACGGATACGCATCACTGGAGCGGAACAGGGACTGGGTATATAACGAGGAGTAGAAGACATCAACATCAGTCTTTAGAGAACTTCTGAAGAAACTGACAGTATGATCAGGGAAACGTCAAGTTTGTTACAACAACCACGGCAATACCCGAAAGATACATCTTTATGGAACAGTGGCCGTGAAAGCCTACATTCGATTACTTGAAAGTTTTATTTTCAAATATAAGTGACTCAAAGACGAAGGAAAGTAACAATAAACATTGTTTTTATAGCAATAACTTCTTCTTGATGGATTTTGTGGGAATACTTGGGAAAGGATTGCACTGTTTCTACATATTTTAATATAAATCATGACTATTTCAATATTCCTGAGACCTTTTGATTTTGTTGCGATTCCATTGCTTGCAAAATAAATATTTTTGAATTTGTTCCTTTCAAGAATTTACATATAATGTATACAATCTCCTCTATTAGATCTCATAAGTACGATGATAAATATAAGTCATGACTCGTAACTTATAATAAGATAGATTGTAACAAAATTTTTATGTGAGCCCAACGTTATCTTTAAGAATTTTGCAAATTCACATTCAAGATCACACTCAATACTTGCGCAAAATACTCAACAACTACTTATTCAGCGACTCAATTGTAGGATTTTATCAATATAGAATCTGCATTTTACATGTCAAACATTAGATTAATTATAAGCAGTTTATAAGCTAAGGATTTTTTTTTATCTTACGTGTTTCTCTCTCTCTAAATATCTCAGGTTTATGTTTAGTATCATTACTTTGTAATCTTTTTCAAATAAAAGTGAGATATAGCTAGTGCGGCAACACGAACCTTCAGAAACGTTTAGGAGCCCCTCAAAGTGTTAATATATTGTTCTTCATCAAAATTATGTAAATTTTGCAGTTAGATATACAGGTGCTGTTCGAATGTAATTGTAATATTGTAGGTTGTATTTTTTCTGCCTCTCCATTAGTAATTGTTTCCAGAAAAAGAGCGATACATACTTTGCAGAATTGTTGTAATACATATAGGTGGCACATTTCAATCAAACTTTCAGCACGAGTCGATATGAAGCGGCCATTGTTATCCCGCCAGACCATTTTATACTCGGTATAACATGTATCGCGTCAAGCGTAAACTTGAAAGAAAAGTGGGTATACATATGCCGTATCGCGATGCTGGTTCTCCTAGTAATGTACCATTCTCTTAGATCGTTCGATTATACTAAAGAGAATATGCAGCGTATGTATGTACATAATACCCTGCTGGAAAATCCGAACTTTTCTGTACGGAAGCATGGAGCTACTTTAAATATTACAACTTGTAACATCTACCGGCGTGCATATAATTGAATTAAAATTCAAGTTGGTAAGATACACTGAAAGTGCTGAAAGTTCTGATTCGGAGTACAGCATCTCTTGATATTTATGGCAATACAATTTTCGCCTACAAACCTATTAGGAGTAACAATCACAGTCAACAAAAAAGGAATAAAAGAGATTTTCAATACTAAATTGCATAACTGTACTTGCAGTTATTGCTTGATCTATTTATTTGATGGATGTGGTGAAAGAACAACACTCGTACTTTGGAAATCGGCGACTTTAGTAAACATAAAATCGTTTAGTAATGTATTTTAAATCAAAGTAACCATTAGTATATAGCAACTGATTTTGATTAAAAACATTTATAAATGAAAACTATTTATTTATAACTTGATATATTGTTTATTAAACAAGATGCGGACTACGATTCAGGAAATACAATTTCTTGAGTTACACGTCAAGAAGACAAACACCAAAAGGCAGACATCAAAAATTTGTTCAGATATGTTAATCTTGGTTGAGATATTTTCTTCTATGTAACGTTCTGCTATGCTTGTTGAATGCTATCCTCCATACCTTTTTAAACACGGATATCTGCTCCACTATTCGCTAGGAAGCTAGCGGATGCCCATAGTAAACAATGTCATCAGATTTTATGATTTACCTTTTCAAAGGGGTAAGCCACTATAATAGTTTCCTGTCACCTTTTTGGTCTGTCTTCAATCGCAAAATTGCTTGCAAATTTTTTTATCTCGATCTCTTTTTTCGCTGCTTTCAGAATAAATTTACTAATCAAAACATTATTCGCTTGCTCATCTTCTCCGAATGGAAACATTTTTACTTGTTTACTCGTCTCTATGAATTCTTTAGGTTATATTATTGAGACGGTCTACTTACTGTTATTTTTTTTTATTTTCAATCTTTTTGAAACCCACTAATTATTATACATAATGCGAATTAATATAAAATGCAAAAAAATTGCATACCCAGCGTGTTAGTAAACGAAGGAAACGAAATATTCAATTACTTTTCTGTTTTCATCGTTTCAATCAGAATAAAAAATGCCACCAACTTGCTACTCTAACAAACCTCATAGTTCCAATAATAATAAATTTAGCTGGTAGAATGGCGAAGCCCTAACTTGGGACACAGTATATACTGACAGATCAAGAAATCTGAAGGTACCGCTAAAAGTTAGCTGGGTAAAACTACATCAATTACATCAATTTCAGTGGAACTTGGTTAAAAGCTGAAATCTCTCCTGATAAATTACATTGCTGAAAATATGTTTATACTGTACTGGCCTAGAAAAATAAACTGTGTGTGAATGTTCCAGTTCTTCTCTGTCTATGGTATTTCTTATTCTATCCCTTCTGCTTATTCCCTGTACTGCTCGTAAATATTTCATTTCCGTAGCTTGTAACTTACTTTCGAGCCTGTTTGAAAGTACCCAGTTTTCGCAGCCAAAAGTCAGTATAGGCATAAATACCGTCCTGTAGACATTCATTTTTGTTCTCATTCTTCCTAATAAATGTGTTTCTCATTGCATGGTACATTTTGGATGAGTTTTCCACTTTGGCTAATACCTCTGCGTCTCGATTTCCCTTGCAATTTATGTGGACTTCTAGGTACTTATATGTGTCTACTTGCTCTAGTTTCTTTCCATTAATTTCAACAGTTATATTTATGTTCGACTTTTCCATTGACACGATCTTTGTTTTATTTTCATTTATTTTCAGTTTTCTGCTTATAAGCGCTTTGTTCCAAATTTGTGCGTTTTTCTGTAGGTAAGCGACCCACCTTCCACCTACCAGTCCACACTGGTGCCATATTCTTATATCCCACATGTAATTTGCTCGTTGTTGACTTTACCTCTTTGATGGCGTCATCCATAACCACATTAAACAGTAACGGACTAAGAACCCCGCCCTGCCCTGAATTCTCTTGATTCCATATTCTCCATTCTAACACAACTCCTAATATTAACGTATATGCTCATAACTGCTTTCCTTAATTTTTTACTTACTTCTCTTTTTCTCAGACATGTTTTAACTATCTCCCTAGGTATCCTATCAAATGCTTTTTCAAGATCCACGAACATCATACAAAATCCCTTTCCCGCCATTCCAAATTTTTCGATTAGTTGTTGTATGGTGAAGACATGGTCCTGAATGCTTCTTCCTTTCCTGAATCCACTTTGGGAATCCTCTAGCTGTGGTTCTATCTCCTTCTTTAACCGCTGTTCGAGTCCCCTTTCGTAGACTTTGGACGCTGTACTTAATAGTGTTATACCTCTGTAGCTATTACAATTCGTGTCATCACCACTTTTAAATATTGGAACCAAAATCCCCATCTCTCAGTCCCTTGGTATTCTTCCCTCCTTCCATACTTTATTACAAAGTATAGCTGCAAGTTATATTATAGCTAAAATTCGCCAATTTGTGACGATATGTTAACTTTTAATAATGCTATATTGTTATAAATTACATGTAATAATAATAAGCGAGAGATCAGCACAACAAAGTTAGCCAAGTTTGTTTAGTCACCTGATAATGTAAGTAATGCACTAAAAAATTAATAATTCAATGATTAAAAACTTTGATAAATAATGTTTGAAATATCCTATCGCTTTAGGTCATCGTCCTTGAGTCATATTTATTTATAAATGAAAGTAATGTATCAACAGATGCGATATCTAGACACATTCGATCAAAACAGCTTGTAATATTCTCATTAGAATAATTACTGGAATTACATGGCTGATGCTTTTCAGAAAGTAATAATAATATCAAAATTACATAAGAATTTGAAAGAACAAGTTTTCAGAAATTACTCAAAGTGTAGGTAGTCGCAAAGTTTAGCCCCAATGAAAGAGATTTCATAATGAATACACAACTTCGTTCGATACTATTTAGTACAAATTTTATGAAAGTACACGATCGAACAAAAACCTACATATTCATATTTTTTGAAAGCAATAGGTATAAAAATACATTCCTAGTAACATAAATGAATTCTGAAAATTGATAATAATAAAATAGCAGCAATTAATAAGGTGATATAAAAACTAATGAACGCTTTTGTTTGTTTGTTTCAGAGTTCCATTAGATCAACATTCAATTTTCGCATCGACCACCGCTGGATTTGAACATTTCTAAAATTATCTCTATATAATTCTAATAGATTGATCATAGAGTACATTAAAATAATGACATATTCATAGGTACACCTAATAACTGACCTATATTTTAGTTTTTCATTTCATGTTATTTCACGACTGAATTGTGTACCTTGTAGACGAAATTTATGTGTACCAAAAATGTGTATATACTGAAATATAACGTAGAATTATAGTGTCGATAATAAACGTTATTCTTTTTATAAATACCCACGCATAACTATCGCTGATGTCTCTCCGCTAAGTAACACATCACATACTGTATGTTCAGTGATATTTTCGCTTAAATGTAGATATTTAAATTTAAGGAGAAAACGATAATAATCAGATACGCAGGAAAAAAAACTATGTAAGTGGATGTTCGTAATTTATGATTTTTCGTAGGAGATTATCGTGCGAGATTATAAGTTCTAAGTAACATTTGGCACATATCCATTTGAACAAATAAATAAGTATGAAATACTTTTAGATATCACTATTTTATTATTGTAATACAAAATAATTTACTACGAAGTAGCAATTAAAATGGTTTTATTAGCTACTATTTGAGAACAAATCTGTTTAATTGTAGATACGGCATTGTACATGATTCAATTGAAAAACTAATAAAAGGTATCCTATATAACTCTAACCAAAAACCATAATTTCCAATCTATAATAATCCATTTCTGGAGATTTTAGATGATTACGGTTTAAAACAAATTATAAACGCAACACATACTTACCTAAAATCGTTACTACATCCATTATTTTAAATAATTTCGTTGTGTTTCTAACGTGTCTTGTTTAATTTGAACTTAAATAAAACTCTTTGTGCAGCTTTTTTATCGTGTACGATGTAGAGGTACAAATTGCCTCAATTATTTTCTGTAGTGACTTGTTCTTTTCATTTCTCTCCACTTCTATTTTCAATACCTCCTCAGGGTTTTGCAAATCGTTCCTTTCCTTATCACTTCGTGTTTTTTTTACTTTAATTTTAATTATTTTTTTCCTTGTTTCTTATGAAAGCTTTGTTTAAGGGAGGAGTTATTCCGGTTTCTAGATTATTTTGAGTGTCCGATATTGATTTCAAGTAATACTTCGAATTGTTTTTCTATTTACTTTTATCCTTGCGTAAATATTTACTTATCCTAAGCTGAAAATATGCTCCGTTATACCTCTGTTGGGTATAAAACCACTTTTTTCCTATTACACAACATGGTCTCTGTTTTTAAATAAGTTTGTTTTACTATCAACAGACCGATCAATAAACTACTTACTTTAAGCTATTGCCACATCCATTATGCTTGTCCATGTTTGCTTTGGGCACTGATACAATTATTTAAACGTGTTCGAAAATGATAACTGTTATTAAGTATAGTATATTCTTTTAAACTATATATTTAGGAATTCATTAAACTGAAAAATGAACAGCAGTTGGGTAAAAAAATAAAACAGCTGTGATAAACTATACAAGTTGATTAAGCATGCTTTGATTAACCAAAAATTTTAAGTTAAAATATCGCAGTTAAAATTAACATAAAACGAAAAAAGAAAATTCCAAGGCGTGTTAAGCTAAGCTTGCTTTCATTCAAAAAAATTTCATTCATAAATTATTCAAACTCAACACAAAGAAATCGCATAAATTCAAACCACAAATTCGGGTTTGCATAAATATCTTTCAGCTGCTCAGCTCTAATATTTGGTGAAAAGAGATCAAACAGAATTTAAGTAAGTGCTAAGACATGGAAAATATGACCCCGACTTACTATGCATATGTCATTGGGGCTAACTTGAGATTATTTTTGTTTTTTGTCAGCATAATTCGATTACTTTGCACATATACTTTTTTTTCTTTTACGCAAAGAAATAACTTGACCAAAATCTATTACTTTTCTTCTACATTGGCCACAGACCTAGAAGGCTTCGACGATAGAGTAGAAGGTACTAAAATTGACAAAATTGTAGAGAAGAAGGATCAAATTGAGGAGACAAAAAAAACAATAGGGGATAAAGAATGCACTTTAGCACTCGAGGAATCCTTTAGCTATTTGTGCAGCCTGTAAGCGTGACACTAAGACATTTTCTGCAACCTTATATACATCTTTGCTGTCACATTTCTCAGGAAATTTGTTAACACTTATAGATGATCTATTAGAAAAATTTCTATCGTGCGAAATGCGCTTATTAGGTTGGGAAAACGTAGACACTTATGCCCGGTTTTTCAGTCTGAGTTTAAGTAAAAGTTCAACTGAACTCTAAACTTGAACTTGAACCATGAACCCTTTGTTTGCGTTTTTCAATCCCTTTATTGAACGAGTTCAGTTAAACTGGAACTGAAGATTGAAATACGATGTTGGTCAGCCTGATATTAAGCAACTTCAAAGATGTATTATTGGCAAGCCTTGTTATTTCAAGGTAGGAACCAATCAAAATGTGAGATATTCCGAAATTCCGAAAATTTAGCGCCAAATTTGAGTTTAAAATTTAACAACGAAACTAATTTAATATATTCACTTTATATGTAAAAATATTTTATTATTTTATGCCCTTCAGCTCTAGCGAATTTATTAATTATAATCCGTATCATTTTATCTTTATGTATTGTTAGGTTATGGCATCAGGAATTTCCAACGCACAGATTCATTCACTAGTAAATCAAAATTATTCTAAGCTATAGTCTTTCTATTTTTATGTAACATATCTTGTTACTTTCATTTGTCTCATTTTGTATATTTAGCATAATATCGGATAATTTTATAAAATTCTCTTTTGTCATATTCCTATATTTCTCAACCCTTATCACAGGAAAATGCCACAAACAACAACAACAATAAGTCCATTTAACAAACAATACTTATGTTCTACTGTTGCAGTTTATTACAAGGACGACTGCCGACAATAGCCCATATTGAGGTTATATTTACATGTTAATTTTTGGTTCATATCGGAGTTCAGGTTTAATCTCTATAGGTAGTGCGGCTTAAACTTAAACCAATTTCTAATACGGTTCAGAGTTTAACTGTCACTGTAATACACTTTAAACTCTGAACTTGAACTTAAACCAAAAATTGGGTTTAAACCGACACTGAAAAACCGGGCATTAGACTTTGTCTTTAGACACTGTGGTACCCCAACTGTTTTGGGTCTTTCATTCGGTGGAGATCTAGCGCCATCATGCTTGTTTTGTAGCTCTAAAATTATGCACGAGTTATCCAGTTACCGTTTTGCATGTACCCTTCTAAGTATTATAGCATATCTCCCTAATATATAAAATTGCGTCCTATTTTTGCATTAGAAGTATATGGATTCGTATATTGTCGAAACTAATTATTTCCATTTGATTGACCAGAGATATCAAAAATATTTTTCGAATTTTGCTTTGATACGCTATATATTTGTGTTAAAGCGATGTGTGAACATAATACCTTTTATTTAGTTTACTTTATAGCTTGATTCGAATTTAAAACGATTAAAAATCATCCCAAAATTGAGCTGCTTTTGATTTTAAATACAACAAACTGGAAACAGTAAAGTTTCTTATAATTTTTAATCAGCACTACTAGCGCTTGATATTACGTGATTTTTCAATAATTTATTGTCTATTCCTATAACATATGTATAGTGGCGTTGTAGATTCCCTTTACTAAAACTAAATTTAACTGGAACACTTTCAATTTAGATATGACACACTGGAACTCCTTGAGTTGTTGAAGTCAGTTTAAATTGAGACTTAGACGATAATTAGTACGTCTTTAAAGAAGATTTGCAAAAGAAATTAGTACTATTTTGTCACCGAATTTTACCGTTTTTTCGCACGTAGCTACGCTGTGAACAGTACGACACAATCTATGTACAATTTGAATCGCTAACTACGTAATATCTCATAAATGATAATTTTTTTACATGTTTATTATTCAGATGGGTGTTACACACAATAACCGTAAAAGGTGTGGTGACATGAAAACAGTGGAACGTTATCCTTACTGTTTTAAAACAACTTTTACTATCCCATATAGGATTGTATATTGATATCTATGGTTTCTATAATTTTATAAAAGGGATACACATAACATATTACAAAGTCGAAAGGTAAGAAGAAATCTGGAGGTGTTGGCCTATCTCCGACTTTATTCAAATTTTCAGCAATTCAGGAGAATACAAAATTCTGCTAATAATTGCCGTTGTCATATTGTGTTAGTATTCTCGTTTTTTTTTACCTCCTGTTGTACCCTCATAATTCCTACATTTCAGTAAATGATATGCTAGAAAATGTTCATTTAAATATAAGATGCATTATGTCATTATTATACCCCCCACATCCTTTTCCATAATTTCAGTATACGCTGCCAATGGAATCCACTTCTTATACATATGACACAATTTTGTGTCATCCCAAGTTTTAAATGTTCAAGTTCTACTAAAGTAATCATCAACCGAAGGGCTAAAGTTGATGTGAAGAAGTGAAGACTACTACATGTCTGGCCCAATGTAGGTTTACTAGGTTTATTTTTTATAGGTTTCCCTTACGAAAATGAATGTGGCAAAATATAAATATGATCCACAATACCATCGCATTAAGAAACTCACTTGCGTATTTTTCAAAACAAATGTCGAGCAGCCTGACAGTACACACGCTCAAAAACACTATATAGTTGATATTGCAAAATAATTATTGATTCAGTCTCGAAACAGTCACAGGTGTATTCGCTAAAAATTAATTAATCAATGAACTATAGAAATACATCATACATACATCTTAAAATGACTCTAAACTGTTTGTTTTTCAGTTACTACAATTTTTTATCTTGTAAGCCGTTACTTACAAACTATTAGAGTAAATTAGCATATACAACAGGTATAATATCCACTTTCAGATGAATGTGAAGTGGCCAACTGACCACATGTCAATACTTATACCATAAACATACTGATTTATATTCAATGTTGATTCTTGTACCATGCTGTTGTCGAAAAATATCTTAGTTCTATATAAAGCATAATGTACGTAATGTTATTTAGTATAATCGAATAATACATACATATTTTCGAGTCGTCAATAGAGTGATATTAAACTATGACGGTAAATAATATACTTACTATAATGATGCGAATGAATGTGTGAGAAGTATAAAATCTAAATATTTAGATATGTGGTGGTTAATTTATTAGACTTCCAAAAATAAAAACAATGCATATAGTACGGAATAAGAACTCTTTATTAAAAGAAATATATTTTCCTGTTATTCATATAACCAGTTGTAGAAATAAATACATTTTAAGATTCTTGCGTTTTTTTTTTCTTATAATTATAGATAACTACTACCTATATGTTTTTGATTTACTAACTGTGAAATTCTTGGACTAATATTCACCCAAATGGTTTCTTTGCTTCATTTTCTCCGCATAAATGCATACATCGTCGAAAAAGCTGCACAATATGCGATGATGAATATGCGAAATTGCTTTTTGACGCCAAAACTATTCAAGGTTGATACCATATTCAAACGTATGTACCCTTGATGTTGCTGTGACGTTGCACTTAGATGAGCTGTTGTTTGCTTTAGAAAGCCAACGAACTTTGGTGTAAGAAAGTGGAATCCGTCACGTCGGACGCATAACATCTATTACTTACATTCGGTATTGTTATATAAAGCTCATAATTATTAATTTCTGGAATCCATATTACCGGACGCATAGTATTTATCACTTACAACATACCATTTATCACTTGCATTCAATATGCTGTGTAAACCTTTACTTATTAATTTGTGCTGGTCTATAAGACATATTATTGCTTGAAATCACACATCAATTTAAAGCAAAGACGTATGTAAATAGTCTAAAAAAAATAATATTACTTATCCTACATTATTGAATACTAAACAGTACAACTGACTTAAGAATCATTTTAATTTTATACAGATACCAACAAAAAACCTTATCCAGAAACTTAATAATTTTGGATTAACTAAATTAACCACCCAATTATAAAAGAAAGATATTCTATTTTAAGAAATTTATATATTTTTACTTGACTTATCTATGTCCATTTTATAATACTAGTCGACACGATTTTTATAACTGTCTTAACATAAAAACTGTATTCTAACATAGGAACATCGCTTATATATGCAAGAAACAACAATCGTCCTAGAATCGAGTACTGAGGCATTCTTACACTATAGAGCATTCCAATGCAAACGATTCACCTTAATTAAGTCGAAAATGTCATGAAATACGAATAAACGCCGAATCAGGCAAATTTTTCATTTTACATACTATTTGCAACAACTTTCATGCACTATAGCCTATACCTATCCTTCCACGTTAGAAGATATTTTTTTAAGAGCTATTTTCTGTTTTTCTTCAGTTTTTGTTCAATTCAGGGGAGGAGGGCGAGGGTGTTAGAGGGGAGGCTGGACATGGTTTTGTCGTATTGGCGAAAGAATTTTCACCTTCAAAGACGAATCGACCTGTCTCGATGATTTTTTGTATTTCTTGACGTTTTCGGTTTATTCAAGGTAGATCGTTTTCATTGGAATGCTCTGTATATTGATCATTGTCTAGATATATTATTCGGATGAATTGTGTCCTCCGGTCCAAGCATGACCTAAATAGTGCGTGGGCTATTCCCCTTACATCAAATTTGTAGAGTTTGATTGATTGTCCAGGTTAAAAACTTTCATCAAAGCACACACGATGCAAGTAACATGTTGTTTCGTCGACTATATTAGTTTAGTGTGAGTAAATCTTTTGTTTACATAACCATGTTGATGAAATGTAATAACGTTATTTTTTGAAAGATGTGCAGTGAGTTGTGTCTTCAAAAAAATTTAAAAAATCTTGAACAACGCAGGGAAAATTGGAATTGGTCTATAGTTGTTTGGTTTGTACCTCTCTCCCTTTTTGCAGACTGAGACGGCTTTTGAAATTTTGAACTCGTTGGGAAAAGTACCACTTACAATAAAACTATTAATAATGTCTTGGAGAGGCATAGCTATGACATCAACGATATATTTCAGAGCGCTCACTGGAACTTTGTCGTTTCTAATAGCAAATGCATTATTCGAAAGTTTGATTACCCTAGACACATCCACGGCGGTTACCGAACTTTTAAACATAAGAATTCGCTACCTCTGCAGAGTTCCACTATACCGAGCATTAGTTAAGTTTAATAAATTGATATTAATCTTATTGATGAATAATAAAGTGATGAATGTTCCAAGACTTTTATCAAAAATAGAATCGATTTTGGTAAATGTACTCACATAGTTCACATGATTTGTCACCAAATTTCTGTAATTATTGTTAAATCAGACAGAGACGTATACAATTAATAAGTCACAGGAATTGGTCTCAATACTACTGTTACTATCAATAGAGCGCTACAGCTAATTTTGAAAAATCCAATAATAATTAAACTACTCCATGACAATGATCACATCGATCGTAACACTGGCAAACAATTAAAAAATTATATCCATATATGGCTCAATAAATAATAACTGTCACACGGCGTTAAAGTAGCCTGGATTGATACCTCTCAATCTAATTGTGTCTAATTAGATTCTAAATTCAACCTTATTATTGCTGTGGGAGACATATTTGAAAACTTTATTTTTTCTGTTCTCTTAATTTTCTTTTTCAATCTATCTACTCTTCAATTTTGAGACAAAATTGTTTAACTTTTACATTACCCTTACGGACGTAGTACCTTTATGGCATTTTAATGTTTGTATTTGCTGATAAAGTCAATGCAACGCTGGATATATTTAACAGCAGTAACAATAAACTTCGATTCACTGTTGAATAAAAGAAAGACGCTTAATTTGGCAGATATCTCCATGTTAAATCTAATCATCCCCTTAAATACAAGTTTAACTTGATTCTTGCTATGTAACATCATATAAAGGAATTTTTTTATTTTATTTATCTTCGTTTAAACGTAATGATGTAGTACATAGACGTATTGAGTACGAATTGCTATAGAATACAAGAACAAAAACTTATAATACCTACTGAAATTGATTAATAATTGTTTTTAATTACAACATCAGATAGTAATTAGTTATTGCAATAAAAAAAATGCTTTCTTACTATCAGTCTCATAAGCAACAAAATTCAACACACTCAAAACAATTAACCTAAGCTAAATAAGTATCTAGGTAACTTTTTTGTTAGTATCTGTATGAAATTAAAATAATTCTTAAGCCCTTAGCACTGCTTGAATTTAAGCATACTAGCATCCTTTAATTATTTCTTGAGTCTTCGAGGGCACTCTATTGTGTCCATCGTCGTACAATATCCAATATTTAGAGATATGGGTTTGTTAGAATACGCTCAGGAAAGGCGGGTTTAATCAAGCAGTCTAATATGTAATGGATTAATCCAATTGTCTAATAAGTTTAGTGTCCTGGAAGGAGACAGCATGATCAGCTTCATATTCATTAAAAAGTAAGATGAAAATTATTTAATGTAAGTAATGACATCTTCAGTAGAATTATTTAGATATAGTGGTAAGAAGGGAATCAACATATTGGAAAATAAACAGGAATTTAAGAGATTAGAAGCATCGAACAGCCGATACATCAAGCTGTTGATACAATAAACCTAGAAGTATAAATTGATATTTTAACAAACACAAAGAAACAAGTGTTCGTAAGGGATAGTTCGCCTCATGTAGTTTAGAAAAACCATCAAATTTAGTAACACGCTAATTATATATAAGTTTCAATAGTAATATGATTAATATCTTTGTTTCTGTAAGAATCTATTACACTTATTTTATACATATACAAGCTATAAAACAAATTAACTGATTAGGTAACCTAGGAAACTACTAACGATAAAATACGATATCAAATGAGCAGCAAATGAAGTAATAACTATTACATATACATCAAAAATATTAGCACTATTAGTACTTCCTATCAAAATTTGTATGTACGGTGTATACGTATTTAAAAAGTAGTAGCAGTTCTAAGAGACTTACAAATTAATCATAATTATGGTACACTTTCAACGGCAAGCTCCATGAACTGATTATAATTATTTAAATAAATAAATACTACTTAAAAACTACTAAAAGTATAGTTGTAGCAATTGTCAACTCTGCACAAAGTATTCAAAGACGAGTGACTCATCTATTGGGTCTTAGGTATTGAACTAATAATAGTACAAGTAGTTTCTTGAACATAGGTACTGCAGGTAGTTCAGTTTTTTCAAGAAAGATCGAATTATTGATTCCGTTCTGAATTTATTTATGTGAGTATATTAAACGTGATTAGTTATCTAGAATTATGTATTATTATGGTTGCAAATTAAATTTTCTTGAAGATGCGTCAAATGTGTAGCATTATAAATTTATACAGAAGATCTGTATAATTTCTTCTGTGTGGTAATATACCTACAAAGTTACACACCACCGTAGTAAGATATGACACAGAAGTACAATTTCGGCATTCCGGTACTTTATATCTCATACAGGGTGGTCCTTAAGTTCGTCGAGAAATTTTAGGGTGCGATTTCTTGGGTAATCTCGAGAGAAAAATTTCCTATAAACATATGTCCTAAAGTGCTCCGTTATAGAGATACAGGCTGATTTATTACACCAAAAAAATTCTTTCAACAATTTAGAAAACAGTTTAGGGAACTGTTGTGTTGGTTGTTATGTTTACAGCATTTATTTGTAACTGTTATAAGTATTGTCAAACATTAATTAATTCGAAAGTTCGTACCTACAAATTTATTTTTGTAATTATGGTGAATTATACAAATCACCATAATTACAAAAATAGATTTGTAGGTACGAACACCAACAAAAATATCCTCGACACCTTGTGCGGAAACCTTCAGTAATATTCATTCGTCTACCAGAAACTGGTACATTTGAGAGAAACAAAAACACTCCGGGAAGACCTCAAACTACAAGAACACCCGAATTAGAGGAAGCTCCGAATCAGCCGTGGCCTCAAAGGTCTGATTTGAACCCTCTAGACTTTTTTCTGTGGGGACATTTAAAATCCCTTGTTTATACTACGCTAATTCAAGATCTCGATGACCTTAGAAATCGTATAATTCTTGGATGCGAAACAATTCGGTAACACTCCCGGACTTGTTCAGCGTGTGAGCATGCAATTGAACAGGAGGATAGAAGCCTGCATATTAGCTGTTGGTGGTCATGTTCAACAGTTCCTTTAGCGTTTATTGTAACCGTTCCTTCAATTTTTCAAATAAAATTTTTTTTGTGCGAAATAAATCAGCCTGTATCTCTACAACGGAGCACTTTAGGACATATGTTTATAGGAACTTTTTTTTTCTCGGGATTACCCAAGGAATCGCACCTTAAAATTTCTCGACGAACTTAAGGACCACCCTGTATAATATAAAAATTAAAATCATCTTGAAATGACAGATCCCTAACCACTACCACAATTACTTTCCTCTGTTTGAAATTATAAATAAATTCAAAGAGTTAAGCAAAACAAATGTATCAAGAGAAACTTGTCGATAACAATCAAAGGAGTTCTTTCCTCCCTTGCATATTTAAACATTCTAATTATAAACTAAGTGTTAATTGGCGAATTCCTTAGGTAAATAACGAAAACACATATGTACCTATGTCATTTCTGATTATTATTTCATTAATAACTGAGTGCAAATATTTTTTTGGTTGGTCGAATGTCAATTTTTAATTTCCCAATTAATATAAAGTCTACTTCTAATATGTGTTGTTAGTCAACTTAATTCGCAGCGATGTGCGAGTTCATAGTCGTTATCGATATCGAGAAAAATTGGTAATTTCCTAGGCAAACAGTGAAGTACAATATCAAGAAACAGTGAATAATAAACGGCTGTAGTGCTGTTCTCCTACCATTCAAGAACAGTACAGGTTTATGTTCCTACATTCGAAATATTAAAAACAACTTACTTCAATTGAATTAGTCTAAATTTCATTCAAACGAACGGCAACAGGAAGAAAAAAATTTGAGTGATAAACCTTTCGTTCTAGATTAATTCGTGGCAATTATACTGTAGTAAATATTATGATTTAATTTGTCTGAATGATAATGTTATTGCCTTGAAATAATTCTCGCATGGTAAGTAATTAAATTAATAAATTCACTAAAACATTCTGTATTACTTATATACTAATATGAATTTCAGTGCTGTTAATATCATAATATTTCGGAAAAGCATCATTACAAGCAAATTTATTTGCATTTTTATATATTATTCTGGCCTTTAACAATAAATACCTATACGATACACATTACATATTTATACAAAATTCACGATGTTGTGTCATGCTAACATGCTATTACGTTAAATATCTTTGATGTGAAACGCTATGTAGGATAAACTTGAAGAATTCAATTCAGAATATGCTTTGCAATTAAGCGCCAAGGTTAAAAAAAAATTATAATGAAGTATCTCGATGTTAATACGAGTATAATAATAATAGTTGACTGCTTCTATACAGCGTTAGTAAAAAGTCCCGGAACGGTCGAATAACTTTGTTATTTGAAAATTATGATTTCTGAAATTTAGTATGGGGGTATAGTTAATATAAATGCATTTTATGCAATACAGTCTATATTTTTTTCACTTCCGGTTTAATCGGCAATACGTCCAACTTTTTTTTTAAACGGAACGCCCAGATTTTTTTAACACTTTTGAATGCAAAATAAAAAACTACGTTCAGGAAGTATTAAAATGTTTATTTTTATTCACAAGAAAACAGTTAAAAAATTAAAAAGTGTCCTAATACAGAAAAATCAAGATACCTGTCTATTCAGGTTGCGATTACAATAATTGTTCAAAATGCTCTCCATTTACAATTTGACAAAAATGTAAACGGTCAGTAAAATTTCTTATTGAATTTTGTATTTGTTCTGGAGTGATGCGATTGGCTTCTTGAACTATTCTCTTCCAATTGTTCAAGATTATGGGGACGATTTTGTACACTTGACATTTCAAGTGACCCCAAAAGAAAAAATCTAATGGCGAGAGATCTAGCGAACCAGCTGGCCATTCGATTGCTGATCTACGTCCGATCCAACGTTCCGGAAAAATTTCATTCAAATAATCGCGGACATTATGGGCAAAATAGGGGGAAGCTCCATCTTGTTGAAACCAAAAATGTGCATTAGGGTGATCACCTACCTATGTTTGCATTTGGAAAGAGGGCCGCAAGTGCTGGAACAACCTCATTTCGCAATAAATTTAAGTAGACGTTGCCAGTTAAATTTCCTCTTATTAAAAATGGTCCTATGATGTTGTTTCCAACAAGACCAGCCCTAACATTCACCTTTTGAGGACGCTGTGTATGGACTTCTTCAATCCAATGCGGATTTTCAATTGACCAGTATCGACAATTATGTCTGTTCACAGTGCCATTGAGACAAAACGTTGCCTCATCTGAAAAAATGATGTGATCTAAAACATTAGGCTGCTGCTCGATCAATTCCGTCATTGTTTCGTAAAAACGTAGTCTACGATCTGGATCATCATCAGTTAACTCATGGACGGGATACATTTTATAGGCTTTCATTCTTGCTGATTTAAGAATCTTATGAGCAGATTTTTGAGAGATCTCATGAATTTGACCTAATTCTGTTGTGGACACGTGATGATTTTCTTCCACTGTAAGTAACACATTCAAACTAGTTTCTTTATCTGTTGCTGTTAATGGACGTCCCGTTCTAGGTAAATCCTTCACCTGACGAAAGACTTCAAACTTTTGAATTGTTCGGCATACCGTACTTTTACTAATGTGACGATCCGGATAAACAGTATTAAACAAAATACGAACCTCTTCAAAAGAACGTTGACGATCACCGTACCCACGCATCATTAATATCTCAATTCGTTCTGATTCAGTAAGTTTTACCGCCATTTTCAAATGTGTCAATGTCTAAATTAAGTAAATTTATAGCGATGCAAACGTTAAAACGCTTTTAAAATTGTCAAATGTGATAGCAGAAAGAATGCAAACACTAAAAAACAACTTTTTTCAAAGGTACCTTGTTTTTTTTGTATTGGGACACTTTTTTAACTGTTTTCTTGTGAATAAAAATAAACATCTTAATACTTCCTGAACGTAGTTTTTTATTTTGCATTCAAAAGTGTTAAAAAAATCTGGGCGTTCCGTTTAAAAAAAAATTGGACGTATTGCCGATTAAACCGGAAGTGAAAAAAATATAAACTGTATTGCGTGTGAGAAATATTCGTACACTGAATATTCTGGGAACAAAAATACATTTCTTTAATTACTAACAACACATCGTACATACATACATTGAATAGAAAAAAACATACTTAACTCAAATATACATGATATATACATACCTAAACATAACATTAACCTTTTATTAGGTATTCGCTTTGAACCTTCTAGTTACTTATCGATTAAATTAATTAGTGTGTATATTATTATTCCACTCTTGTAGTAGAATACGCTTTAGTTCAGAAATTTCCTTTAAGATCCATCATTTCTGATAATTTACAATTCACATCACGATGACCTTTATAATTTGAAATGTCATCTGTAAATAAAAATTTTCCAAATATCTGTATTGCTAATTTAAATGATTGTTTTAATACTACTATTCTAGGTTTCTAGATTTCCTCGCATATCCAATATGTAAGTTATCTAGTTAAATAACACCCTGTATGTCATAAAATCGGAAAATAAAATCGTTCTTTTTATATTGTATATTATAAATAAATCCGGTTTTATGAATATTTACAGTAAACCAAAAATATAATCGATAAGAGGGTAAATAAGTCTTGGGTGCAGTTTTTAAATTTGTAACGGTAATTACGTAAATAACATCAATATTAACAAATATACCTGTTTAAATAATAACAGCTCGTAACGTCACAATACGTAGTAAATGATAAATACAAACAATCGACAAAATTTTGTTATCAATATTTACGAAAGCGGAAATGATACATTTCATTTATTAATATTATTAAATATTAAACCTGGAACAAATAACTCACTTACACTACATACATAAATAAAATTGCCAGTAGTACCATCACAACATTTCATTAGGTCTGAAAATGAAATTTTGAAAATATACTGTACTATATATATTATAGAAAGAAATTATTATTCATTAATTATACGTGCTGTGTAAAAAAATGTCGTACGTCTAATGCAAAAAGATTTGTGAGTACCTAGTAGTAGTAGTAGTAAGTTTCTAAATCTGAGTATTTCGTACGTCCATTTTGTGCTTATTTTGTGCTGTTTTGTGCCGCCAAAAGAAAATTTTGTACTTTCATATTAACCGAGTTATAGCGGTTTCTAAATTGCCTATACGCTATGACTTTGTGCTTATATTGTGGTATTTTGTGCCGCAAAAAGATAATTTTGTGCTTTTGTGCATTAAACGAGAAGGATTATAATATAATCGACAGTTAGTATGTAGAAAAAAAATGTATTCAAAACTGACTCACAAAATATTTAATTTCTTCTTTATCTCAGTTTTAGTTACGTTGAGACTTATGGCTTATGCCCATTAAAAACCATAACATTTAATGCCAGTTGTGCATATTAAATCCGCCAAAAAGAAAGCCCTATAAATCGGTTACTATGAAAGCACAAAATTTTCTTTTTGCGGCACAAAACAGCACATAATGATAGCGTATAGGAAATTTCGAAATAGAGGGTGGTGGGGCTTGCATGTCGCTGGCCGCGCCGAAAAGAAAGCCCTATAACTCGGTTAATATGGAAGCACAACATTTTTTTTGCGGCACAAAACTGCACAAAATAAGCACAAAATGATATGCATATACAAAATTTGAAAGTACAGAGGCGGCGGGGCTAGGGACATGCATCCGTCAATAAGTACGAAAAAATGCGATAGTTTTCAAAATATTAATCTAAGCATTTAGGACCTCAATAATTACAACAAAAAATTAAAAATTCGGAAACTTTCTTTTTAATTTTTTAACTTACAAAAATCACGGTTGCTTTTTTAAATATTAGTCTAAGCGTTTTGTACCTCAGGGGTTTACGAAAATTCGATTGCAAGGTATCTACCGAGTTCCTACCGGTAAACAGCTGATTAATTTCCAACGGCAGTGTATTGTAACTGATAAAATTTGCGAACGTTGTCGGTATATCGGTATATATCCGATCCAATTTTCGTAAACCCCTTAAGTATTATTCGAACACTTGAGGTACTACCCAGAATTCCAGAAAAAAATCATAATTCCGATTTTTTTCTTAATTTTAGAAGTGTTTCATCTCGCAAACTCTCTAAACACTACTTTGGGGTTTAAGAGCTTGGAATCTTCGTAAATTTATAATCGTACAGGTTATGTTGTACCAAAACTCTTTGAATTGATGTATAACACCCCCAAATCTTATACTGTACAACGTGTATTGAAGCTTGTGGATATATTTTAAAGTATGCCACATAGTTTTTTAATACTTAATAATTAATTTGATTATCATCATTGAAAGCTAATGGTTTGGGCAAATCTTACGCTTAAATTTGCTTACTTTTTTTATTCATAATTCCTTCCACTCTCCGTTTCTAATACACAAATTTATAAGAATTGTAGTTGGAGTTCTGGGTAGTACTGCCAAAGTTCTAGCGATAACTATTAAGGTTTGAAGCACCCAAATCTATCTAGTTCAAATGCTTTTTGTTAAAAAATAAAAACAAAAATTTAAAATTTTTTGTTATAGCGCCTTGTGAATCCTAGCGATTCTTATTGAGATTTCAAATACTCAGATCAATACTACCTGTACCTCAACAAAATTCAGACAAAAAAATTAATTTCCAAAGTTTGAGTTTTTTGTTGGAATTCTGGACAGCACCTCAAGAGCTCTAGCGAAAATCATTTATATTTGAAACGCGCAGATAATAGTTTTAATGTAATCGCGATTTTTTGTACTACGTTTTGTGGACTTGGCATCCTACATTTTCAAAATTTTGTCTACTTAATTCATCGATTTTCTTTTTAATTTTATTAAGAACTTTAGAATTCTTTCGGGGTGCCAGAAGATAGAGTAACTGGACGTGTAAACCACGCTAGAGGCGAAAAACTTTGGACATCATTAGCTTCATTCTCTCTTCCTCTTTATCTATCTACATCTAATATCCTTAATGCGTCACCACTAGCTACAATGTGTCGTTCTGTTCAACTACATTACAATGATATGTTCTTTAATATTTAATTATGATAGATAGGAGCATAATTTTCTGGAACACTGTTCAGAACAATTAGATCAACCTGGAACAGTCGTAAGAATTTCGATTTTTGAAAAATTATGGATTAGGTCAAAATGTCTTTTTTTCGATTTTTTCAGCCGTTTTTAAAAGTTTTTCTTGCCCTAAAATATTCTGGAAATTACAAAGCTAAAACAACGAGGAACAACAATTACAACAATTTTTATTTTCGAAAAATAATAATATTGACAGCTGTCAGAAATAGTGCGACAGAACTGTCAAAGTGTATTAAATAATTGTTTTTATCCCTTGAAAATCGCTATAGGTAGATCTTGTGTGTACGAACACTTTTGCGAGTCACTGTATATCTTTGTTATTTATTAAAAAAAATCAAAACTTCTTTCTATGAATAAAAACTATTAATGATTAGGTAGGTATTTGTTTTGGATATTATAGTAGTAGGTACCTATACCTAGTATTATAGTATCTAAACATAATTTGAGCAACGTCATTCTAGAGTAATTACCAATTATATACATATTTAGATTTTTATTGCAAATATGAGTTGCCTTAAACTGCTTTTGAAGTTTATATTCTTTCTATCAACCTTATAACAAATATCTGTATGTATCTACATAGAGCCAATATTATTCCCGTACATGTTTTCAAGTTGTATAAGATACTGTAATCGCAAAAATAATTCTGAAAACTATATAATTGTATATCAGGGGTTTCGATAACGGAGATTTCTCAAACCTTAAGGTAGTCGCAATAAAAATCAACTACTTATTCATAACACATTATTTTAGTCAGTATAGTGTAACATGTAACCGCAAATAGTTAATAACCGGTTTATGTAAATTAATTTAAATTATTGCCAAAAAAACTGTTATGTAAAAATGTTTACAGTAATATCGGTGATATTTTACTGGACATACAAATATTTCTAGATTATTATCCGAAAAAAGGATTTTATTCCTACCATTGTGCTTGTGGATAATCGGTCATTCAAGTTACAACTTGTTTATGTTAGGACGGACTGCAGGTGTGAAGATTGATAGGATTTTATGGTGCCTATTTTTGGGAATAATCTTCTGTGTATTTTACAAAATTGTAATTCGGTGGTAGTTTGGTGATTATACCTAAAGGTATTTATAAGAATATTGGTGGATGAATCATCTTTGTGATTATTTTGAATGTTTTTTTGATATAGTGTATCGTGCGTACGCAACATCAAGTGCGCATGCACGTGTGGTTGCATTTAGTAACTGGTCAACTGCTTTGGTGTATTGTTTAATTGTAAGGTTATATTTTCCTTTTAATATTGTTTTAATATTCTGTACTTGATTCACCAACTGTGTTCATGCTTCTGTACATAATGATAAAGTGGTATAGTTTTGTTAGATTAATTAATTAATGAAGAGAAAAAACTTTGTTGTACACTTACAGGTTCAGCTATGGACATTCTTTATAAGTTTCTTGTGGAAGATAATATTGAAAAGATCAAAGAAAATGTTTCACCAAAGATTATCAGAGATGATTTATATGAATTACAGCTAATAGATAGTAATCAGCATACATCTTTAAAAAAGGTAATCGATAGGTGCACAAAAGAACGAAATGAGTGGTAATTTTTGTTGATATTGTTACAGGTTACGAACGAAGAAGGCTTAGACATATTATTAAAAAACCTTTCATTGTGGGATAATGGAGGGCAAAAATATAAGCAATTTGTCGAAGGCATTATACAGAAAAAATATGATTGGGTTTATAAAGATTTGCAAATATCCTTGGAAAACAACGATTGGATTCAGAATAAGTATAAAGCTATACTTAATTACGGTGATTTCCCTAGAAAACCTGCACATTATGTTGACCGATATGATAAGGTAAGATGTTTTTGTTTTTGTATACGTTGTAATTATATGTAACGTATGTAATGCTAATGTGTGAATCATCGGAATTTACATAGGTATTTAGTTTCTACTAGATATATTATTTATAGTTTTATAAAAAGATTACAATTAGACTATTAAATATTCAAGGTAAAAAATAAAAATTTTTTTATTAATAGATACAGCTTGTTCATTTTGTCCAACAGTGAAAGATTATGTTTCCCAAGACTTTCATTGCACAAAAATATATACAACGCTTACAATAATGAACCCATAGTGTAAAAATTATATTCAATTATACAGGATGTTTAGTTTTGGTGTTACATAATAGAATGCTGTTACTTTAAATTAATATCCATCTACTATTTTATTTTAGTGATCATATTCTCATATTACCTACATCAGTGCTTCTCAGTACTCCTTTCTTTATGTTCGATTTTGTCATTATGTATAAAGATCTTTTTGAAAAATCTTTAAGTTTTTGTAATTTCATAAAGCTTTAGAAATCAATTTCTGGAGATTTCAAAATTTCTCAAACAAAATCCCTTTCTTTTAGTTGAACGCTCTTGATAATTTACGGGATTGTCTTTTAATGTGATATCAAGAATTACAATGATTACAATACAGATAAAAAGTTGGTAACACTAATATCACAACATTAATTAATTAATTTGGGACACGTGTTTCGAGGACACATGAGCTCTGGAATCACGTGGATTGTCTTGTTCAATATTTTTTACACATTTAAAACTTCTTGCAGCGGTAGGTTTGAAAGTAAAATATGAATGTACGTAGTCATTTTTGACGTTACCACTATACCTATATATACAGGGTGTTTTTTTGAATGTTTAACATTGGGATCTCAGAAACTACTGGAGATAGAAAAACGCTTAAATGGGGAAAGATGCGCAGTTTTACGAGTTTGATTTAAAACTGCTTTTGTTTCTCCGATAACTCATGGCTTATTAGATATTCAAAGAAAACTAAATTTTACGATTTTCTTTAAACATGCTTAGCATCGTTAATAGTAATTTTAGAGAAAAAGTGTTCAGACAAAAGTTTTAGATAATTTTACGCCTATCTAGCTAATATTATTCGTTCACCATTATCGAGTTATGATACAAACTTGTGTTTTTTTAAATGGAAACCATAGTTGGTTTTGACATCTTTAAAAAGCTTATTTTTTGCTGATTACAATGGTATAAAGTTTGATATGGTTATTTTAAAAAATAAAGAGGATGTAGACATTTCTAGGATTATTCACTTTATAAGATAAAAACTTAAAAAAAATATTTGTTATTTTGTAATTCAAAAAACGAAAAATCTGAGTTAAAATAGTGTTCGTTGGAGCAGTTTAGATAAATATATTAACATTGTTTTCACGTTGAGTCAAATAAGTGAGAGATGTTAATTTTTACTTTTAAGTCAAGTTAATTGTCAAACATTGACAATTAACTATTAATTAATTTAATTGTAACTTAACTATAAGCGGTGCAAACGGCCATTAATCATAAGTTTGCATTGGCTATGGATTTTTCTAACGTAGAAAAGCGTGATATGGTTGAATGTCACATTCAGTGCCAGAAAAATTCTATTTTTTTTTATAGAGCTGCTGAAGTTTATTTTGAAAATTATTTTGATCGACGTCAGCCTTCGCTACCTACTTTTAAGAGATTATGGGATAATTTAGCAGATTATGGTTCGTTCGTTAAACCAAAATCAAGAAAAAAGGATGGATGAAGATAGAGAAATAAACATATTAGCAAGTGTCGCTCAGAATCTATCTACATCGACTCGACAAATTTCAACAGAAGTGGGCTCCTCTCAACGCACTATTGTCAGAGTGTCGAAGAAGCATAAATTTCGTCCCTACAATTATCAGTATCACAAACTTTACATGAAGGTGATAACATCAGACGAATAGCTTTTTGTAGATGGTTTAAAGATCAGTGTCAAAACGATCCACACTTTTCAATGAAAATATTATGGACTGATGAATCTCGTTTCACAAATTGTGGAATGTTTAATAGGTACAATGAGCACATATGGTCTCAAACAAATCCACTTCACGTTGAACATAGGAGACCACAAATTAAATTTGGGTTTAATGTTTGGTGTGGTGTTATAGGATCAACTGTTCTTCCTCCCTTTATTTTTGATGGATCACTAACTGACAATCGTTATCTTAATTTTTTACAACAAGATTTCGAGGAAATGTTAGATAAGATTTCAACATGACGGAGCGCTTCCGCACAATCAACTGAATGTTAGAAATTATTTAAATTTGAACTTCCCTAATCAATGGATAGGACGAAATGCATCCATTGAATGGCCGGCTAGATCCCCTGAGTTATTAGTTTTGGATTTTTTCTTGTGGGGTGTACTAAAGGACACAGTATACAAAAGAACATATGAAACAATCGACGATTTAAGAGAAGCTGTCTTAGTTGCTTTTAACAACATCAAACAAATTCTGTTGTGAAGAGATGCAATTTGTGTATTAATAATAATGGAGGTACTTTTGAACATTAATAATGTTGTGTGCCTTTAATAAAAGTTCTTATAGTTTTCATTTTATTACTACATAAGATTTCAAAATAAGTTTTCGTTTGGTTTGTATTTTATCAGTTCGAAATTCAATTGTTTTAAATAAAACCATAAAAATGTCTATATCCTCTTTATTTTTTAAAATAACCATATCAAACCTTATATCATTGGAATCAGCAAAAAATAAGCTTTTTAATGATATCAAAACAACTATGGTTTCCATTTAAAAAAACACAAGTTTGTGTCATAACTCGATAATGGTGAACGAAAAAAAATTAATTAGCTAGATAGTTTTATTTGGCGTAAAAGTATCTAAAACTTTTGTCTGAACACTTTTTCTCTAAAATTACTATTAACGATGCCAAACATGTTTAAAGAAAATCGTAAAATTTAGTTTTCTTTGAATATCTAATAAATGTAAGTTATAGGAGAAACAAAAGCAGGTTTAAATCAAACTCGTAAAACTGCGCATCTTTCCCCATTTAAGCGTTTTTCTATCTCCAGTAGTTTCTGAGATCCCAATGCTAAACATTCAAAAAAATTCACCCTGTATATATATATATATATATAATCAAAAAACCTTATTGGACCCTTAGGTGTAAGGTATATGTAATGCACTATCGAATTACTGTATCTCGCAAAGAAACTTCCTCCATTATTTTTTATCTCTTGCCAGTATTCTCGCTCTTTGTTGTGTTACGCCACGCTCTTCTGCTACTTATGTGTACTCCTAAGTATTTGGAGGCTTCAACTTGCTCGATATCCGTGTTGTCGATTTTTATGTTTGGTTTTGAGTCAATTTTTCCTAATACCATGACTTTGGTTTCGTTAACATTTATTTTTAAGCTTCTAGATGATAGTGCTTCATTCCATAAGCTCAAATTGGTTTCCAGATTTGTTTCACTTCGTGCAAATACGACCAAATCATGTGCAAATGCACACCCGCTCAGATACTCCCCCTCCAAATTTCTGTAGCCCACGTATACGGCTTTTGTTCTCATTTTTACTTCTTTGATGACGTCATCCATTACCATGTGAAATAGTGCTGGGCTTAATACTCTTCCTTGTCGTAACCCACGTTACCACTAAATTCTGTTTCTGTGTATGCTCTTTATTGCTCGTTGTAATTTTCCCGATATTGTCCTTTGTCTTAGACTTTCCGCTATTACTTCTCTTGGGACTTTGTCTAGGTCTACGAAAGCCAAGAGGTAATATTTTCCAAACTTCCAAGTACGTTCTTGCAGCTGTTTTATAGTGAAGATGTGGTCTTGTGTACTTCTTCCTTTCCTGAACCCGCTTTGTGACTGCTCCAAGTTTGGTTCTATTTCTTTTCTTAATCTTTGTTCTAGTATTCTTTCACATACTTTGGAAGCTATATTTAATAGAGTGCTGCCTCGGTAATTGTCACAGTCGTGCTTATTTCCCTTCTTGAATATCGGGATGACGATACCTACTTCCTAGTCCTTCGGTATCCTTCCTTCGTTCCAGCATATGTTGCAGATCTGGGTTAGAAAGTTTATACCATGTACTCCTAAATACTATACCTATAGATTGTATATTGCTGGATAAAATAAAGTTTATTATTTTTTATTATTTTATTTTATTATTATTATACCGATTGTTCTAAATAATCGGGGCACTATTTCTAATATCACTAGATTTAAAGGCACAGAATGCAATTATTGCAAATTTAACAATTTCTGCTAGCATCTTTATATTCATTTCAATTATGGGATCTAACAAAAATGGAACATTCTGTATATTTTGGTGAATTTATACAAAGTCCTAGACTACCAATCAAAACAATAAATGCATGCAAATGGTCGTAAAATTAAAAATAAACTGGTTATTAAATGCTTAATAACGCCAAATTACCTTATTTCAGTTTAATTGCTTTTAATCTTAAACTAGCAATAATCTAAGTTATTATTATTTATTTACTTTTCTAATTTTTGTTGTACTTTGATAGAATAAAATTATGCTATATAAATACAAATAAAATAATATAACATTGGGTTTACTACAAGCCCAGACTTACTAAACAGTCAGACATCAAAGGTGTTCGAAGTTGGCACCACAAAGTGGCCAAAAATCCACAAAAAACATAGAAAGGATTGACCACTTATTGACCACTACTGACCATCAACGATTTCGAGTGACTATTTTTTGTTTGGATACAGTCATTAGACCCATATTTTGGGGTCTAATGGCGAAAATGATAAAAATTGGAAATATAGAAATTTTGTTAATCGGATGCGATTGACGATCTTTTATATTTTCAAAATTAGAAAAAAAAATATTAGAAATTTTTCCTTTTTATTACAGTCAAAATTTGTGTTCCAGAATAGGATTGACTAACGTTAACGTTTGACCATGTTTAACTGGTGGATGGTCAAATAATTATTTTAAATTTTTGTAGTCAAACAGGACAATAAGCCGCACCATCTTCAGCGTTTTATACCTCTCAAAGTTTGCGAAAGGGAAATGAAACTCTGTTATATATACCTTCAATAACCGGTAACATTTAACCGGTGGGTGGTCAAACTATGATTTGTGGTTTGCTATCATTAAGTGGCCTGAAGCAAGAGGTTGTGACATTTTCTGTGTTTGGCCTCATTTTTTTAAACATATTAATTTGTTTTTCTTTTCGACTATTGTTTTCAAACAAATTATTTAGTGGTCAAACATGGTCATAAGTTGGTCAATTCTATCCTGTAACAAAAATGTTGTCTTTGTGGAATGAAAATATCTATATTAGCTATAAAAGATGCTTATGAGATTTTTATAGTCTACTACATAGGCTTTGTTTTTCTTTTTTCATTGCTGGCAGACGTGGATAAATAGAGTGAGTCTTGTTTCCGATTTATATAAGTAGTATTAATATTTTACTTTTGTGTAGTATGTTATTGTCAATTAGAACACATACCTTTATTAGCATAGAAAGTCTCATCATATCAGTGAACTCTGTATAGTTTTTTTTTCTCAAGTAACTTAATTTTGCAATAGGAAGGGGCTTACTTTTTGTCTTGTTTTCTCTATTACTTGTTCTTTTTGTGTATCAGTTTCTAAATTCGAAAAAATTAATTATAGATAACACAAGTTCAGAATAGCCTAAGAAAGCTTCCTAGAACCGGAAAAGTTATTTTATGTGGAATGACTGGATCTGGGAAAACAAGTTTGGTGATGGGTGTTATGACAAGGGAAATGGTTATTGAAGCTTTTGTAGGAAAAGTATTTTGGATCACCGTTGGCAATGCAGATGATGAACAGTTATTAATGCTATTATCAAAGCAAGTATATATGACATATATTTTCCTGTGAAATTCACGTCAATGTTTTAGATTTTATCTTAAATTAAGCGATGATGTACAAGAAAGTAATAACAGCCTCTTTATTTCCAAAGATATTCTAAAAGATAAATTAAAGAAAAAATCAATGAAAACCCTAACAATAGCCAAATGTTATTAATACTAGATAACGTATGCCATGAAAATGCTATTCATACGTTTGATATAGGTTGCAGAATACTAGTTACAACTCAAAAGAAAGACGTTTGGACAATTGATTCTGACTCTCAGTTGATTGAGGTAACTATTGATATGGTTATAATTGTATATTATCTTACTTATAAATTTAAATGTTTATAGATTGATGGGTCTTTTAAATATGATGAAACGTGTGCTTTATTTGCAAAATGTTTAGAAAAACCTGTAAATTATGTCCAAAGAATACCGGAAGTAGAAAAAATTCATGAACTCTGCTGTGGTCATCCATTTAGTATTGCCTTATTTGGCTCACAAATAGCTACATATAAAGAAACATTATTAGATAGCGATTCTCGCAAATGGAGACAGTTTATTGAAATGCTGCAAAAAAATTATAGGTGTGTATAAGCTTGTCCTTCTATCGGAGCTATATTTAATCTCGTTCTTTTTATTCTAGTAACCAACAAAATCTTATCTCAGCGTGTATTGAGACTTTGGACGAAAAAATACGTAATAGATATTCTGATTTTGCTATATTTCCCGAAGATGTTAACATATCCTCGAAGGTTTTAGAAATAATGTGGAATCTCGATGAATTTCAAGTTAGAGACATCATGCAACAACTCGAAAATAAATCTCTTATCGTATCGTACTATAGTAACGATCAACATAATTATATTTTTGGAATTCACGTTGTTTTACTAGCTTACCTAAAGAATAGGTATAAAAATGAACTGAAAGAAAAACATGTAAGACTGATTTCGGCTTATAAGAAGAGCTGCAATGACGATTTTTCAAGACTGAACGATGATAATTACATCTACCAATACATCGGTTATCATCTAAAACGAGCTGATTCTATAAAAGACTTTAAAATTTACTTTGATCTCAAATTTATTGGTGCCAAAATAAAAACTACTGGAATCGGCGACATTTTGAAGGATTTTAATATATATAGAAAAGAAATTGAGGTAAATATTAACTTTATTTTAGTAACAATCATTCTTAATTTAAAATGGCTTGTAGGAACAAATTATCGCCGATAGTAAAAGTGTAGTGACAGAAATAGAAAGTTTTATTAAAAAATTTGGTGACGATTTGCACAAACATGAGGACATTAGTATTATACAGTGTGCGTTGCAGTATTGTAAAGAAACTTTTATTTACAAAAAGGCTTTAGAAGTAGCTCACGCTTCAAATTCGTCATTGTATTTTAAGATCCAGTGAGTTAGTGATATTTTTCTCTGAATAAATTGTTCGATTTTTCTTTTTAGAACGCCAGAAAAGAATTGTGACCATCATGTGGCTAAATTTCAGTTACCAGAAAATTGTACTTTTGTGTGCTTTGCAGAAAATGAAAATCAACTGCTTATTGGGACTAAAGAAGGAGTTATTGAGGTATGTTTTAATATGTCATATCTGTAAAATGTTTATTCATATTTTTATCATTTATGCACTCACTCTCAGCATGATCATTTAAATTTCTCTTAGAGTATAACTTAAACAAAATTATGAATGACGAATCTACTTCGTTGTTTCGTTTTACCCCCCACATACATGGGATACAGTAAAAAGTGAATTTGGGACACAATGAAACATGCTATGAGAAACAGATGTTTAACATTATATATTATTAGAAATATGGGAAACACTAAACATCAGCAAATATATATGTTACCTGTAAAACATAGACTAACATATTAATTCAATTTGAATAATAAGTCAACGCCAAATAAAAGTAGCAAGTTAAATTCATTTGGTCCTCTCATATTTTTTTGAGTAACTCAATATGTTACAACAACATAGTATGCTTCACCTGATTCTTTATCTAAATCCTGAAAATATTCCGGGTTAACTGATTGTAGAATATTTCTAAACTCTTCATTATCGGAATTATTTTTTCTTGTGAACAAGGTTTTTGATGTTATTTTTGTCTTTGAACACATTTTCTTTTTAGTAATTGCATTTTTTCCGGTATGTTTGTTGCAATAACTTCTATCTTTTCACCGAACGTTCTTCCTCTTCCTTTCGTAAGTTTTTGGAAAACGAAGGTGACGGCTTCGCGCATATCATTTTCAAAGAAGTTCCTTTTATTGGTTGTTTCTTGTCGATTCCTGAATATTTTAATTTGTAAATGGTAAGTAAATCTCGTATTATAAATTGAATGATTCTGAATAAATTTGACCCAATAAACGCAAATAATTACCTGTATCAAATAATACACGTATTTACAACAACAGATCAGCAGCAGCCACATTGAGTTACGATTATTATAGTTCAAGCATCTACCACCGTAGCACCAATTTCTAGTGGTGATATAGCATTGGTTTCATTGTGCCCCATCTTTTATTCTACAGCAAGCTGTAGCACTAATAAAATTATTAATATTTCAGTTATGGGATCGAATTTATCGAAAAGTAATATGTAAATTTATCGGTCATACTCAAAGCGTAAACTATATAGAAATATATCACGATGAAGCTACATTCTTGTCAATTTCCGATGACGGTTTCGTTTATTTATGGAGAATACCATTACGCGAGAAGGGTTCAATGCCGTCTCTAGCACAGACTAATCATATACTCTTCTTTGGCGAAGAACATACAGTAAATCCATTCAAAACTTTCAAACCCGAAGAGAACGACCATTTTGTATCAGCATCGTTCTCCAATAATTATCCACAGGATTCTCTAATTGTTCTCGGTTCAAATAAAGGGAATATTAGTTTGTACAATAATCCTGATGAAAAAAAGTATTTGCATCTAAAAAAGGGATTCCCAGTGAAAATATTAAAATTCTCCGATGACGATTCTTTAATTATTGGTGTATGTGGAAACGAATTGATTCTTATAAGCAAGAATTTTGAAGATTTTCACTTCCAAACAGCAAGAGGACCTATAAAGGCATTATCAATTCTAGATGATCGAGATTCATTTATTACATTATGTGATGAATCTGTATCTGTATGGAGCTTTGTTTCTAAGAGGATGCCTAAAGACAAAATACCGGATATGTTAGAGGTGGTAATTGATACCGCAACACTGCGTCAGCAATTTTGTTGTGCTTTTTTAAATAATGGTGTGCTATACGTTCTAACGACTGACCATAAGATTAATGTGTATGATACAGTCGAACCTCAACGCTTAAAGAGCATTACTACTTTTGATAATGAAGTAAATGAGTAAGTATAGCCTAGAATACTCGAAACTTGTCAAATAAATTTTATTTTATATTTCTTTGTTGCAGTTATGTAACATCTGTGGATATGCATATTTCAGATAACTCCTTTGATGTTTTATTTTTATTTAAATATAAAAATAATATTTTGAAATTCTACACTCAAAAGACTTTAATGTATAGTAGACCAAGACGTAATCCAATTTTCGATTGCTATTGGACTGAAACGCAACCCCGCATTGCGAACATTACTGTGAATAATACTGTCGAAATAAGTAATAATTTTAATATATTGAACGATTTGGACAATTTGCTGCACGTTGTAACTGCTATTTGTTTTTCAACATCTGGAGATTCAATTGCTTATGGTACGGACAATGGTCACGTAGTAGACTACAAAATTAAAACCAATCAGAAGAACTGCATACTAAAGTTACCATCAGCTATTCTTCACTTAAAATATTTTAATAAAGGAGAAATTTTAGTAGCTAGTGGAAAACATGGCGATCTAATGGTACGTTTCGGTGGGAAAAATATCTGCCTAATAGCACACCTTACGAAACAACCCCCGAACCATTAGTAGACATTTTCTACATCGAAACATTAAATTCTTTATTGACAGTTTCAAAAGATAGAGTGATCAAATTGTGGTACTTAAACGACGAATCCATGACAGTTTTGAAAGGATCAAAGTACTATAACGTACCGCATACCGTTCAAATGTGCACGATGTCAAAAGATTCAACATTTTTGGCTCTTACAATGTCGAATATGTTTGAAGTGTTCTTATTGGATATAAAAAACGAAGCTTTAAATCTGGTAGATTTTGGGGGTGCACAATTAGAATATGAATTACATTCGTGTTGCTTTAGCCATGACAACAAATATTTAGCATTTGGCAGTGTTGATGGTCCTATTATCGTAAGTATTTTTATGTTGTATGTAAGATTCTAGGAATATTTTATATTTCTCTTTAGGGAATGAACAAAGTTGTATATGTTTCCTAGCTGCTAGCCGTATAATACGAGTCCTTATACAATTATTAACATAAGAATATTGGTACTAATAGGTAGTATTAGTTGTTAAATAATACCGTACATTGTAGTGTTTTTCATACGCTTTTAAATTGTATATTACATTCTCAGTAAATGATTTTATTATTACCTAAGTTGTGTCGACATTATTACATTAAAATTTGCATGTAAGAGATTATTCCGTTACTGAGCTAGCAAGCTGGGTTAGTAAATCTCTAATAATAACTTGTTCATTTCCTAATCACTGTTCATATATAAAGCTAAAAACTAATATTTATATACATATTATTAATATAGATATTCCAAATAAATTCTAATGGTACTAAATTTAATGAGTATGCGCGGCTTTACTCGCATATTTCAGTGGTGAAGTATATGAGATTCTCACCACATAACAACAATTTGCTAGTGAGTATTGGAGAGAAAATTGTGTGGTGGAATTTAAATAAAGTGCCAAGATTCTATATTACCAGGTAAGTTTTTTAATTTTATACTTTGCCCAAGAATAATGTACAAAATACTACTTAAAGAATTAATTGCATTCTTAATGTCACACTTCTTTTGTAGTAATACGTTTATATCTAGCCTTGTCCGTTTGGGGAAGTAAGTTGCCTTTGCAAATCCAAAATTCCTATTTCACCAGTGACAAGAGTACTGTCATTTTCTGTTAAATAGTTTATCCTCTAAGACATAGATTTGTTTATATCTTCTCATAACAAACCATGTAAATTTAATTGTAATTAACACCAAAAAATGTCTTCATTGTTGCTAAAAATTCCTCTTAAGCTATGGTTTCCTATGAATACGGTGCCGTCATATAGCGGTCGTAATTTAGCGGTGAATGACGTCACAAAAAACGTTTCCATATTTTCAGATCGTAGTGGTTGTTTAGGTAGCGGTGACTAATACCGTCACGAAAAAAAGCGGCAACGTTATTTCTATGACGGTGGCCGTAACTGTGGCAAATCTTGTTAGCAACGTTTTTCCATTTTACGGTAGTAAAGTACGTTGTACTCTGGTATGCCATATATATATCTTAATTAATATCTGTATTACTTTTTCTTTACAATATTGATAGATTAACATAGTTTAGAAGAATAATACTTCCGGCAAATTATGTTATTGCTTCATCACTACCACAAAATATCTTTCATGTAACAGATTTTATTATAGGTTTTTCTGAATTTCTTACACTAGTATTGTAAAATCATTATTGTACGACATTTGCTATATTCATTGGACGAACAATTAATTTGTTAATGCGGAGAGGGAAACCAGTATGCCAATCAGGGGATAGAATCATAATAAGAAAAATTTGGCTCGACTTCTCATTGGTTCTTGTAATCATATGGTAAATTAGTTCCTTGTGCAGAAGCGGTAGCGCTGTAAGCATTTAGCAATCTAGATTATCGCCGTAACGTGGAGGCATAGGAAACGTCATATTTGATATTTCAGTTATTATCACATTTGGGATATTAATAATTAGCTTTCGCTATAATAAACGTGTGTGGACTTCGGACAGACTGTAACGACTAACTTTCTTGCTTTCCAACACTTCACCGCCATAGTCATCGCCGTTTTAGTTCGACGTAAACGTTACGTCATTCACCGCTAAATTACGGCCGCTATTTGACGGCACCGTATTCCTAGGAAACCATAGCTTTAGAGAGCTCGCTTTGAAAAGGTTTATTACATCCTTTACAAGAAGGGATTATAAAATTGAATACGTCTCAATAATTCGCATAACTTATTTATAGTGAAAATCTTGTAATATTACATATTCTATACATACAGGCTGTCCAGCCTAAGATGCAACGGTCCATAGCCGACTTATTATTAATTTTTTGAAAAAATGTTTCAAATAAATGTTGCCTCGAATCAAATTTTACACATTTTAAAATTAGTATTAGTAATGGCGGACTTCCGGTTCTACTGTAAGTAGATACTAACTTTATTATTTTAAATGGAACACCCTATATATTATTGCACTTTTTGATTTCTTATTAAATTTAAAAGGCACTTTGTTAAGCTTACATTGAGTCTAAGTTGTACCGCTTCCGAATTACGTGACGTTTTTCGAAAAAAATGACATCTGCAGCGTCTTCGGTGTTTGGAAATATCTCCGTAACTGCGAAAGTTAGAAACATGCGGTTTTCAGTTTTGGCTTAATCATGAAAGAGAGCGCATCTTTTATTAGAAAATTGTTGCATTTATGTTACAGGGTTAAAAAAATCAAGTTATTCATGATTTTAAAGTTGGGAAATTACACATTCCTATTTAATCACCCTGCTGGAAAATCAAATTTTGATTTGGAAAACGCTCATTGGTAATATGACTGCTTCTAACATATGTATCTCTGTACGTTTCTCTCGTTAAACGAGCTTGAGCACGCGATTTTGACAGATTTGTAATGACATTTACGTCAAAATCGCGTGCTCGAGCATCGACACAACCTCAAGCACGGACTATAAATATGACCCTAACTCATTTACATAAAATAGTTATGTAAGTAGTTATGTTGTATGTTTCACTAAAAAAGCTTATTCGGTCGATACTTTCAAGCGGACTGACCTCTTACTCTTTCAATAGTACGAGATAGGTTTTTTCCTTATCCCACCTATGGTCACCGGTAGGCACCGCAGCCTTCAGGCCTTGTTCTGCCACATCTATATGTTCAAGTCACTCACTCTAGCAGGGTAGTCCGCTCCACTAATCTGTACATGTCCCTAACCGAGTGGGTAAGGTATATCTCTGGGTCTCCTTTCTTTCTCCCAAATAGGTTTTGCCTTCTGCGATCTAGTGCCTCGCAGTCGCGTGATATGTGATCGGCTGTCTCCGGTTCAATCCCACAAAGTCTACACTTTGTGTCCCCGTCAAACACTCCGATTTTGTGTAGGTGTTCTTTCACCCCAGCATGTTCTGTCATTAGTTCCGTTACAATGCAGAGCTGTTTCCTACTAGGCTGTAGTAGCCCTCTAGCTCTTTTCCTGCATGGTTTCCCTATAAAGGTTTTACCATGTATTATATCGGGGGTATGGCTCTCGAGCATTGTTGCTTTTTCGTACGAAGCCAGTTGCCTATGTGTCTCCGGGCCGTTTGCCTTGTGACCCCGAAGAAAGGTTCTGCGCCGTACATTTTCATCTCTGGCCCTCTTTTTGCGAGTTCGTCAGCTCTTGCGTTGCACTCGATCCCCTGATGGCTCGGTATCCAAGTCAAGTAAACCTTGTTCCGGTTCGAAAGTTCCACCAATCAGTCGAGGCATTCCAGCCTGGATGACTCTTTCCGGCTTAGTAACGCCTTTAGTGCCGCTAGGCTATCAGACATGATGTGAATTCGTCTCTTGGTAACCGCTTTCACATTCATTGTGTGCGCGCACTGTAGGATGGCATATACTTTCGCCTGAAACACAGAAGTATACTCCCCCCATGCGTAGCTATGCTTCTTATTCTGAGAGCATATCCCGGTACCATTAGCCGTCTTAGATCCGTCCGTGTACCAAACTAAGTCTTGCTTTTGATTCCAAGTGCATACCTGGCAGCCTCCTGCCGTCCGTTTGCTATAGACACCGTGAAAGGATAGGTTTCACTTTTTCTTAATTTTTGAAATACAACTGTTGCTTGCGTGTAAATCTCTTGCAACACGCCGAATGGCCATTCTTCTAACACATCTTAGAACTATTTCTTGCCTTTCTACTTCAGTTAAATATCTAGGCATTTTTACTTTTGAAATAATTACATTTTTTACCTTTGACAGAAATTCACTATGGTGTTAATCAATATGAATTCAGCAATGTAGGCTTAATTTAATTTGTAATAGGTTTAGGTAATAATGATTTTTCCATTATTTTGGCTCATGACACATTCGTCTAGTGTAGTTCACGGCTCCTTTTCATTAGCTCTTTAAAGGCAATTATGGCAAAAATAACCAGATTTTTATTTTAATTTAATTAAAAAAAGAAGCAATGGAATTTGTTGTTCTAGTGAATATTATGCATCAAATGAATAAGTAGCTAAATTATTCATTGGAAAATCTTATAAAGCATTATTTGTTTTGGATTTTGGTTGTTTTTGTCGGAAGCACCTCAATTTTATTTGCTTATTCCATTAAGTTTTCACGGAAAAGATTTTTAACTGTGCTATTTAAAATACATAGGGCGTTAATTTTCATATAAAATATGAGATGCAACGTCCTGTATATTCGAAATTAATAAATGAACGAATTCATATGAATTTTCTATTCATATTTTGTAATTTTAACAATGAATGCGTGGGAGATGAAATCAAACTTTATCTGAATATTACATGTAATAGTCGCTGTTAGTAGTTTAGTTACACCATGATTGTATTAAATTTATGTTTAGTAATTGGAACTGAAAGATGTAAAAAATATGAATTGGATTTACATATATTACACATACATCACATGATTCAACAGCAACATGTTCGTATCTACATACAGTTTTCCAAGTGATTTATACGCTGCTATTTTATTTACTTATGCAGACAATTCTGTCGCAACGTTATATAAGTCACAGTACGGTTAAGACATTTTTCGTGAAACAGTTCCGTATATTACTGCATTGGATATGATAATTAAAGTTAATTGTTCTGAAAGGAACAGGTTTTGATGTCATGGAAAAAGAAATAAAAATCTTCGGGAAACGTAATTATTATTTAATCATTGTAAAAATTCATTGCGAAAAATCTTATGTATTGACACATAAAATCTTCTTTATTACAGAAACAGAAGAAGTAGACGAAATCGTCCATCTAGCACTGAATTATCAACACTAACAGAAACTCTAACAATATCTCATCAAATGACTAACAAAATTGGATCTGAAAGTAAACCACATCTACTATGTGCCATAAAATTAAAAGGATCGTACGCTAACACCATATTCGTCTCACCTAACTTTAAGACGTTCGTAACTAAGGATGATGAAGGAATCTGCTATATTATTGAAATGATCGAATGAACCAACGAATAAGTCTTTCATCAAGAAGCAATATGTGATATAAAATAATTAAAAAAAAATTATGCCATAGTGCAATAAGCGCAGAATGTGATCTTCTTAACACATGTGTTCAACATCTTATGAATTTATCATAGACAAAAGAAAACTTCTTCTATCATGTCATGTGATGACATTATGTTAAAATTTTATCCTAAATGATTTTAAAGGTTGTTTAGAAAAGGAAACCATTTTACCAACACCTTTCTCGATATCATTCCAATAATTTTAGCGAATATAACGCATTACTAAAACTGCACAGTATGCAATTACTGCAGTTTTTTTTTCAAATCAAACATTTTTTATTATAAATAACGCGTAAAGATATTTTTGTATGCATTTTGAGGTGATGTCTCAACATATTATTTAAATTGATTAGGATATTTTGCTAAAATAATTGCTATATACAATATTAATAAAATACTTAGTGTGTGCTATACACAAATGTGAATTGAATTTTATAGGAACTTAATTAAAACAAGTGATGCGAATGCAATACTATATGCAATATTTAAATAAGTAAAAATTTAAGAATTTAATCAAACACATTGTTAAATAAAATTAATATATTTTTATTCAAGTATGTAGCTGCTGAATGATTCACAAATTGATCTAACTCCTGCCATTTGAAAACTAATACTCAACAATATCAAAATCTTCAAAGCTATTATTTAAACAATCCTATATTTGCGAGATTCCTCGTAATTTTTTTTTTCTAATTTGAATATCAATATTGCTTGATTTCTCTGATGTCTTATAATGTTCCTATGTGTATATATATACATATATATATATTTTTTTCCTTGAATGTCGTTAGCTTTCACTTGGCAGTTGAACTATTTGATTCATTACAAGCACCTGTTCTGCTTATTTATCGTATTTTTAAATCTGAATTTATAAGCTCGATACGGTTATTGTGCATGTACATAGATCGTTTTCCTTATATATATTCTGATATTTTCGTCGATTTTTCTTTTACTTCTGATGATTACATTATTTAATCTATACACTTGGCGTAATTGACAATGTGAAATAATTAAACATATTTGTTAATGACTGAAACAGGTGGTCTTAGAAGTCTTGTAGTGTATTTGTATCTAATTATATATATATGTATGTAATTTTGCATGATGTTTTGTAATATTTATGTATATTTGTATAGGTTAACGTTTTATTTATTTATACTGAATTGTCAGGACATAAAATTTGGACATTCGGTTTCTATTAGCTTTCTAATGTTATTCCATTTCTTTTATATATTTTAGATCGTAGTTTTTTTGGCAGTTTATTGTACTTTAATCAACGATATCGGGACCACACATGACATTCGTAAGTAATGGAATACTAGAGATAAATCCAAGTAATTTTTTTCATTAGTTTTACGCCTGGCACATCAGTAAATTCCATGTTCATGAAGTTGCTAATTCTGTGCACTTTCTGAAGAATTCTGTATTCTTGTTTCTAATTTTATATCATGTTCTAAAGCTAAAGCAAAAATTTGATAAATGTTCAAACCTGTCAATATTCCTTTATCTTTAATTTTAACCTTTTATTGTTAATGCCTATGTAAATGCAGTTTTTTCACTCTTGTAAGGTGTTATGTTTTATATTTTAGTAATATACTTTCATTACCATAAATACATATATACTTATTAAGTGATTATGTCAATTTTATGTCTTGATTATATATAAATATAATATGTATATGTATTTTTTCTCATATTCATAACTAACGACAAACTACTTTTACTTATTTTTTACTTTTATATATTTTTTACCTAAATTATGTCCATGTAAGCTATACTGTCTATGAAGGTTTCTCTTTCAAAATTGGACTGTATATCTATTATCTTAATCTTTTGAATGATATTGTTATAAAGTCTTATATATATTTATGTATGTATTATTAATATTTTCCATTTTGATATTGTGTTTAATTGTCCCACTATCTATCTTTATTTATTAGGTTTATGCAGTTCTAAGCGTAGCCTGCATTTCTTTATTCCTACCTATTTTAAAATTCCGTATCCGTCTTTATTCCTTATCTTATCCATGACTAGGGTTCTACTACAAGAAAGATCACTTTATTTGATAGCTCCTGGGTATTGCATTGCTAATGATAAACACGATTTGTTATGTAGCTCCAATTGAAGAAGTACACGACATGTGATGTCATTAATTCTCTTCTAAACGTTATGTAATGTCTTTTCTCAACGTTATTCTAGTGCTTACATGTGACATCATGATAGGACACCAATACGTGACTATTACGTTACGTACGGCCTTTTTAGGTGCATTAGTTGGCGCTGGAAACATCACATAGGGTCTGGATGACACTGTAAACGAGAAATGGCCAAAAATTCCTACTATCTTCAACGAACGCTTCCAATATATTACGCTTCGCGAAATGTGGTATCTAGCGAATCTAACAGCACAAGACAAAGACAAACAAGGTCTAGGAACAATAAACAAAATCAAAAAAATTAGTCAATAGCCGCAGAGCTTTGGTGGCTTCCAGAGAATTGTATTTCCTTCAATCTATTTATTATAAACGGCAAAGTAGTGCTGTAACAAGGCCATTGAACATAATTACATACACAGAAACTACACAACAGATAAAAATAAAAAACAAACGAATTAAATAAATTAATTTTTGCAAACAAAATTGCCCAAATTTTAACTTTATATGCAATTCACTTTTAAGACCTGGCAAAAATAGTCAAAATCTATTTATTTAAATGTAACCCACAACTACAAACGTGGAGTTAAATTGACGTCTTCAAACAATAAATTTCTTGTTTGTTTCCGTTCCTGTTTGACACACACCTGTATCTTTCAGTACCTTTCTCTTGTGACTAGTTATCTGTTTGTTGTTGTGATAACTCGTGTTTTAGCATCAAATTGTTTTTTATATTATATCTAGGTTATAACTATGAGTAAGTACGGAGAGTCTTGATCTTCAAAGAGGGTGGTAACATACAAAGATAAAGAATTTGAGGAAACGTTGCTGCATTAGTCAGAATAGGTTAAGTGATATCGAAGGATTCCAGTTAGAGTTAATATAAGGGCTTTGAACGCGCTGCAGTAATCTCGTATGCGTGTAAATGAAGAGAAACGTGTAATTTTTGCATTATATGTAAAATTCCGATTTATATACAGGATGGGCCACTTAAAACGATGCACTAGAATTACGGCCAAGCTAAATAAATTTTAAAATCCGATCAGGTAAGCTTAGTGGTCGATCAGGAGCACATTTTAATAACAATGTAAATTGTATAACATTAATGGTGACGTCACGCCTAAATCAATTTGCATTTTATTAAATAGCACATGTTATGTGATTAAATGTCATTTCGCAATTATTGACAAACGTTCAAAATTAATTATTCGTTAAGCTTGAAACTTCGATACCGCTAAATTTAAATAATCAAATTTCATTCTTTGTAATTGCAAACGTTGGATAAAATATTTTATAAGTGATTGTGATGTGTTAGAAATACCATCTTCTTACAATACAGTGACAGAAAACATAAATATGCTAAATTTAATAAAATGCTAATTCATTTCGGCGTGCCGTCATCATGAATGTAATAAAATTTACATTGAAGTATTAAAATGTGTTCCACATCGATCTCTATACGTCTACCTGTCCGTAATGGCCGTAATAATTATCCTTTATATTCTAAGATGTTTTTACAGTATTACCTACTTGTCTTTTTTATGTTTAATATGGATAGTTTCGTATATGTTGTACATACATATATGTATGTACATATATATTTTTAATTATGTAATAAATGCACTCCAAATAAATTCGCTAGCAAGTAGGTACACTATTTTAGTGTATAACTAAACAATTAATCCCCGAATAGTATTTTTATATACTGAGAATTGTAATTATATTTAGATTTTTGTCGTTATTTTTTCTAAATAAGATATCTATAATTAGTGTCACCTTAAATTTGCATTAAATGCTATCAAAGTTATCAAAATTTGTAATAAATATGGAACAAATGAATGAGTAGATAAATTATCTATTAGAAAATTTTGTAGCACATTGATTGTGTTACGGTCCAATCATCTTTATTTGTTGAACCTAGCTGCTGGAGAAATACTACTAGTGTAAGGGTTTTTCACAATAAACGAGTGAGTTTATTTTAATACATATATTGTAATAAAGAAAATAAAAATAAAACATAACTTCCAGTTCTTTGTACATGAAAGACACAAAATAATAATTCTCATATAATGTATAAGCATATAAAATAATATTTACAAATAATGCTCTCTTTCCTGCGTATTGAACGCTATTTGAAATGTGTACTTTAGGTACTTCCTGTATTTAACGAGCCAAAAGGATATATTTATCGGAGCGATTCCTGAACTAGGGAGAAAGTGAATAATCAGTTCAATAGTTTATCACTACCGCGTAAAACACGATACAACTCAAAACTACGTCCAGGAATATCGAATTTCTCGTATATATTTTCATATGCGTCTATTTGCGCCTTTTACTATGCTCCATCCACTGACCCCTTATAATAGTGACGATTCCACGAACCACGGTTCGTGCGCTAAACGCAATGAATCCGACGAGCACACACTCGTATGCGTATCGCGATCAGCGCAGGCAAGTCCGTGGGCGGCTATACCATTAACAAACCGCGCAAAGTCAAATAGCACGTCATCTCTGTAATACGGGTTGGCGCGCGCTTCTTTTCATCGCTACGACGTAGTTTCGGATTTACCTCCGAAGCTTAGCATTTTTGGAATTATATCCTATCGGTGGCTCTTGTTTCTATTAATTCGTTATCATGATTTTGCTTATTTATATTATATTACATTAAGCGTGAGATTTAGACATATTAATTTAATAAAATACGGAATATATAGCAAATATAGGTAAAATAAAAAGAATGCTTGTTTTAAATGTTTTTGAGTCCTTAACATGCCGCCGCCCTTGAAGGCACCGGCTTCAACACAGGGAACACTCGCGCACTTATTACAGTCTTTGAACAGTCCATACATTACAAACGCGAACAAAACACTAAATTCTCTTCTTCACTCGTTGGTGTGGTGGGGCTGTAGCTGCTTGGTGACACGAAGTCCAGATGCTGATGTTGGGGTGTTGACATCAATCTGTATAGAAAGGTAATGGGCACAGCTTTGTAGCGGGCCGCTGCATTGTTCCCTTGGGTGTGTGTACAGTAGCAGTGCGTATAACCTCGTCCTTTCCTGGAAAGACTTCGACAATGCGTCCCATGGTCCAGTAACTGGGGGCGATGTGGTCCTCACGTATGATGACAAGATTGCCGGGACTCAGGCCACTGTTCTGGTTCGATTTCCATTTGTTTCGCCTTTGAAGTTGATTTAAATATTCTCGTTGCCATCTCTTCCAAAAGTGTCCTCGGATGAATTGGATATGTTGCCATCTTGAAAGGGTATTTGTTTTTAAATGGGTTAAATTGGGTTCAGAGATGGAAGTAATATTGTCACCAGTAAGGAAGTGAGAAGGTGTGAGAAATGTTAAATCATTGGGATCATTTGATATCGGAGTAATGGGTCGAGAATTAAGAATGCCTTCGATTTGTACCAATAAAGTGTACATTTCTTCGTAATTTAATGATGCTTTTCCAATTACTTTTGTTAAATGTAATTTGACAGATTTAACTGCTGCTTCCCAAAGGCCACCAAAATGTGGAGATCTAGGTGGAATAAAGTGCCATTGTATATCGTTGTCAGCCATATATGCTTTAACGCATTCAGAATCAGTTATCTGGCCTTTCAATTGTTTAAGCAATTTCTTTAGTTCAGCGTTCGCACCAATGAATTGGGTGCCATTATCAGAGTATATATTAGAAATTTTGCCTCGTCTGGCTATAAATCTTTTTAATGCTGCCATAAATGCCTCTGTTGACAGGTTTCCTACCAACTCTACGTGTACTGCTTTTGTAGTAAAGCATACAAAAATTGCACCATATGATTTTGCAAGGTTATGCTTTCTTTTCATGCTATCTCTAATATAAATTGGGCCAAAATAGTCAATACCAACATTCTCAAAAGCCTTTGCTGAAGTGACTCTTTGTGCTGGTAAGTCACCCATCATATATTGTATATTGGTAGGTTTCGCTTTAAAGCATGTTATACATGTTCTTATTACTCCCTTAACGGAATTTCTTAAGGAAATGGGCCAATATTTTCCTCGTACAGCAGCTATAGTTTGTTGAGTGCCTGCATGCAACTGGTTAATATGTTCGCTTAGAATTATTAATTTTGTAAGAGCATGCTTGGCAGGAAGCAATATTTGATGCTTCTGTGAGTATGGTATGTTGGAATGCCTTAGTCGGCCCCCAACTCTCATTAGACCTTGTTCATCTATAAATGGAGCTAAGCATAGTAGATTGCTTTTAGCATCTAGATCGCATTTATTTTTCAGCTGCTTATACTCTTTATTAAAGCCTGTCCGCTGGGCTAATACAATCAAGGAAGTAAGTGCATGATTTAGCTCAGCTGAGGTGAGATAACCTGTCTCAACCTTTGTGGTTGTTTTCTTTATTCGAGCTTCTATATTATTTTTGAATCTTATGCAGTAAGCCACAACTCGTTTTAATCTATGCAGGTTTGAATATCTCTCAAATATGTCAAATGTGTTTTCGTTGCATGTGCTTACTGTCATTGTCTTGACTTCCGGTAGATTCTCTAATGTTATGCATTCGGCATGATGCCAGTTATTTGAAGGACGTTTCAGGAATTCAGGTCCATGCCACCATAAGCTTGTCTGCATTAAAGTAGAAGGGGAACTTCCTCTGGAAACTAAGTCCGCAGGATTGTCTTTTGTATTGATATGATGCCAGTTGGAAACATCTGTCAGCTCTTGTATTTCAGCAACTCTGTTGGCTACGAAAGTTTTGAAAGCCTTTCCTGATTGTATCCATGATAGGACGATTGACGAATCTGTCCAATAATATATTTTGCTAAAGTTCATTGACAAGCATGGAATTAATTTGGATATTAATTGTGCCAATAGCACCGCTCCGCATAGTTCCAACCTCGGTATCGTTACTGGTTTAATTGGAGCAATACGGGATTTGGCACAGAGCAAATTGCAGGAAATGTTACCATTTATATCTGTAGCTCTTATATAGATACAAGCCCCATATCCTTTCTCACTGGCATCAGAAAAGCCGTGTAATTCAAAATGTTTCGGTTGCTTTATTGAAATAATATTCCTCGGAATTTTTACATCATTTAGCTCATTTATTTCTTGTATATAAGATGACCATGTGGCTTGTATATTGAAGGGGAGTGACTCATCCCAATCGAGTTTTAGTTTCCAAATTTCTTGCATTAGCATTTTTGCTCGAACTGTGAATGGACTAACAAGACCCAGCGGATCGAATATTTTAGATATATGAGACAATACTTGTCTTTTAGTAATGGTCTTCAAAGTGGGCACTGGCGTTAATGCATACTGCAATGTATCCGTGGAAGTATTCCACTGTAATCCAAGAGTGTTAACACCCTCACCCTTGTCCAAGTCTAATACCGTAGAACCACTGCAAGAAATTGGTATGTGTTGTAATAACTCTGGTTTGTTTGATGCCCATTTTCTCAATTCAAATTTTCCCTTCGTTAGAATATCTGTAACTTCTGTAATTATTCGTTGTGCTTCAATTTTGCTGTTTGTGCCAGTTAAAAGATCATCTACGTAGAAGTCCCTTAATATTACTTGAACTCCAAGTGATTCCGACTTTTTCGTTGCAACTGCTGTTTGCTGCAGAGTTTTGATTGCCATATAAGAAGCGGAAGCTGTTCCGTAAGTTACTGTTGTCAACTCGAAAGTTTGGACTACGTCTTTGTCGGATTCCCGCCATAATATTCGTTGATAGGGCATGCAAGTTTCATGTATACGTACTTGACGATACATTTTAGCTATGTCAGCTGTTACAACATATTTGTGTGTTCTGAATCTGCACACTATATCAAATAAATCTGGTTGCAATTTAGGTCCTACCATTAAGGTGTCATTCAGAGATAATCCAGTTGTGGTTTTTGCAGACCCATCAAAAACTACTCGTACTTTTGTTGTTAGGCTATTTTCTTTAGTCACTGCGTGGTGTGGTAAATAAAAATGTCCCTTGTTATTATCAGGCTGCATGACTGGTCTCATGTGTCCCAAGTCTAAGTATTCTTTCATGAAAGATATATATTCTCCTCTTAGTTCAGTATTTTTGCTCAACTTTCTTTCTAAGGAATATAGTCTTTTCAAAGCTTGATTATAGGATTCTCCTAAACCATTTATATTATCTTTGAATGGCAAGGCTACTACGAATCGTCCATCATTGTCTCTTTGGACAGTATCGGAAAAATGATTTTCGCAGTGTTTCTCTTCTTGGGAATATGTTAGCTTATTGGGCAAAGTTTCTATTTCCCAAAATTTGCATATGTTTTTATTTAGATTTTGCAATGTGCTAGAATTACATAAAGTAACATTCGTGGAAATCTGTGGTGCAATTGTTTTGCCAGAAACAACCCATCCAAGTAATGTCTTTTGTAAACATAGTCCACTTGCAGCAAGATTTATCTGACCTATGCATAGTAATTTGTAAAATAATTCAACTCCTAACAGCATGTCTACTTCCTTTGAAATATGGAATTCTGGATCAGCTAGTTTAAGGTTCTTCGGTATATGAATTTCCTTTTGTGATATCGAAATAGGTGGTAAACACTCTGATATTTTTTCCAGAATGAGACAATTTATATCGGCCTGAAAAGCAGTGCATCTAGATTTCATTGACACGTCTACTGAATGCGTGATATGAGTTTTGGCTTGGGTAATGCCTGTTAGAGCTAGATTGATTTGGTTTTGTTTTAAACCGAGATAATTGGCCATTTTGTATGTAATTAAATTGGACTGCGATCCACAGTCTAACAAAACTCTGCACTTTCTTTTGCGTCCATTTTTGTCCCTAATCTCTATTAATGCTGTAGATAGAAGGACAATTGAAGTGTTAATATTACAACTATGACTTGCTGTTGTAGACTGCGGCGTCCCAGTTGAACTGGACTTGCTCTCTTTGCTGATATGCAATAGCGAATGATGCCTCTTGTGACAAATGTTACAATTCCATTTGACTGTACATTGATTGGTGCTATGATTGCCTTTCAAGCAGTTTAAACAGAGTCGCTTCGTTTGAGCTTCACTGACTCTTTTGGGTATTTCGAATGCAAGGAATTTCCTGCAATCAAAAATCATATGGTTGCTCATTTTGCAATAAGTACATGAAAGATTTCCAGATGCCTTATTATTTGTTACAACATTCGTTGCTGCACTTTGCTTGTATGTTTTGGCGACTTCCTTGGTTTGCATTTTTGCGATTTTGAATATGGTTTCTAACGTTTGGCATTTTTGGGTTAAGAAATCTATTAATTCTTGTAATGTCGGTATCTCCGTAGATTCTATCTTCGTTTCCCAATCTTTGATTGTCTGCGAATCAAGTTTCTTGGTGATAATTACCACTAATAAGTCGTCCCAATGCTTGGTTGGACGTTTCAGAGCTGTTAAAGCTCTTATATGCTTTAGTGCACCGTCTAATATTTGACGTAGCGTGATTGCATTTTCTTTTGTTGCTATGGGCAGTTCGAATATTGCATTGATATGCTTTTGCACTATTATTCTCTGGTTACTATATCTTTCTGATAGCATTTTCCAAGCAGTGCCGTAATTGTCAGCAGATATTTCAAGAGAATCCAGTATATTCATTGCTTCTCCCTTTAAGCATGCTTTTAAATAATGAAATTTTTGTACAAGTGGTACATTGGTATTGCTATGTATAAGCGAATTGAATGTATCGTAAAATGACAGCCACTCCTCATATGCACCCGAAAACTTGGGCAATTCGATTCTAGGCAACTTAACAATTTCTGTGGAAATATCACCTTTTCCTGTGTGTTGCACTTGTGGGACTGTCATAATTTTATTAAAACGGGATAGAAGGTCGAAGTATTTATCTTCAAACTCTTCCCGCTCATTTGTAAGCAAGTCAGATTCATCTACTCGCTCTAATTTGTCTTGAATTCTATTAAATTCATCCAACATGGGCACTAATTTTTCGCAACGATCCTTCAGTTGACCCGGCTGCGGGGCTGTGTCGTGCTTATCAAGAAATTTACTCACTCTTGTCAAGGAAGCCTTTATTTGACCCCTTTGTATTTTTAGCTCGGCTGCTTGAGCTTTTATTTCGGCTGCTTGCTCGGCCATTTTATCTTGGACAATATGTATATAAATATGCCCTATATGTACGTGTCGTACTTTACTTGGACTAATCTGTCCTGAACAAAATTTCTTTTTGCTCTCGTGGTCTATTCTGACCGTTTAATTTATTCCTCTTAACACTAGCAGTAAGATCCGGCTCGAAGGACCAAATGTTACGGTCCAATTGTTTTATTGAACCTAGCTGCTGGAGAAATACTACTAGTGTAAGGGTTTTTCACAATAAACGAGTGAGTTTATTTTAATACATATATTGTAATAAAGAAAATAAAAATAAAACATAACTTCCAGTTCTTTGTACATGAAAGACACAAAATAATAATTCTCATATAATGTATAAGCATATAAAATAATATTTACAAATAATGTCTCTCTTTCCTGCGTATTGAACGCTATTTGAAATGTGTACTTTATGTACTTCCTGTATTTAACGAGCCAAAAGGATATATTTATCGGAGCGATTCCTGAACTAGGGAGAAAGTGAATAATCAGTTCAATAGTTTATCACTACCGCGTAAAACACGATACAACTCAAAACTACGTCCAGGAATATCGAATTTCTCGTATATATTTTCATATGCGTCTATTTGCGCCTTTTACTATGCTCCATCCACTGACCCCTTATAATAGTGACGATTCCACGAACCACGGTTCGTGCGCTAAACGCAATGAATCCGACGAGCACACACTCGTATGCGTATCGCGATCAGCGCAGGCAAGTCCGTGGGCGGCTATACCATTAACAAACCGCGCAAAGTCAAATAGCACGTCATCTCTGTAATACGGGTTGGCGCGCGCTTCTTTTCATCGCTACGACGTAGTTTCGGATTTACCTCCGAAGCTTAGCATTTTTGGAATTATATCCTATCGGTGGCTCTTGTTTCTATTAATTCGTTATCATGATTTTGCTTATTTATATTATATTACATTAAGCGTGAGATTTAGACATATTAATTTAATAAAATACGGAATATATAGCAAATATAGGTAAAATAAAAAGAATGCTTGTTTTAAATGTTTTTGAGTCCTTAACAGATTGTTTGTAATAGAAGCTCATCTTTATTTGTTTTACTTCATGACTTCTTCCTTTCATCTAGTAAGAAGTATAGCGTCCTTATTATTCATTTTATATTAATAGCGTATTAAACCTTATAGGTATTTCAAATTAAATTAGGCATGCATACACGAAAGGGATTTTTAAGAGATTTGGATGAAACCGATCAAATCCCCCACTCCTAGTCGCTACGTTAATGCTGTCTGACGTGCCGGTTGTGTGAAATATCAGGCCCAATCAGGTCTCTTATTGTGTTAGTGGTCCGTCATTATTGCGTGTAGAAATTTTGGAAATATTTTTACTCAAGAACCCTCGTTAGGATTTCATAGTGCTATAAAATATCTCACCCGCACGTCAATCCTCTTAAAATGTGAAATATTTTGCAACTAACGAAGCGAAGCGAACTGTCCCTTCAAATATGAAGTACGTCGGAAATTGAAAGATGAGATATTTAACGTTTGTGTACAATCAGAGGTTTGGCCTGTAGCAGGTCAGATCGGCGGGATATTAATGACATCCGGACGACGGGATAGATCGCTAAAAAATCTTAGTATGTGCCTGCCTATTTTGTTACAAACTAACTTTACACAAATATATAGGGTGTTGCATTTAAAAAATCTTTTGGTAACGAGTTTCTCGAGTGTAGTATCAGTACCAAAAACAAATTCAATTTTACCGAATTTGTAACAGTTCTTATAACAGAAAGAAAGAGGATTAGCAAGTATATCACTTATGGTTTTTATACGGTCTAATGCCAAAATGACTTCGACATTACAACTTTTCTACCCATAAGTACAAAACATAAAATCTCAGTATGTTAAGGTGTATCATTTCCTAGCCCTATTGTAACTAGTATAGGTACACCCAGGTACTTATAAAATATTTGAGTGAATCCAACTTTATTGCTTATATTTATACAAAGAACATGTTCGCGAGTGTAATAGCCGATGGACACCAGCGTATTCTGTGGACACCAGGCAGTGGACCTTGTCAACAAACGTTTAACGTTAGTCGTAGTAACATCTATCAGTAGCTGACAATAATTTTAATGCGTTGGGCCAACACACGCGAGAGATTTATAACTTGTAAATCATCGGTTCGATGTTTATCCACCACTGGCAAAACTTTGATATTGTGTTACATAAATGTGGCGGTATATACCGTAGCCTGTATTTCAGATCTCGGTACTGGATAAAAGTCAATGAATCAAAGAGTGTGGGATTAGAGAATTTGTTGTGCGGCAAACTTTGGTGTTACCTGTTATGTTGCTGAATGGTTTTGAGATTAATTATTGCTTCGCCCTTATACACATTTATTCCTATGTATGTTGCAAGAGTGCATTGCCACAAATTTAAACGGTTAGCTATGTTGTAATGAAAATATAAAATGCTATGACGATACCAAACTAGTTAAAAATGTTCACACAGGAAAGTGTTTACTAAGCGCAAGTAAGATTTACTTAATTTAAGTAATTCTCATTCTCCTATATAAGCAAGAAAGTATTGTTTTCTGTGAAATATTTCACTTTGTTGGAAATCCAAAGATATATTTTCTTGAATCAAATAACTCTCCATACAATCGCACCACGTCATTATATGTATGTACTACTTATGCACTATACGGTGCATGATAACTAAAAGTTTAAAATCAAGAAATTTTTTGCTTGATCTTAGAGATCTGCATGTGCTAAAAAGTATATTCACCGGAAGTATGTTTATGTGAAAAATGTTGAAAAGTTAAATTTAGTGATTTAAATATGCGAAATGTATTTTATATCAATAGAAAATTTGGAAATAAGGTTGCATTCATTTCGATATTCTGTTCATTTTATTATTTCATTGTTGTCGATAAATTTATTAAAACTGACAATCTTGCTCAAAAATATCTGTCACTATATCTAGAGAGATGTATAGCATGATACAGTCTGCGAATTTATGACTGCTTCGTAAGGTTTTAATATTTTGTTTTCTGCAAAGGCGTTATCTATATATATATATACATATGAGATAAGAAAAAAATAGCTTTGTGAGTATTTAATTGAAACAAAATATTAATCTTCGTCAGATGATTCGTTTGCTTGAGTTTTCTCTGGAATGGTTTCAACAGGTTTGCTTTCTTCGTCTTCTTCTACTTCAGTGTCTTCTTTCTCTTCGGTTATTATACTTTCTTCTAAATCATCAAGTCCTAGCCGATTGCGTAACAAATATTTATTAACGCCCTCCACGATTTCGTGTGGAATGTCTGTGTCTCTTAAGTCCAACCAATGTAACGATTTATTTGTGGCCATAGCGTGCAAAATTGACTATAACGAAAATCTTTGATGTAATTGAAAATGTTGAAGCTTTGCTTCAATATAGGTAATATTTGTATGTATTAAGAAAGTTAAACTTTTAATTAATACTTCGATTTCTAACTTTAAGAGGCTTTCAATATTCTTGAGTAAGATACTGAGTTGTATTTAAAGCGATCATAATAGTTTCGGTCAAGGTTTTAATTAGCAGTTATTATATACATTGTTAACGTTTTATTATAGAGAAAAATAATTGTTTTTAGCACGAAGGGAAGTTAATATTTATATTATAATAGAGTACCTACGCGACTATCTAATAAGTCATAAAATATTTATTAATAGATGCATACCTGACTTGCAGTTTCGCTAAACCAATTGCAGCTTACATCCAGCCATTTTAAAGTACTGTTAAGCATTAGCACTTGACACAAACGTTGACCTGTGTCTTCTTCGAATAAACAGGCAGCTATATTAATTTCCTCAGGCTTACTGTCGCGGATCAATGCTCTGAAAATTCCCATAACACCGTCATGACCTAGAGGATTTAATCGTAAATCAAGATGGACTAGAGGACAGCATTCATTCTGTAACAATGCGTATCCAATTCCTATAGCCCCAGTTACACCTATTTTATTGTTAGCTAATATCATTCTTCGGAGACTTTGTTGTGTTAATAGTAATTTCGCAATACAAAGAGCGCCTTGGTCGGCTATGAGGCAATGAGATAGATCTAATTCGACAATAGTTTTGTGTTTAATTAAATTTTGTGTAAGCGCTCGAACTCTGTCATCATCAACTGCACAACCATGCAACCTAAAAATTTTCATTAGTTTCAACGGCAGTACAGCTTTCCCTAAACGTCTACAATCGACTACAGACAGTTTAAACATGTTCCAAGTGAATTCAGTTCCTACATTTCGCATGCCGTAAGTAATGTCTAATTCTTCTATATACTCTAATCGTAGTAGTATAGGGTTAAAATCTATGTGATCTGTTGGATATACTGAGGGTATGTCTTGTTTCTCCCATGTTAACGGTGGTTTCCAAGATTGTAATTCAACTACCGTTAATTTGTGAATGTAAGGATTCAGTAGCCTTAAGATATCATCCATCCCATCTTCGTCACCGTATTGTGGTTGCGCGTCCGCAATCATTTTTTGCACGTGTTTCTCTAAATATAAGCATTTCCATGTCCAGCCTATATGTTTCGTATCTTTTGCAATACCAAATTTGTCTTTGTATCTTCTTTTCCAATAGATTTCATTCTGCAAATTGAAAAAATATTCTAGTTATTTTGAATGTTTTTGAAAAGAAAACGTAATACTTCTATTAGAGGAACTACAATTTCCAATTCTAAATCGGTTGAAAGTATTTCTAAAAGGTAGAGTTTATCATGACATGGTAACTCGTGTAGAAGTTGATTCTTGCTGAAATTTTTCGCTATAGCTTGTATACACAAGGTACTTAAAAGCGGACAAAGTTCAGAATCCCATTCAAAATCTTCTGCTTTTACCCTTCTTTCGACTTCATCCTGAAGTTGTAATGCAGCTTCTGATGGTGTATATTCGATGCGGGTGTTATCGCTGATGATATGCGGAAATCTCATATTTTATTTTGAATTTGATTTAAGGAAAAAAAGCGAGTGGATAATGCACAAAATAATAAAAATAATATACTCTACATTCCTATTTTTTAAAATAATTAACATAAAATGTAATTTGTAATGTAATATTTGATTATAACAATCACGTCATAATGACAGGGGTCAGATGTAGGTCCGTCAAACTGGTTAACCTAGAAATCGTTAGATGTGATTGCCAGTGATTGCAATTGGTATAGGTAACATATTTTTGTGACTTCCAACCCAGAGTTTAGAGTTCGGAGGTGTTCGACAACTATGAAATGGTGTGTTTTGTCGAAAACTTATGAAATAACACTAACACGATTTTGTTGATTTGTAAGCAAGACTTGTTTTTTTATTCGGATATGCCGAATCAGAAAATCATATCTATCAGCTTTAATTTATCCCTAACTTAGTCTGAAAACTTTACGCATATGTACTGGAGATAGTTGCCTTGCAAGTCTAGAGTTTTAACATATGTATATTACTTCATGAGACCAAATTTGATGTCAAGAGATGGAAAAATTACTCTTTCTCTGTCAACTAAAGGTTGACTTATATAGTACTCTTTTCTCCAACATCTAGGGATGTTTTGGGAGGCCAATGTTTCTGAATGCAATGTTGGTTTCTCGCTCGACTACTCAAGAGGCACAAAAAGCACGGACATTTTGTATATCCTCTTAGAGAGCCAAGTAAAAAGTTTACCATTTTGAGATACGCACAGATGACCTAGTTGTCGTCTTATACATACATATATTGTAGTATCTCAATAATAATAATAATAATATTGGAAGGGAAGTACGTACTCGACCATACAACGTAGGCAATATACCAGGATATTATATACAATCTGTGGATACAACACACAATTGTCCAGTGGAATAGCATGCGTATTTCATTAGCCCGAAGATGCAAATACTTCAGAAAACGTCTTTGAATCATTTCGAGTGCGCTAATTTGATTGATATAAATTGGGGACCAAAGACCAAATGAGCGAAGCATCCTCATGTTTTGAACGTATAAATGAATAATACAATGGCAGAATTGCATCAATTGATGTAAAACATCGTGTAGTTCTAATAATGAATCCCAATGTTTTCAAAGCAGAACTTGTAACCTCCAACACATGATTCCAAATTGTTAGTTTTGAATCAAAAGTTACACCCAAATCCTTAACCGAATTGCATCGTTGAAGTTATAACCTCTTGAAGCTATAACCTCAATGTCATCATGTTTCCTTTAATTGAACGAAATGTCCGATAGGAATTGAAGCGAAAAGATTCCCTCTGCGTAATAAAACATACTTGAGGCTTTTGCTGGAACTATAAACAACCGTCACTGACTTGAGGCATATTGTACAACGCCCATTATAATTAGAAAATCTGACACATTGTTACAATCAACAAATTCATACTCTTTAAAATATTGCACATGGTCACTTTCTGTGCTACAATAAAAAAAATCTTCGTTCTTTGCTCGAGTAAATTCTTTCCATTTAATCTTGAAGCCAGCAGTTCCGATGCTTCCTTTGATAAGTCCAAATTTCTTGCTAGATGATTCAATATTACTTGAGTAAAACGTTGTAGTCCATCATTAGATATTACATATATATTTTCATATTCGTAATCTACATCTGAATCTTGCTCCGTAATAGCATCTGTCATGTCTGCAGCAACCGAGTACTCAAGTGAAGACAGCTCTTCATAAACTGCCACTGGTATATCATCGGCATGAGGCACTGGTTGAATCGGGGAGCCGATATTATAGGATATACAATTTTATACTTATTTTTCTTATTATAATCGGGAGTTTTAATTAAACAAAAATAGCAATCATCTATGTACGTCACATTATAAATGTATACACATGCACACAGAAGAAGAAGAAGAGCATGTTAATTGTTTTAAGAATGGTTTCCGGCATACCATAAGAGCATACTATAAATATATAATTAAAGGTTAACTTCTGGTCGGATTACGTCAATGTTCTTGATGATAAAAACAAATTTAACAATACCACCAGATACAGTAATCGTAGTACTCCCACCCTCCCCCCCCCCCTCCTATCATAGCCCCTGCAACAATCATTAATATGATGCTGGACACATTCGAGAATTGCTATTTTCTGCATTAATGCCGACCCGATTTTCTGTACTCGAATTTGTTCCTGCCCCAATCAATATGCGGGAATCACCTGTCGCCACCACACGTAGAATGCTTACAATTAGCGTAGCAGTTGCTGTATTTTAATAAATTCAGGTTATTATATGTATATGGTAAAATAATATTTTTATGGGAATCAAAGTATGATTCGTATACTAAAAGTTCGATTAATTTAACAATAGTGCTGATTGTATAAAAAAAATAATTTATATCGTTAGTCCAGCAACTTAACTATGAACGAATGAGATAAATCACATTAACGATTGACGAATGGAATTTTATTGTAATTCCTTTAGTTTTTTTAGGAGCGGATTTTTTGCCAGAGGCAAGGGTGATGTTAGAGACCCAATATTTCTAAAATGTTCCTGATCCTGATGATTGATCCTTTGCCGCTGATAGAATTGGAATTCGTTCAGGAGTGTTTCTTTTGTGCGGAGTTGATGGAGCTGACATTGGATCTAATTTGTCAGTTATTATGTATGTGAGTATGTTTTTGGAATATCGGTGACTGATAACAGAAAAAAAAAATATATATATGAAAGCAAAGCGCTACACGCCGGCGTGGCCCCAGGCTGCGAGTTCTTTCACTCTTCTTTGCTACTTTCTTCGATCCAAGGTCTCGTCGTTCCAATCCCTGACTCCCACTTCTCTCAGATCCTTCTTCACTTCTTTCAGCCATTTTTTCCTTGGGCGACCTCTCCTTGTCTTTCCACCCGCTTCCTCCGTTAATATACGTTTAACCCATCTCTGGTCAGACATCTTCGCTATGTGTCCCAACCATCTAGCTCTCTGTGCTTTTACTACCTGGACAATGTTGGGTTTATTGTATAGCTCCTCTATTTCTTTATTTGTTCTTCTTCTATACTAGTCTCCAACTCGAATCCCTCCAAAAATCCTTCTCAAAACTTTACGTTCTCAAACCTCTAGCTTCGTCTGCTCTTTCTTTGTAAGCGTCCACGTCTCGCATAGGTAATTGTAGGCCTCAGTACAGTCTGATACACTCCTAGTTTTGCTGCTCTTGAGATGTTTTTCGACTTCAACATCTTTGAAAACATTCCTGCTGTACTTCCTTTTGTTAGCCGTTTCTCTAGTTCCTTTTCTTTGTCTCCTTTACATGTCACCGTCACTCCCAGATATTCCGTCTGTTCCGTCTTCTCTATATTATAGACTCGGTTTCCATATTCAATGACCAGATCCGCAGTTTGTCCCTTGATGGTATCCTTCATCTATTTCGTTTTGGTCTAGAAAACAGAAAAAAATATGTGTCCGAAAATAAATCTGCGTTTAGGGGATAAATGTCAGAAAATTTTCAACAGCCAATTTTTTCAAGAGTAGCAACTTTTAAAAATGCTCTACCAAAAATTTCCATGACATCGTAAATTGATCTTTTTGTGCTAGGTGATTAGTAATGTATTTATCACATTCTTGTGCATGCTGGCATTTTAGTAGATCATAAAAACAATGATCCAGTAGCTCTAGACGGTGGCTTGTACGCGGACGAAATGAAATTATTATACTACAGGCCCTTGGAATAAAGATTACGATGAGTCCAATGGTTATGGAGGGGTTTGTGTGTCCAGCAAAATGTCTGAAATATTTAACAAAATACTCGCTACTATTTGTATATCCTATACAGTTTCGGCAGGATAACCCTTCATTAATAATTCAGAAAAATGGCGAAATGTTGGGACCCGATACTGATATTGCGTATGCCATTGTAACATTGACATCTTTCTTACTGCTAACTATACGACCTACTTGTTTCCGTTCTTTTTCTGCAAAAATATTTCTGGGGTTGGATATTCATGCAGTTTCGTCTGTATTACAGATTTGGTTAGCATGAAAATTATATTTTTCAATAATTCTATTCTCTTTTTTTTTTCTTGTTCTTCTTCTTATAATATTTCATTCATTTTTTATATTTATCTTGGATTGTCAAATAAATAAAATATAATAAATATACTTTACTTATAGTACCTACCACAAGTGATTATTTTCGTAACCACTATTAAATACATCATTAAAAGGAGCACCAACTGCAAATGTAACAGATAACTACAAAGAGAAAAAAATTCTTCCATCCATTTGAAAGTGAAATGTGCCTATGATCATCAGCAAGATATTGTCCCATTGAATTTATCCTAAACTAATAACGTACTAATAATTAATTCTCTAGTTCTCGGTAGTCATCACGGCAATTGTTGAAAATTAATAGGATAAAATTCAGGAATCCTATTAAAAAATACGCAAATACAAAAACGGAGGATTATCCTATATTACATCTGCATGCTATTCAGTTCGAAAAAAGAAACATCACTGTGAGAGCGAAAATTGATCTGTTTTATTTGCTCTAAATACACTTTTAGTAATAGTGGATTGAAATAGAAAATACTTCAAACAATTTGACGCAATAGAAACGTGGAACGTTTTTTGAGAGCTAATGTCGAAAAACAAAAGATAGATAGTACATAGTATAATGGATCGATCCACAAATTGACCAACGATACCAACGATAAATTCGTTTTTTCCAGGCGTACCTACAGGATTGTTAGAGATATGGCTAAGCGATGAAAATTTGTTCATACGAGTATAGAATAATTATTTAAATATGATTGAGCCGCAAATTTCAGTATTATTAGTACTAAATGCTTAATTTTTTTCCCACCAAAATGAAGTGAGCCAAAAAGTTCTGAGTTGCTTTCTTTTGAAATCAACTACAGAACTTTCTATTTTGTTATTTTGTGATTTATGCCGTTGTTAAGTAGCTTACAATTTCAAAAATACACACAAACTACATAATTTAAAACTGTTGAAAATTTAATTCCTATTATGGCTAGCAATAGGACAAGAGCAAAAAGCATGAATTCAAATATTTAATGTTTAAATACAACCTTTTAAATAATAGATAGGTAATTGAAACAAGTACGTGTAATTACAGATGATTTTCAAGTGTGTAGTTTGTAAATGCAGAGAATATAATTGGCAGTACTTAGATGTAAATGCTATTATATTTTCAAGCTTGTTAACTTCTGTTGCAATTTGTTTTTATTAATGTAAATATCTCAACTAGCTTTCTTTTACATGCTAATAATAGTTTAAAGTTTATCGTGAAATAGTCTCTACGGAGGCCTGTGTAGTGATGCGATTTATTTATAAGCATTTTAGATCTGAAAATTGAAATATGCAATTTGATATAGCATTTTGTAAAAGTATTCAAAGCTAAAAATATTTGTTCATGGCAGTGGGGAGAGGGTGCCGGTGGAGCAGTTGACAGTACAAACAAACACTGAAAGAAGGAACTAGTGAAAACATCTTTTGTACCCTTGCAATTGAAGGGGCAAGTGGATGAAGGGATTAAGTAACATTTTTGTAAAAATCGAGTTTTTGTTATGGATGATGGTTGTATGTGCATATCTAGCTATACCTAACAGCTCTTGTCCCTACTATCAATGTTTGTATAGAGATACGAAGTGTCGAAAAGGGGTCATCTTACAATAACGGTCAAGGTTGCTATGAAAGAAAGGGCTGTGTGGCCATAACCCCTTCTTCCACCTGAAAGCTGTTAGGTTGTAGTAAATCATAATTTATAATATTTGTGCCGGTGTTTATGTTATTTCGAGCTTCGTCGTTGGATCGTTGGAAATTAAAGTAAAAAATGTGGTCACGGGGAAAGTTAATGGTTGAAAAGGTTATGCAATCACGGCAAATTATACTCTGGTCATTCTAATATAGAAGACAAAGATAATGTGGACCTAGGCTTTCAGTCAATGTCTAGAGATCGTGAACGAGCCTTGAAAGACGTGAATGTTTCCTTTATAACAGTTAACCTGCAACAAACCATGCCCTTGTCCAAATTCACGACATCTAAAGCATTTTACCTTCGGAAACTATGGTTTTACAACTTAGGTATCCATGTAATAACTAGTAAAGGACATCAGTCTGTAATGCAGACGTGGACTGAAGATGCTGCCAGTAGAGGTAGTACGGAGGTTGCAAGCTGTTTGCACAATTTTGTGCACACCTATAACGAGGTAAAGCCAATGAAACGTCTTATTGTATGGTCCGATTCATGCTCAGGCCAAAATAATAATTTCCAAATTATTATCCTATACCAATTAATTACATTAAAAAAAGTTTTTGAAGTGATAGATCACAAATTTCCTGAGGTGGGGCACACCTATTTAGACTCTGATCGCGATTTTGGGAGAATTGAAAAAGTTCTGAGAAAACGCAGTACTATTTATACTCCCCAGCAATACAGACAAATTATTCAAACAGCTATTACTAAAAAGTCGTTAACGATGTGACACAGTATTTTTGTGATGTTAACAGCTTGTCAAGTAAACTGGGGCTAGTACATAAAAAGAAAAACTTATTAAACGAAAAAGTTCCGTTTAGGGATGGCATTAGATAGATTCGGGTAGAAGATTATGTACGTCCTACAGATATTGACTTCCCGAGAATAGTCCACAAAATAGGCAATATATCAGAGAAGAAGATTGCCAACATTCGTGAACAGTTACCGTTCGTTTTTAGGCTTTTATGAAAACAAACAAAAAAAGACGTTGCAATAAATAAACCGCCAAACATCTTCCTTTTTTAAATTTTTGTACATCTGACAATAATTAGTTTTGTAATAATAGTATGTGGAAGAAGGGGTTATGTACATTTCAGAAAGAAAAAAACTCGAGTGTTCCACCATATATCATTAATTCATTACCCATTTTTACTAATCAAGCAAACTGCACTTGAAAATAATCATTCAATAAAAAATGCCAGCTATTCTCACTAAAACCTAATTTCCTCGAAAACAGTTTATTGTAACGTAACTCCTTCATCCACGTGTCCCTTCAATTGTTCATGCCTGTAAAGATGGAAAAAATCGAAGAATTCAATTCACAAAAGGAACTTTCGCACAAGAAGAAGAATATAATACTAAAATTGATACGTTAATTCCATATCTTATTCCTTTTATATCTCTTCTATTAAATGAAGACTATGGTAGACTATTCTAAACAGATTAATTTAAAAAATTCGTCACTGGATCTTTTGGTGCAGAAGTAGAACACTAAATACTTCAACCCACAAAACACCAAAAACTTTCTACTAAAACACCTACGCGTTTCGATAACAAAGCTGTCAGTATCATTAGAATTTAGTTTTATTATCGCCTTGATAATGACCCCCTCCCCTTCACCGCCCCTGCCGATAACTTATGATTGGTTTAATAAAGAGGTTCCAGTTTTGGGTCATTAGTATGAAATTATGGTATTATGTACTACATTCTTGAAGTAAAATTTCTATTTAGTTTCGAAGATTGACGACAGGGAGCGGCATGAAAATAGTAATAGAACAAAATTTTAGAGCCGCACTGCACATTAAGAACTTTATAAATGTTAATAAATGTCTGGAAAATAAAACTCATCCTCTTTTACCTTAAAACTAACATGTGTTAAATATAATCCCAATATACATATATCCAATTTCACCTGCACTAAACTTGTATTGACAATCTTTTTCCGTGCTTCAACGAATTAAAATCGTTTATTTGTCGTAATATTACCTTTCAACTCTCGTTGAACTTTTTCTTTTTCCAAAAATCTCTCAACTTTTCTTTCTTAATTGATTCGAGCTGTCTTTTTTTATTCGCCTAATATATCCTGGCCATGAGTTGTAGCATGGAATTTTTGTCAATTATTTTCGGAAATCCCAGTGCTTAATAAGAAAAGTAATAGAATGGTTCAAGTTCCTCTCATCAGCACTAGCGAACTGTGTAAACTGTTTATAATAAATTGTAGAAAAGCTAATAAATGCAATTATTAATATAAAATAGTTTCTACGTGTACGAAGTGATTGATTTTAAAACAAAGCAAGAAATAAGTATCGCCTTTATTTCGAAATGGTTGAATACTAATACCTCTTTATTAAAATTTAAAAACATTAGTCGTAGTATTATACAAAATATAGTTTCCCAAAGTTTCTGTCGAGGCGTTACATTTGAGAAATTTAAAAATATTTTTCAGGGTCACTGTATACTAAAAACTATAATCTTATTTCGGTTTTCTTTTTTACGGCAGGTTTTTTACGAGTAAGAGCATTATACTTTCAAGAGATTACGGACGTAGGTGTCAGAATTATTTGCGCACAGTAATAAGATAGAGATCCTTTAAAAAACCAGAATCGATAGGGTTTTTCTGAACAGTGAATACGAGGAAAGACTGGATTTTATTTATTTATAAACAAAGCTCTGCTAATTTTAATTTTTAACAACTGCAGTTCTTTTTTTGTTTGATATAAGTATTATTATTTGTGTTAGTTACTACGCATTTATAGACATAAATAAAATGTTGATAACTGCTAAGTACACATACATTAAAAAAAGTTGTGGTGCTTTTCCTGTAATACCTTACAATAATAACACCACCCAACAATTTTAGACTTTTCTTGAAAAACTCTTGTGAAGATGGATGTATGGTTCTTACAGTCTCATATTTTTTTGCGAAAGAATTTGAAGCTCACTATGAGTTCTGTTCAATTGTTTGCTTACAGAGATGGAATGTCTTGATACGTTCCTTTTAGAAAACCCATCACTTTTTACAAGGCACAAATAACATTCCGTGACGTGAATTGTTGGTCCACACCAAATCATCCTTCTTTGTGACACGACTTCAGAAGAATTATTGTTTTTGTTCCTCTAAGTTAATTTGATATAATACGAAATACAACATATACATATGTGGTACCTACCCATGGTTTGTTTTGGTTTTTAATTTTAAAGCCAACATTTTGTTTATAACACCTTTGAATTAATTAATTTAAAGGTCTCTTTTGCGATTTTGTAACATATAATATACAAACATAACAAAAACTATCCGGAGAATTTTTACATCCTCTTTCACAATTTTCTATTCTTGACAATCGCACATAACACAATTTAACACACTTAAGTGACACCTTATTTGTCTCTTGTCGAACTGGGTCAACAACTAAACAATAAATGAATCACTCCGCCGGCGGCAACCTTTATAACTGCACTTATCGATTTCAGAAGTTTCCATTTTCTGCCTGGACTAATTTCTTAGGATTCTCTACACCTCGCTGGAATGCGTGACGTCGTATCCTTTAGAATCCTTTTTAATTTCAAAATTTTACGAAAATGTAACGTGATACCCTATGTTAGATAACAGTTGTGTCGGCTAGTGTAATCAATGTTCATTTCCAAAAATAGTTTGCAGTCTTGTGGAAATAAAATCTTTGAAAAGTATTGCGTATTTCAATTATTTTTGCGTTTCATTATACATATTAATACATTCTAGTGAGTGTTTTGGTTATTACCAAAATACGCCATTTATTACACCTTTATGGGTTCATGGGTCAAAACCTATTGCTAGTAAGTACTGTATTTTACCACAATCCTAATAAATTATTAGAGATTTATTACGGTTCATTGATACTAAGGTTTAAATTAGTTCCTGTAATTTAACCTAGGACTATGTTGTTCTGTAACAATAAGGTACATCGGACACAGAAAATAACTTAGGTTAGTAACCCCATCAATAGTCGTGTATATTTAAGTATAGTTACCTCTATGTTGGGAGAAAATATCCGCGTTTGTTTTAATTAGATTCCTTCCCAGAAGGCGTTAATCAAGAATAAAGCGAGCGAGTTCGAATTGTAAGTAAAATAATAAACTTCGATCGACGATATCGAGTGGGAAACCGAAAAATGTTATTGTTTGAAAATGTTGAGTGATGAAATTAAGTACTGCTAATTTCAACTTAAAACAAACAATGTAATAGATGAAATCGTTTCAGTTGAAATATGTCTGTCATGAATAGTGTAGATACAAATTGATGAGTAATGTTTTACGCAATTTACATAAAAAAGTGTCGCTACCATCTGGAATGTTTGATTTAAGTTTAGTTTAATAGCATTTGCGTCTATTTTTTTTAAATAATACTGATTACGTAAAACTCGTGATTTACAAAATATAAGAATCTTTATTTCAGATTGAGACCTAATCAATAAAATAATTTATTGCGGTTTCTATTTTTAGATAGGTGCTGTAAAAAGATATTCACAGAAACAGTGTTTAAAGAAATGTTTTTAGAATCTGACTGATATCTTTTTAGTTTATTTTAACGAGTCTATTCGGGACTGAGATAATTGCAAATAATTTAGTCATTTATGCTTAGTTGTGAAAATGAAAATTATGAGACAGTTACCTAAATAAACTGGATTATAGTTATCAGCTCTAGATTTAGCTAGATCTATTTTCATATGGTGAGTAATGAACTGTTATGACATTTTATTATAATGGTTGATTTCCTGCAGGCATTAAAATATCACTATACCGACTATATGTACAGATATCTATCCGGTTCATCCTTATTTTCAAGTTTGGTACAACTTAGAGGAAAATAATCTATGACCATGTGATGCGTTGTTTGCAGTACAGATTAGACTAGATATCGTCTATGTTAAATTGCGGGTCAAGGTATGAGTTTGTACAATACATATACTTATGTAGTAGATTATTTTTTTCCGAATCGGTAATCTACTAAATCCTAAATACGCAAATCAGCAACGCAATCTGTGTAATCACTTCATAATCCATATGTTTGGGGTGCTTCGGTATTAACAATCTGCCCTAATTATTATTCTCGTATGGACATTACCGTCTCATATGCATACATGTACATCAGATGTAATCAGTTTAAATTCGAATATTATACATATACAAACAACGTTTTGGCTCTACCTTGTAAATGAATCTGCATCATGTAGCCATGCAGATAGTCTTCTCTACTCATTTATCGGCTACCATCGAAGCATAGTTTACATATGTATAGTGCTCACATTTAACCAGGCTATCCTAGGTAGAACGAATATCCTGAATAACTGTTCTGTATTTAAAGTACTATTTCATCTACAGAACACCAAAAACACTCAATACAAAACTGATGAGTTTGAATAGCGTCTACCTAAGACTCACAAAACTGGTACATATTGTACTTGACCCTATTATCTGGGCAGTATACACTCACCTCGAATATTTCTAAAATCCAATTTACTAGTATAGCAACCTGTGTGAGTTATATCTTTCAATGCTGTTGCAGTTACTTTGACCTGTCTTTAGAACATTTCGCAATTTGATGGGGTGTCCACTACAACAGTAACTCCTTCTCACTTTTCTTAATTAATCTTTTTGTGAGCCGTCTTGAAGACGACCTAGACGCTAAATGCTATTTTTTCCTAGCATTTCGTTAACGAATGTGGACGTTCGATAATAGAAATAATACTTGAACTAGAATTTGGTGAGATAAAAACGATGCAAGATGTAGACAAGTGTAATGGTTTTTAGTCGAATCTATCAAATCTATCAATTCAATAAGTTAGTCAGGAAAAATTATAAAAAATTTTGTAAGCCAGGTTACGTTCCATTTTTTGCCTCCTTTTTCCAGAATATGTTTACGTAATCTCATCGGTAACTTTAAAGATAAACTAGGGCCTCTAGAAAACTCTAGGAAATACATAATGAACTGTAGTGATTTTAGTAGAACATATTCTAGACAAATGATAGGAATAATACAATAGGATTTAAAAGTTTAGCATTACACAACACGTTTTTGAAACGGATTAACAGAATTAATGGAGTAAATGTAAAAATCAATTAGATCTGTTCATAATCTTTTCTTCTTGTTATTCCAGTTATAACGATGTTTAATTATTATTCAAATTAGTATGTAAGGAGAGCCAACGGTTTAATTTCACATACCTCGTTATTTACTTTGTTCGGAAGATGATGAGCAGAAACATATATATCACAATTACGTCTTAAGCTGTCGACAAGTGGGTGTTTAGCTGACTTCGTAAGCTGTATCGCTTGCATGACTATGATGCAACTCTCGCTGTGCAGTTTTTGTGTTTAATTAATCTACCATTATCTTTGGGTCTAGATTGCGCACATGTACAATCGGTTACACACGTAATAATTTTAAATTTTGAGGATGGAGTCTTTCCTAATGAATTAAAAGAGTCTGCAATAAAACTAATCTCCAAAAAAGTGGAAAAACAACTTCGGACTAATATCGTTGTTGTCGAGCCAATGTAGGTCGATCGGAATCGAGTTCTCCGAGAAAAATGTTATTGTCCTTCCGGAGATTTGAAACCCGGAGAATTGCATTTAACCTTATTTACTGTATTTAATTAATCTACCATTATCTTTGGATCTCGATTGCACACATATACAATCGGTTGCACACGTAATAATTTTAAGTTTTGAGGATGGAGTCTTTCCTGACGAATTAAAAGAGTCTGCAATAAAACTAATCTCCCAAAAAGCGAAAAAACAACTACGGACTAATATCGTTGTTGTCAAATATATTTAACATTTTCGAGAGAATAATCTATTAACGAATGTATTCATTTATCAACAAATATTAGTAGTAGGTATGGGGGCACCTTGGGCACCCCCCACCACTCCTATTTTCGCTAGGTGACCGTGGCCTATCCCAAAGTTCTCTCCCTCCCCCTCCTTCCTCTGCCCCTTAAATGCGGCGCGAAGTTTGAAATACAGGCACGGTGTGGGAAGAATTTGAAATTACCAGCGCGGGGTGAGGCAGGGGTGTATTACCCCACGTGACTCGAAATTAACGTCCTTTTGGTTGTAGCTGTTACGGTTAGGGAGTTGGGGGCGCGCGAGCGCGCTGACTCATCTCACCTGCCTCAAGAAGTAGGGTTAGTGTGTGACCTTGATTGTGCCTATGCGTTGTATCTTGTATAAGCCGCTGGTAAGTTAAAGTTAGGCGCGCTGCGGATACCAATGCGACCTTATCTACGTTTAATATCTCAACGGTTCATATTCTATAAATATTTTGTAATTAAGTAATTGTAGAACCGTTTATAGCGGGCGCAAAAGCCTAAAATAAATTATAGGGAAATACATAGGCTAGTTGTTGAAAAACAAGTATAATTTATCAGTCGTCAAGGGAACCGTATGCACCGTCTTGATCACTGCGGCCACTGCTCGTTTAATTACTGTCTATATAATACAGCTAATACCTACGCATCGTTGTAGAGATGATTTCCTCGCACCCATGCGTGACGACCACTCGGTTTATACTGATGAAGCAAGAACAGATACACCAAACTTATACGCTAATTATAAATATTTACAATATAAACAAGGAAAGAAGTAACGGAGTGCTTTGTAACTATAAGACCAATTTGCGCTTGAAAAAACTCCCTCAAAGAATATGTAGGCAGAAATAAAGATGGAAAACACCTTATTTATTATTTCTTTATTACAAAATACCAAATTTTCGCCCAAAATATGTAGGCTTCATCAGGGTACACTATCGAACAGAAAAAACGAAATACAAGTCAGTCAAAGAACATTAAAACAATAAATAAACTACTTACGTAAAGTGGAATATCATAAAATATAAAAAATATTAAGGTCGTCATGATCACGAACGTACGAATGAGATAACAGTTGACCGCTCTAGAGCGTATATAAAGTAAAGACGAGACATCAGTTGAATGAACTTTTTTTTTTTGTCGGTATACGTCAATACAGATACAAAAGCAATGCTAATGAAAGGAGAAAAATCGCAATGTAGGAAAAACGCTAACAATTGCAAACTAAATGCAATACTAGAAACAGCTGATACAATATAATTACAATATAATCCGTGGAATAAATAGGTGAATAATTATTACGCAATATTTATCATCTGTTCGTACGCGTTTTAACGACCAGATAAACGTGTGTATAAACGCTTTCTTTATACTAATTTCAATATACATGCCCGTATACGCCGCGACAGACAAAAACTGCAGACTATAAGAACTCACCAGCTGTTGAAGGATAGCGGTGTGGTCATCCCAGCTGAAGGAGCGGGAATACCAGAATTAAAGCAGTTACAGGCACACCTTACAGGTTATACGATAATTGTCTATAACTACGGTAGTAAAGGTCGAGAAGTGATTTTTAGAGGACATGGAGGCCCAAAGAAATTGAACCTGTTGTGCCACGATGGTCACTATAATGTGATAACATCCCTGACCGCTACCTTCGCATGTGATTATTTCTGCGAGGATTGCAGTGTAGCGTATAACACCAAAGAGAGACATAGATGCGGAGGTACGTGTCCCTGTTGCAGCAGCACACCGCCATGCTCCACCACCGAACCGACTATTAAATGTACAGACTGTAACAGATCATTTCGGGGCGAGACCTGTTACACCTTCCACAAGTCCAAGATGTGTGCCCAGATCCGACGATGCGACAGCTGTCTTAAGACAATAAAGACGGGTCGCGAACACACTTGTGGTGAGGTGTTTTGCAAAGTCTGCAAAAAACACAAACCTGAGGGACACCTATGCTATATTCAACCGGACAACAGGCAACCCACGTTTAAAGACATGTTATTCGTGTTCTACGACCTAGAGACGCGACAGGAGAAAAAACATGGCGACTTTCTTCTTCACACACCTAATCTCTGCGTATTCAAGCAGTGCTGCGACCAGTGTATCGACACAGAGCTGGAGATATGCAAGAAGTGTGGCGTAAGACTGCAGAAAATCTATTGCAGCGACGTAATTAGCCCCTTCGTACACCATATCATGACAATTAGGAAGAAATTTAAAACGGTGGTTGTAATGGGTCACAACGCTGGTGGATTCGACCATCAATTTCTCCTGCATTATATACTAACGCAGACGGACATAACACCCGAACTCATAATGCGGGGGACAAAGTTAATAGTAATGACAACCGGTAATGTGAAATTTCTCGACTCCCTCAATTATTTCCCTATGGCCCTCGCCAAACTACCCACAGTTTTTGGCTTCACCGAGCTCAAGAAAGGCTATTTTCCACACCTGTTCAACAAAGCGGAGAATGAAAACTACGTTGGCCCCCTACCAGCTGTTGAATACTATGACTCCGATAACATGAAGACCGAAGACCGGCAAAAATTCCTCCAGTGGCATGAGGAATTATCAAAAACAGAGTATGTGTTCGACTTTCAAAAGGAGATCGTCGAATATTGTATATCGGACGTAGAGATTCTAACACGGGCCTGCCTGGAGTTTCGTAAGCTACTATTAGAGAGCGGTAACGTGTGTCCATACACCGAAGCAACAACCCTACCATCAGCCTGTAATAAAATATACAGACGAAATTTCCTAGAACCAAATACAGTAGGAATTATCCCTAAAGGGGCTACCGATGGCGGGACAACCAATCCATAGTAGCTATACAATGGCTTGTGTGGGAGGAACAACAGCGTGGAATAAACATCGAACACGCGGCCAAAGACCGGGAGGCTATGATTCACGGCGTGAAAGTGGATGGTTATTGTGTCGAGAGTAGACAGATCTTTGAATTTCACGGATGCTACTACCATGGGTGCCCCAGATGTTTCCCTTACTACAGAGATAGCCCATGCCATGATAACCCCTCAATAACAATGTATACTCGATACGGGGACACACTCGAAAAAACAGCTAGATTACGTGCGAGCGGTTATGAAGTAGTGGAAAAATGGGAATGCGATTTTCGTAATGAGATGACAGAAGAGATGAAAGTTTACGTGGAAAACCATGAACTATTACGTAACACACCGCTCAACCCTCGTGATGCGTTCTATGGCGGTAGGACCGGGGCCAGCAAGCTGTATCATAGAGTCGCAGAAGGTGAAAAAATAAAATACGTCGACGTCTGCTCGCTATACCCGTATACGAACAAGTACGGTAAATACCCCGTTGGTCATCCCAAAGTGTACGTAGGCGAAGACTGCCAAAAGTTGGACCTGCAAACAACAGAAGGCCTAATTAAATGTAAAATCCTACCTCCACAAGACCTATATCACCCAGTACTACCCGTCAAACAAAACCATAAACTTATGTTTTCATTATGTCGCACATGTAGCGAACAACTAAACCAAGGCGAGTGTACACATACACAAGAGCAGAGAGCACTGTGTGGTACATGGGTGGTAGATGAGGTTAGGAAGGCAATAGAAAAAGGATATACGGTCTTAGAAACCTACGAGGTGTGGGAGTACCAAATTGTTAAGGGTTTATTCAAAGAATACATCGATGAGTACCTTAAAATAAAGCAGCAAGCGTCTGGATGGCCAGCGGGTTGTGATAATAGCGAAGAGAAACAGAAATATATACAGCAATATCTAGAAAAAGAAGGTGTGCAGCTGAACCCCGATAAAATCGAGAAAAACCCCGGGCTGAGGCAAGTCGGTAAAGCAGTTATAACCAGCTTTTGGGGGAAATTTGGTCAACGAGAAAACCAGCAGAAGACGTCGATTGTCAATAAACCTGAAACGTTTTTTAGCATGCTAGCTAACCCCGCTGTTAACATTAATACTGTACAACCTGTAAACGAAAATGTAGTTGTGGTGGGTTGGGAGTATAAAGAAGAAACTGTTGACCCTCTCCCTACCGTTAACGTTGTTCTAGCAGCTTACACAACGGCACAAGCCCGCCTTAAACTGTATTCCTACCTGGAGCAGCTCGATGAAAGGGTTCTTTACTACGACACTGACAGTGTAATTTACGTCTCAAGATCTGATGAATGGGATGTGCCTCTGGGAAGTTTCCTTGGTGAGATGACGGACGAGCTGGAGTGTTATGGTGAGGGGAGTTATATTACCACATTTGCATCGGGTGGGCCAAAATTGTACACCTATCGTGTATTTTCCCCGGCGAAAGACAAGTATTACGACACGATAAAAGTGAAAGGTATAACCATCAACTATAACACTTCGAAGACGGTAAATTTTGAATCGTTGTGCGGTATGGTCCTGGAAGAAACTGAGCCAAAGTATATAACAACTAAAAACATTCGACGCACCGCCGACCACGACGTTGTTACCTGTGTGGAAACAAAGGTGTTCAGACCAACCTTTAGTAAACGAAAACGTGTCGAAAACTATGACTCTATACCCTATGGCTATAAGAGGGTTAAACAATAAACCGTACTATTTAAGTCGTTAAACACATAACGTAGATTATTAATTAACCTTAATACTATTTATGTATACCTGGAAATATACAATATTTAATTACATTTTATTATTTTAAGTTTATACGTAGATTATATACTTGCAATTAAAATTACTATAAATAAAACGTGTTTTATTTCTACTAAATAAAGATGTTGCGGGTGATAAGAGTCGAAAATAGTTTAATAGACGAGATTGTAGAAGCCGTCAAGAAGATGAATCAATTTACGGCTTTTTGTTCCAACGAAGGCTCCGACAAAGTATTTGAAAAATGCAACTGCGCTAATTATGGTATTATAAATGATTGCATCATGTTTAGGTACCCATAACTTTGTATTTTATAGGAAATAAAAGTTTAAAACGTTTATTGTTTTCCTAGAAACATATTAAAACGAACCCTAAAATAATACTATACGGGTATCTCTAAGGGTCGCTACAGAAAGAACTTTGATAGCATTATAGTTATATAAGATGGAATAATCATCAGTGCTACCTACTGTACCATTAGCAGTTGATGGGTGATATATGCATTAAAACCCGCTTACCTACTTCAGACTTCATATACCTGGTTCTAAACACACCTTACCTGTGTTATTTGACAGCAGGTTTCAAAGCAGGTATCTAGCGGGTATCTAGCGGGTACCTAGCAGGTATCTAGCGGGTACCTAGCAGGTTTCAAAGCAGGTATCTAGCGGGTACCTAGCAGGTATCTAGCGGGTACCTAGCAGGTTTCAAAGCAGGTATCTAGCGGGTACCTAGCAGGTATCTAGCGGGTACCTAGCAGGTATCTAGCGGGTACCTAGCAGGTTTCAAAGCAGGTATCTAGCGGGTACCTAGCAGGTTTCAAAGCACGCACCGCACATTTGTTTAAGTATTCACACCCTGTATACGCATGTAGTCACATATTTACAAGGCACCCTGCATATTGTATCGCCCTGTATGCTGCATCACACCTGGCGCCACACGTCTGGCGGCTTCCTTTGATAAGCGGCGGCACATATCTACTAAATCATTTACATCAGTCCATTCGACCGACGTGTCCTCCTCGACTTGCGGCTTAGGTAGTTTTATTTTCGACAGATCATTTACGTTAACCCATTCGACCAGCGTGTCTTCCTCGTCTTGTGGTTTAGGCAGTTTTATTTCCGGCAAATCATTTACATCAGTCCATTCGACCAGTGTGTCCTCCTCGATTTGCGGCTTAGGTAGTTTTATCTTCGGGTTGGTCTTATTTTTAAACAGCGGTTTAATTATCCGTGAAAACTTAACTTTATCAGCCTGCTGATTCAGATAGCCTCGTTTATTTCTGTGGGCGCCACATAATTCAAGTATATGTTTATAGAATTGCTGGTCCAATAATGTAAAATTCTGGGGGTTTCTAGTAAATATTAATTCGTGTAGGCCCTCTGACCTCGGAAACGCCTTTCCGCCTATAAATATTTCATCTTTGCTTGAAATGCCATATCATATTCAACTTGCTCCATTCTCGTGATGCACGAGATTCAAGTCTAAGCTGCGTCTGTACTACGTAGAATGACGCTAGCAACTGAGTTATTACAGCTGAATATAGGCTTAAATAGATCAGAAGCGGGCCAGAGGTGGACCAGAAGTAGTCCAGAAGTAGGCCAGAAGATGCTCAGAAGGTGATGATTGATTAGGTATCGTGTGGACTTTTTCCCGCAATTTCAGAACAGCTAGAAGTTGTATAGGTATAATTTATTCTCTTGTCAAATAACACAGGTAAGGTGTGTTTAGAACCAGGTATATGAAGTCTGAAGTAGGTAAGCGGGTTTTAATGCATATATCACCCATCAACTGCTAATGGTACAGTAGGTAGCACTGATGATTATTCCATCTTATATAACTATAATGCTATCAAAGTTCTTTCTGTAGCGACCCTTAGAGATACCCGTATAGTATTATTTTAGGGTTCGTTTTAATATGTTTCTAGGAAAACAATAAACGTTTTAAACTTTTATTTCCTATAAAATACAAAGTTATGGGTACCTAAACATGATACAATCATTTATAATACCATAATTAGCGCAGTTGCATTTTTCAAATACTTTGTCGGAGCCTTCGTTGGAACAAAAAGCCGTAAATTGATTCATCTTCTTGACGGCTTCTACAATCTCGTCTATTAAACTATTTTCGACTCTTATCACCCGCAACATCTTTATTTAGTAGAAATAAAACACGTTTTATTTATAGTAATTTTAATTGCAAGTATATAATCTACGTATAAACTTAAAATAATAAAATGTAATTAAATATTGTATATTTCCAGGTATACATAAATAGTATTAAGGTTAATTAATAATCTACGTTATGTGTTTAACGACTTAAATAGTACGGTTTATTGTTTAACCCTCTTATAGCCATAGGGTATAGAGTCATAGTTTTCGACACGTTTTCGTTTACTAAAGGTTGGTCTGAACACCTTTGTTTCCACACAGGTAACAACGTCGTGGTCGGCGGTGCGTCGAATGTTTTTAGTTGTTATATACTTTGGCTCAGTTTCTTCCAGGACCATACCGCACAACGATTCAAAATTTACCGTCTTCGAAGTGTTATAGTTGATGGTTATACCTTTCACTTTTATCGTGTCGTAATACTTGTCTTTCGCCGGGGAAAATACACGATAGGTGTACAATTTTGGCCCACCCGATGCAAATGTGGTAATATAACTCCCCTCACCATAACACTCCAGCTCGTCCGTCATCTCACCAAGGAAACTTCCCAGAGGCACATCCCATTCATCAGATCTTGAGACGTAAATTACACTGTCAGTGTCGTAGTAAAGAACCCTTTCATCGAGCTGCTCCAGGTAGGAATACAGTTTAAGGCGGGCTTGTGCCGTTGTGTAAGCTGCTAGAACAACGTTAACGGTAGGGAGAGGGTCAACAGTTTCTTCTTTATACTCCCAACCCACCACAACTACATTTTCGTTTACAGGTTGTACAGTATTAATGTTAACAGCGGGGTTAGCTAGCATGCTAAAAAACGTTTCAGGTTTATTGACAATCGACGTCTTCTGCTGGTTTTCTCGTTGACCAAATTTCCCCAAAAGCTGGTTATAACTGCTTTACCGACTTGCCTCAGCCCGGGGTTTTTCTCGATTTTATCGGGGTTCAGCTGCACACCTTCTTTTTCTAGATATTGCTGTATATATTTCTGTTTCTCTTCGCTATTATCACAACCCGCTGGCCATCCAGACGCTTGCTGCTTTATTTTAAGGTACTCATCGATGTATTCTTTGAATAAACCCTTAACAATTTGGTACTCCCACACCTCGTAGGTTTCTAAGACCGTATATCCTTTTTCTATTGCCTTCCTAACCTCATCTACCACCCATGTACCACACAGTGCTCTCTGCTCTTGTGTATGTGTACACTCGCCTTGGTTTAGTTGTTCGCTACATGTGCGACATAATGAAAACATAAGTTTATGGTTTTGTTTGACGGGTAGTACTGGGTGATATAGGTCTTGTGGAGGTAGGATTTTACATTTAATTAGGCCTTCTGTTGTTTGCAGGTCCAACTTTTGGCAGTCTTCGCCTACGTACACTTTGGGATGACCAACGGGGTATTTACCGTACTTGTTCGTATACGGGTATAGCGAGCAGACGTCGACGTATTTTATTTTTTCACCTTCTGCGACTCTATGATACAGCTTGCTGGCCCCGGTCCTACCGCCATAGAACGCATCACGAGGGTTGAGCGGTGTGTTACGTAATAGTTCATGGTTTTCCACGTAAACTTTCATCTCTTCTGTCATCTCATTACGAAAATCGCATTCCCATTTTTCCACTACTTCATAACCGCTCGCACGTAATCTAGCTGTTTTTTCGAGTGTGTCCCCGTATCGAGTATACATTGTTATTGAGGGGTTATCATGGCATGGGCTATCTCTGTAGTAAGGGAAACATCTGGGGCACCCATGGTAGTAGCATCCGTGAAATTCAAAGATCTGTCTACTCTCGACACAATAACCATCCACTTTCACGCCGTGAATCATAGCCTCCCGGTCTTTGGCCGCGTGTTCGATGTTTATTCCACGCTGTTGTTCCTCCCACACAAGCCATTGTATAGCTACTATGGATTGGTTGTCCCGCCATCGGTAGCCCCCTTTAGGGATAATTCCTACTGTATTTGGTTCTAGGAAATTTCGTCTGTATATTTTATTACAGGCTGATGGTAGGGTTGTTGCTTCGGTGTATGGACACACGTTACCGCTCTCTAATAGTAGCTTACGAAACTCCAGGCAGGCCCGTGTTAGAATCTCTACGTCCGATATACAATATTCGACGATCTCCTTTTGAAAGTCGAACACATACTCTGTTTTTGATAATTCCTCATGCCACTGGAGGAATTTTTGCCGGTCTTCGGTCTTCATGTTATCGGAGTCATAGTATTCAACAGCTGGTAGGGGGCCAACGTAGTTTTCATTCTCCGCTTTGTTGAACAGGTGTGGAAAATAGCCTTTCTTGAGCTCGGTGAAGCCAAAAACTGTGGGTAGTTTGGCGAGGGCCATAGGGAAATAATTGAGGGAGTCGAGAAATTTCACATTACCGGTTGTCATTACTATTAACTTTGTCCCCCGCATTATGAGTTCGGGTGTTATGTCCGTCTGCGTTAGTATATAATGCAGGAGAAATTGATGGTCGAATCCACCAGCGTTGTGACCCATTACAACCACCGTTTTAAATTTCTTCCTAATTGTCATGATATGGTGTACGAAGGGGCTAATTACGTCGCTGCAATAGATTTTCTGCAGTCTTACGCCACACTTCTTGCATATCTCCAGCTCTGTGTCGATACACTGGTCGCAGCACTGCTTGAATACGCAGAGATTAGGTGTGTGAAGAAGAAAGTCGCCATGTTTTTTCTCCTGTCGCGTCTCTAGGTCGTAGAACACGAATAACATGTCTTTAAACGTGGGTTGCCTGTTGTCCGGTTGAATATAGCATAGGTGTCCCTCAGGTTTGTGTTTTTTGCAGACTTTGCAAAACACCTCACCACAAGTGTGTTCGCGACCCGTCTTTATTGTCTTAAGACAGCTGTCGCATCGTCGGATCTGGGCACACATCTTGGACTTGTGGAAGGTGTAACAGGTCTCGCCCCGAAATGATCTGTTACAGTCTGTACATTTAATAGTCGGTTCGGTGGTGGAGCATGGCGGTGTGCTGCTGCAACAGGGACACGTACCTCCGCATCTATGTCTCTCTTTGGTGTTATACGCTACACTGCAATCCTCGCAGAAATAATCACATGCGAAGGTAGCGGTCAGGGATGTTATCACATTATAGTGACCATCGTGGCACAACAGGTTCAATTTCTTTGGGCCTCCATGTCCTCTAAAAATCACTTCTCGACCTTTACTACCGTAGTTATAGACAATTATCGTATAACCTGTAAGGTGTGCCTGTAACTGCTTTAATTCTGGTATTCCCGCTCCTTCAGCTGGGATGACCACACCGCTATCCTTCAACAGCTGGTGAGTTCTTATAGTCTGCAGTTTTTGTCTGTCGCGGCGTATACGGGCATGTTCGGGGTCTTTAGTAGTGTGCGACATAGCAACAACTAATGCTCTAGGTAAGCAAAGATTATCTTCGTTCTTTATGCAAATGATTCCTTTGCGCATCCTACATTCTTCCTCAAAAGTATTGTACAACCCTCCACGACCTTTGCCAGTGGGCATACGCACCGCCGTGGTCTTCAGGCAGAATGTCTCGGTGGAGAGGCCCAAGGAGTTTGATTGATATATGGAAGATATCAGCTTCCATACACTGTCGAAGGTAACCTCTTCAGCGTTCTTGAACCGGGTCCAGCCTTCTCCGCGAGTAAAGTCCTTAGAACAGAAGGTGAAACCGACTTTGTCAGTAGCCTCCAGGCCAGAAACACTTCTCTCTACGATCTGCTCAATAGCGTCCTTGATCCAGATAACAGGATCTTTGTCGGCTGGTATTGGTTTTATTTTAAATTCCAGCGCTCGGCCTCTGAGCCCAAAACGACGAACTAGTTTAGTGGTGTCTTTTACGACGGTGTAGTTTTCCATGTTTTCTTGAAGAAAGAACATACGTCTTAACCGTGTGAAATGTTAATAGTTAATAGCAAAAACAACTTGTTGTGGTCTTTTATATCTCTAATAATATTATTCTAAACAATGGTAGTGAGGGTAGCCGATAAATATTATACCTCTATACTTATACGCTAAAAATTTTGTCAAAACCGTGTTATCGGGCTCATAATTTAACAAATACAAATAATAGTACAGACCAAAACACCTCATTTTTGAATAAAAAAAAAAAAGATCAAGTACTCACTGTGCAACGTATATTTATAATGCTATGACGAATCTTCTTTGATGATAAGAGTCTGTAGCGATAAAGTTCTGCAATAGCTAGAACAGACACGTCATGCGATTATTGCGTTCGTGCTCGCTTACCACTGTTGAGTGTTAAGTTTGTAAAATTGAGGTAACTCAGGTGTGTACAACTATTTGTTCAATCACTTTAAACATGTATCTGTGTGTATGATACGAAATTTTGGTCAAAAATGTAGTAGGTATAAAGGTTTCGAAGAAACCGCGCGAACTTAGTGATGAGTCACCCGTACCTACGCTGTTAGCGATATGGATGCTTTAGGTAAATTGATGCTGTTCGTTGTAATTGATTAGTTAACATAAGAGTTACACGTACCGCGTATAAAACACTAGAGATAATTATCTTTTATCGCGGTGATATTGTGTCTATTTTCCATAAGATTCAATGCAAAAAGGCGTATGTATCGACCGATATTCACATGTCCCCGTAAGAACCAATGTATTTAAACGTATGTACACCTATTAAGTGCCTCTATCATGGTCAAGATGCACCAACGGTTTTCAAAACGCGTAATAAATTATCAATTTTATTTTACGAATTACATATATCTGACGGGTAATATAGCACTTCTACAATGTCTATCGTGCAAATAACGATAAATATATGGGACATAATTCATTGTATATATATACTGTTTATATTTCAAGAAGGTATTTATGTATAATGAAATTAGTATAAAGAAAGCGTTTATACACACGTTTATCTGGTCGTTAAAACGCGTACGAACAGATGATAAATATTGCGTAATAATTATTCACCTATTTATTCCACGGATTATATTGTAATTATATTGTATCAGCTGTTTCTAGTATTGCATTTAGTTTGCAATTGTTAGCGTTTTTCCTACATTGCGATTTTTCTCCTTTCATTAGCATTGCTTTTGTATCTGTATTGACGTATACCGACAAAAAAAAAAAGTTCATTCAACTGATGTCTCGTCTTTACTTTATATACGCTCTAGAGCGGTCAACTGTTATCTCATTCGTACGTTCGTGATCATGACGACCTTAATATTTTTTATATTTTATGATATTCCACTTTACGTAAGTAGTTTATTTATTGTTTTAATGTTCTTTGACTGACTTGTATTTCGTTTTTTCTGTTCGATAGTGTACCCTGATGAAGCCTACATATTTTGGGCGAAAATTTGGTATTTTGTAATAAAGAAATAATAAATAAGGTGTTTTCCATCTTTATTTCTGCCTACATATTCTTTGAGGGAGTTTTTTCAAGCGCAAATTGGTCTTATAGTTACAAAGCACTCCGTTACTTCTTTCCTTGTTTATATTGTAAATATTTATAATTAGCGTATAAGTTTGGTGTATCTGTTCTTGCTTCATCAGTATAAACCGAGTGGTCGTCACGCATGGGTGCGAGGAAATCATCTCTACAACGATGCGTAGGTATTAGCTGTATTATATAGACAGTAATTAAACGAGCAGTGGCCGCAGTGATCAAGACGGTGCATACGGTTCCCTTGACGACTGATAAATTATACTTGTTTTTCAACAACTAGCCTATGTATTTCCCTATAATTTATTTTAGGCTTTTGCGCCCGCTATAAACGGTTCTACAATTACTTAATTACAAAATATTTATAGAATATGAACCGTTGAGATATTAAACGTAGATAAGGTCGCATTGGTATCCGCAGCGCGCCTAACTTTAACTTACCAGCGGCTTATACAAGATACAACGCATAGGCACAATCAAGGTCACACACTAACCCTACTTCTTGAGGCAGGTGAGATGAGTCAGCGCGCTCGCGCGCCCCCAACTCCCTAACCGTAACAGCTACAACCAAAAGGACGTTAATTTCGAGTCACGTGGGGTAATACACCCCTGCCTCACCCCGCGCTGGTAATTTCAAATTCTTCCCACACCGTGCCTGTATTTCAAACTTCGCGCCGCATTTAAGGGGCAGAGGAAGGAGGGGGAGGGAGAGAACTTTGGGATAGGCCACGGTCACCTAGCGAAAATAGGAGTGGTGGGGGGTGCCCAAGGTGCCCCCATACCTACTAATATTCTTTTTTCATCAAAACCCAGAACGCATACATTAAGAAAAGATCTATTAATAGAGCAATATAGCAGCTGGTACACCATATAATGGTGGGAGTTAATGATGATGAGAACACTATGGCAATCTTCATAACTTTGTCGCGTGCTTTCGACAGCATCAATTAGGAAACTCATCATACTAAACTGCCCACAATCGGTGTCAGTGGTACAGCTGTTCGTCTTGTGGAATTTTACTTGTCTAAACGCTAACAAATGGTACAAGCCTGCGACCATAAAGCAGGAAGGATTACTTATTCGGAGTGGTAAACAGTGAAACGTGGAATGCTGTAAGGTTCAATCCTGGGACCAGTATTTTTCCTAGTCTACATTAATGATCTTCCGGAAACCACTAAGTAGAAGGCGGTTCTGTTTGCAGATGATTGTTCAGTACCAGTTGCTAGAACTAACGAGTCTTTAACAACAGAGGTAAGAGCACCTCTGGAGAATTGTGAGTCTCGGTTCTCGGCATATAACCTAAGAAACAACATATTGAATGTTGTAGGAACATCTAAACAATAAGGTTGGCACCACGGGACACCAAGGACATATGATCATTATTATTATGTAAAGTGACAGTTAAAAAGATACGTTGTATTTATGAGTACACTGGAACCTCGTTTATATGCACGCACACTTATATCCTCACTATAGTATCCATCTATATCCGCTCGGCATCCACCACCCGATACTGCACGTATTCTCATGAGCCAATCAGCGCGTAGCACGGCCTTTCCTCTCTGCTAACGGGATAAAGGTGGGAATCCCTCTTGAGAAGAGGTTCTAGTGTATAATAAATGAATATAGTTATTTTTCCATTACATGTTTGTCTACTAGGTACTAGTTATTAAATCTTAAGTAATATCCAGTTGAAGTGCTTTGGAGGTACAGTTATTATACCTAGTGGGGAGGCTGTACTCAATTATGTTCTTAATGGAAAGGTTTATAAGTTAGTTTTTCAACTAGTAGAAGGAGATCATGTACCATTATTATCAGCAAATGCTTGTGAGAAACTACAGTTTATTCAAGTTTGCAAGACAGTTAACGAAATTACTGAGGATGGACTCCAAAATGAAAGGAAAAAAGTTGAAGAAATTGTAAAAAACTACAAAGACGTATTTACAGGTAGGTATCGGAAAATTGAAAAAAGAAGTATCCTTAGTGGTAAATGAGGAAATAGTACCGAAAGTCCAACATCCGAGGAAGAATACCAATGGCTTTAAGGGATGATTTTAAGTCTACATTGAATGACCTAGAATAGAAGGGTATAGTTAGAAAGGTGGACGAAGGGACGCCATGGACTAGTAACGCAGTATTAGTGGAAAAAAGAGATTCGAAGTTACGGGTTTGTATAGATCCTCTAGGACTAAACAGGGCGTTGCGTAGGTCGAACTATCAAATACCTACCATCGATGAGATTTTGCCTGAATTAAAGGAAGCTAAAGTATTTTCTACATTTGATGCAAGAAATGGCTTTTGGCAGTTAGCATTAGAATGTAAAAGTCAATTGTAAACAACATTTTGGACGTCATGGGGAAGATATTTTTGGATGCGGCTTCCTTTTGGTATTGCCCCGGCACCAGAAATATTTCAGAAAGCACAACATGAAATAATATTGGACTTAAAGGGAGCAGAAGCTATTGCTGATGATTTTTAGTTTATGGTAGAGGAAAGACAATGGAAGAGGCTACAGAAAATCATAATGAGAATTTAGAAAATTTGTTTAAACGATTAAGGACAGTTGGGATAACATTGAATCTAAATAAAACGGAGCTGCTGCAAACAGAGGTGTCATACTATGGGCATCTTTGAACATCACAAGGTTTACAAGCGGATCCATCAAAGATAACGACGATTAAGAAGATGGCAGTTCCAACTAACAAGAAAGAATTACAGTGTTTTTGGCCATGGTAAATTGTTTGAGTAAGTTTTTACCTAATCTTTCGACTGTTACAGAATCTTTGAGATTACTAACACATGAAAAGAATCAATAGGACTGGACTAGTGAACATGAAGATGTTTTTAAAGCGCTGAAAGATATGATCACTAGGTCACCAGTTTTAAAATACTTTAATGCTGATGAACCCATAGTCTTACAGTGCGATGTCAGTAGCAAGGGACTAGGTGTAGCATTAATGCAGTCAGGGCAACCAATGGGTTATGCATCTAAGACATTGACCGAGATGGAAAGGAAATATGCGAAAATCGAAAAAGGGGCGCTAGCTTGTTTTTGGGTGCAAAAGGTTTGATCAGTATTTGTGTAGTCAGAAGGAGATTACTGTACATACAGACCATAAACCATTAATTACTATCTTTAAGAAACTGATACTGAAAGCATCAAAGCGAATACAAATATGTTCCGGGGACAGAGTTGCATTTGGCTGACGCTCTATCCAGAAGTCCTGAACCAATGTCGAGAAAGACTTTGTCGGAAGCAGAAGTTTATAGAATTGAAGTGTTAACAAAATTGAAAAAGTGGATCACAACTCAATAGTATCCATATCAAATGAGGGGTTGGAAGAAGTTAGAGAAAGAACACGTAAGGACGACATATTACGAAAAGTTGGCTTATATGTGTGAGACGGATGCCCTGAAAAGATATCTGCTGATGATGATAAGTTAAAACAATATGCGAAATACAAAGAAGATATTGTAATGCAAGGAGGAGAGATAAAGGAAATAGAGTGATAAAACTAAGACATCTTCGAATGAAGAGATTACATGCGGGTCATAGTGGTATGGATGCGTCATTGAAATTAGCAAGAGACACCATCTTTTGGCAGAGAATTAACGAACAAATTAGAAACTGCGTATCTAGCTGTCTAGCATGCCAAGAAGCGCAAGATAAGACAAAATTACCGATGCAAACAGGTAAAGTTCCTGCTATACCTTGGCGAAGAATAAGTATGGATGCGTGTGAAATACAAGTAGAGAATAAGAAATGCAAATATCTAATTACAGTAGATCCTTATTCCGATTTCTACAAAACAGACGAACTAAAGGATTAGAGTGGTAAAACCACAGTCGAAATTTGCAAAAGAAATTTTGCAAGGCATGGTATACCCGAAACCGTAATTACAGATAATACAACCCAATGAACTCATGAACTTTAATAAGACATGGAAGTTTAAACACGTAACTATTTCACCGCATTATCCTAAAGGTAATGGGAAAGCAGAGGCTATAGTGAAGATCGCAAAGAATTTAATCCAGAAATCATCGAGGAATGGAGAAGATTTGTGGTTGGCCTTATTAAGAGCACGTAATACTCCAAATGCCATAGACACGAGCCCAGTACAAAGTATATTTTCTAGAAGGACCAGAACAACGATACCAATCATAACAGAGAACTTAAAATCCAAAATAGTTGATAATGTTAAAGAACGAATAATGTTACGACGAAGAAATACTAAATTATATTATGATAGAGGTGTTCGAAAATTGCCTAAGTTAAACGTAGGACAAGAGGTAATAGTAAAACTAACACCTGAGCTAAGCAATAGGTAAATGCCAGCAAATATTTCAATAGCAGAAGGAGATAAGGAAGAAGAAGAGAATATTACCGAGCTACCTCGCTCTACCCAACCAACTATAAAAGTCCGAAAGTCTGAGAGAATTCGAGGATCCCCTTCCCGATATTGCGACTTTGTTTAAAGAAGAAGGGATGTTGTAGGAACATCTAAACAATAAGGTTAGCACCACGCGACACCAAGGACACATGATCATTATTATTATGTAAAATGACAGTTAAAAAGATACGTTGTATTTATAAGTATAATAAATGAATAGTTATTTTTCCATTACATGTTTGTGTACTAGCAGTTATTAAATCTTAATAAAGTATTAAGAAGCCATTACATTGAAGAAGTATTAAAAAAATGTTGGCTTTGTTAAATGTTGTATTCCTTGTTGGTGATTTTTACGACCACCCTCCTGTATGTACATTAATTCTTTCATAAAGTGCTGAAAGTCGTATCGTACGATGTTATTTCTACATTTCATGATCTTGCAGTTTGCTTGATATTTTATAATGTCTTCATTTTCATTATTAATCAAATATATGTAGTTTCTTCCTTGCTTTTATCCCCTTTTTTATTATTTCCTTCTGCTGTTCAACAATTTATTGACGTCTGCGTATTTGCCCTGAAACAATTGACTTTTGTTTAAATACAAACTATTATTTCAGAAAGCCCGGAAAAGCTCTTTCCGAACTATGAATAAATTTCATTTAATACTTCTTTTTTAAGTCAATACTTAACGTTTTGACGAATAGTTTTGTCACCATCTGTAGGAGCAATATCATTACGCAGAGGCAAAAGGGACAAAAAGACAGAGCAGTAGTAGGTAATTACCTTTCCCGGACCCAGCGTTCCAACGAGCTTCGAGGGTTGGTCGATCGCGAAGCGAATACAGCCGACGTCGGCCGTCGGAGCCGCCGTAGTAGCCTACCAAGTTATCGTTGGGGCGCGCGTATTCAATATTCAATTGTTGCGTACGTATCTCGTCGCACTTGACACTCACGCTCGATTCTCTGCCGGCTTTCACGTATAAGCGCTAATTGAAGCAACAAACTGTTTTCGTACCTTAAGGCTACTTAGCTAGAACTCTGATCGCGGCGACGATGAAAATCGCCTTTTGATCATCTTGGCGTCGGGTGTTTTGTTTTTCTTTTACGAGAGGATTATTTTGTGTTATTTGTGGTGAATCCTTCGCTGCATTTTCTCCGTGGAAGGTAGGAAAATAAGTATTGTTGTTGATTATTAAAATTTTTATAAATTTTGTATGGTACTGCGCGAGCGCAATTTTTTTGTGATATATAGTTTGAATTATTTTTTTAGTTTTAAGCTATTTGATGTCGCTAGATATGTATCAGTTTAATTCATCAAAGATTTATAATGTAACCATAAAGTTGATTACCTTTGAGGTAGTAAAGTAGTATCAATATTTAATTCTGCAGTGTATGTTAATAGGTTAATATTCTTCAGATGCAAGAAGTAGCATCTGAAGAAGATTAAATTGCTGTTTATTAGATTGGTATAAAATTAGTTGTTTAGTAGTTTTTAACTGTTTTTATATATTTGTGCGAATATTATTATTATATACTATATTCGCAGATTTTCATAGTAAGAGAAAAGTTCTTCTGATTTCTTAATGTGTCCTAATATGCACTACCACACTAACGGTTGCTTATAGAGCCACAAGACTTGGCACAAAAGTTTGTCTTACTCTGCAGGCCTCGTTTAGAAAGCGATTTTTCTCTATTTTTTTAAATTTTTGTTTGGTAAAACTATGCAGCTATATCCGATAATACCAAATCATTTATTATACATATCGTAACTCGTAAAAAACCATACACGTACACGTTTATTAATTCACATTTTGTTGTAGCAGTAGACATTCCCAATGGGAGATGCACGAAATGGTGAGAAAAAAAGACAATGTAAAAACAAAAATTAATTTAATTTAAGGAATGTATATAACAATAACAGTAAAAAATTTAAATTTATTTGAATTACAAAAACCGAGATTAGAAGGCAGTTTCTAATCAACTTTAAACTGAATTTTAATAATTTCTATGTCCGCCTCGAACCTGAAGTATATTGTTCAGTCGCTTTGTCATTGAGATTAGTAAGTTTGTGAAACAAATTTGAGGAATTGGTTCAAATCCTTTTAGAAGGGCCAATCGTAGCTCTTGAAAAGTTGTAGGTGTTGCTACATGACGGAGAATACAAAAATTCGGACTCCATGATGGCCAATCAAGTCCATGAGCTTCTATGGAAATACGTCCCCACGCCAGAGTAGCATTACCATGAAAGACGTTCAGAAATGGCGCAATTGGCATGTTGGCTATATTGTCTTCTCTGCACTTCTTGTTGTTAATCAACAGGTGATCTTAATTCTGCAAACTGAAGATGTACTGTTCGATATCTAGGTAATAATTGTGGACTTGTAACTGGTCTTAATGAAGTTAGGTCGCTCTTAGCCTAATTATCTTTTCACTTATTTCAACCAGTTGCATGGTTTGCAAGCGATGTTGAAGAGATTAAAACTGCAGCATTATAAACGGTGAGATAGTTCCGTAGCAAGGTAATTGAACACATTTTACACACATATAAATTACACGGTAAGAGTTGACGCGGCAGTTAGGCAAGCAATACAGACTAAGAAGCCACTGCAACTAGCATCCATTATCAGAAACAAAAATTGATTAATAATTGCAAAAAATTGAAACTGTAGAAACTAAGTTTTTGGGGAGAGCATGTGGAGTAACCCAGAAAGATAATATGAGAAATATAGACAGATTTGAAAATACAATCGATATTACAATTTATTGAGCAAGGGCAGTTAGAATAGTGGGCAGACTTATTGGAGATGGACGGGTCTAAACTAGTGAGAAAGATATGACAAACAAGAATACATAAAAATTGAGGAAGAATGAAGACTAGGAAGCAGAACAAAGGGGTGTATGGAGGCGAAAGGAGTAGCAAGAGACAGAAAAGAATACAGAAGGTGTATATTTATAGTCTATGTTAGGAAGGAGTTTTAACGTTAACATCTTTATTTAGATTTTTTCATTAATTACAAAATTTTCAAATTTCACGTCTTAGAATAATGATGACCATTTCTAAGACACACAACGCTTTTTCACAACAATAGACCATCGATACGTTGCATTAAAAATTACCAATGTCGTCTTATAGTCATAGTACCTTTTTTATCTTACAAATGTAACCAAGCTTGATGGAAAGTATAATTGAACATGGACTAGTGCCAAGTTGTCCAGCAAAATGCTGTGATGACGTATCAGTAGCGGCTGAGGACAAATAAACACTATTTAAAATTTCTTTGTCTTCTAAAAAAAATTAAAAGATAGACGAACTCAATATTTACAGTTTCAACACTGTAGGTGCTGTTGTTGGTTGTTGATACATTCCAAAACGTTTTGGGTAGATAGGAAGTTTGCCTGAACATTGTTACACCTCAGTAATGTTTGTTTTTTTCCGAGGATTATCTAGAGTGCAACAAATTCAAATGTTTCACACATTTCCAGAGATCTCCTTCATATTAACAGAGTACTTGAGAGCGTTGTTAAATACGATTAAACTGATTTTTAAAACAGTCAATTCTTCCCTGGATTTTCCTCTATAAAATTCTGCAGAGGTAATATATTAAAACTGGATCCATTAATAGAAACACTTAATAAAATATATAATATAAGGTTAAAAAAATCAACATTAAAATGTTTTATATTCAATTTTAAATTATAAATTATAATTAATGAGAATAATAAAGACAAACAAAACAAAATGAAACAATAATTTGAATGCTATATGCATGTTGGGGAAGCAAGGAAAGAAATAAACACACACGTGTAGAAAGCATAAAGAAACAAATATGTTCAGCTATACTTTCAGCATCTACTGTCAACAACTCATAAAAGTCAAAACAATAAAAAGGTTAAATTATTACATAATTGTAATAACGGTATGAAGTTAAGTTTACTCGAGGCTTACGAAATAGATAAACATAGCTGTGATCAGATTTTATGAATGACCAACTAGAAAATAATATAACACCATTATTTAAAAATAAATATTACAAAGAATATATCGAGCCTATATAATATATTGTACATTTTTATATATTTGCTTTGATATTTAAATATTTACAAAACATTAAGGGTGTGCAAAAGACATAATAACGCATATGCATATTGCATAATTTGCCCGGTTGGAATTAAATATTGGAATTTTAAATAGTCATTTATGTCATGCTAAGATGCTAGATTAAACTGATTCAAAGTTTCGCTTGGCCTCTTCTTGAGCAACACTAACACTTCTTTGACTTAGTAAAAAATTAATTGTTTGACTAGGTATACGTTTGATTCGACAGTGATTGAGTCTTTCGTTTAGGAATTTAATCAGTGTTCAAATACAAATCAAATCGCTACAGTTCATTGTCTCAGGTTTAAATTCGTCGATGCTATTGTATTGCCTATTATTGAGATATAGTTTTGTTGCCAATTTTCTCCGCACGTTCTCAATACGGTTTAGTTTGGACGAATATATACATGGCAACAAGTTTTTCCAGTTTTTACTAAAAATACGAAGTAACTGTATTTGATATATGCAGTTAACAGGTTTTAATTTAGTAACTATACCGATAAAAATATGTTAGATTTAATTCTATTCAACTCAATTCCGCTGTTCCTTCGAGACTACTCCTACAAAGTTTCGATTTTGCTATGAAATATATTGCATTTAAATGGAGGAATTATGGAGTTAATTTTATACTTTGTGCAGAATATATTACTATTCTGCGGGCAGGATATTGCTTCCGATGTATGATCTTGTCAGTTATCCTCTACCTTTTGTTCTTCTCCAACAATGTTGGTGTAAAGTAAGGAAAACTTTAGCTTTGCGCTCTGGATAGAATTTTATTGGAATAGGATATTTCCAGATTTTAATTAGCGTGAATTCAAATGTTGCTAATTTTTTTTTGTACTATCATCGCATATAACTAAAATACATTAAAAACGCCTACATAACGACATAAAAACAATAAAACACCTACAGACCATATTTAGTCGATTAATTCCTGGAATTTTATTTAAATTTTGATAATTGTATGGTGTTCCAAGAACCCGTTTAGATAAATTAATTTATACATATATGCTGGAATGAGTGGTAGTCTTTCTGAAAACATGAACTACTACAATTTGCATGGTGTTAAAAATAATAGGGAATTACAAGAGTAGATATGCGTCAAATTACTAAAGTACTCGGCTTAAAAAGGAAGTTTTATATATAGTACTTAAAAGTCTTTTTAGAAATATATATCTCAATGTTAACCTTAAAATAGTAAATTTTGATTAAAAAGCTATAAATAAATTATACACTCCATCTCAAATAGTCTATACATACAAAGTATGCGGAGTGTTGTCTAAAGAGTGCAGATAGAAACATATGACCTTTTGGCCGTTGCAGTGATCGTAATAATTATAATAAAAAGGGAGTGTTTGAGATTTCTTGCAGCCAGGAGGCCGAAAGAAATGATAGTACTGAGTTATTCTATTTTGATTAGAGATCCATTTTTCGTGCAAAATACTTATGCTTACTATTGAAGAATTTCTCAGTTCTAGTCATGATTATTTTCCTCATACTGTTGAAAACTTTCATCAACTAAAGGATTTTTCAATAAGAGGGCAAGATTTGTTCGCTATGTTTGACAGTCATAACGACACGTGATTATGACATGACAGAAAGAAAGTTGACATATGGGGATTAGTAAATATCGACCATTACATGACAGAACAACCCGTCCTGATTCTTAAACAATTCAATTGTGAAAGTTTGATTGCCACCATTCGTAAAATGCGTCCAATATTTGGTCCTAATTCATCTACCGTGAAAAGAATAATCGAAAAATTCGAAAACGCTGGTTCGGATAGTGATGTGAAACACACGACACGAACTCGTATAAGTCGTTCAGAACCAAATCATCACAGCAGTTCGTAAGGGTGTGGTCGAAAATCCAGATACATCGATTTGTCATCGTGTACATGTACACATCTTGCAAGATTTGGACATTACAACAGCCACTCTTCATTGTATTCACACTACAGATTTGCATCTCCGCACCTACAAAGTACACTTTACTCAGTAAAACAACTTCTGCCATAAGATCATTTGCATCGAAGACAGTTCACCAATGAGGCTCATTTCCACCTCGATCGTTTCGTTAATCGGTAAAACTCCCTCATTGGAAGCTCAGAAATTCCACGAATAATTCATCAGCGGGCAATGCCTCTAAGACGTGTCACTGTTTGAAGTGCATTGTGGTCTGGAGAAACAATTGGACCCTATTTCTTTGAAAAGAAGGAAGATAATGCAACCTTTGTTGTGTCTCAATTAGAAGATACTCCTCTTGACGACATGTGCTTTCAGCAGGACGGTGCCATATGTAATACCGCGCGGAAACATTGACTGTCTTGCACGAGTTTGTTCCTGGTCGTGTTATTTCCTGGTTTGGTGACCAGAATTGGCCGCCACTTTCTTGCGACTTAACGCCTTGAACTTATGTTGAGCATTGAAATTAGACGTTTTATCAATGAAATACAGCCACAAGTATACAATAATGTTATTGCAAATTTGGCCAAAGAGTACGCATATGCCAGCAAAGCCATGGCGGTCATATACCAGATATTTTATTTCATACATAATTCCCAAATGTATACATTATAAATCAATAAATATTTCAATACTTTTCTACAGAAAACCATGTTTTATTGAGCCTTAAAATCTTGCGCACTTATTGTGGCACCATCTATAAATAATGAATTTAATCGAACTTTAAAAATATTCGACTATTGATCCTTGAATTAGTTGTACGTTTTAATATTAATCTAGTTTATCAGAAAATAGCATTTATTATTATATTAGATTTTCATTTATCCTTAGCGCAAAGTATTGGATAAATCAATCTTTGATGTGTATTCATATACCAGTGAAAGAGATGTTACGGAAGTTTCTCGGAACACGTAGGGGCCACCTACGGTTAACTGTCGCTTACCCAATTTCCATCAGAATTCACTTTTTATACGTTACTTCCTTCTTGAATCGGTCTTTCAACTTCTATATACTTTCTTGCCTTTGACAAGAAACCCTGCTGTAATTTCATGTATTTATTCAATTCGGAAAAGTTTTTTCTTTCTCTTGTATGCTGCATTTCTATGCTACTAAAATAGAAGTTTCAAGGCATCCTAAATACGGTTTTAATTCTATTAATTGGTTAAAATAAACACAATAAATTACAAAATGAAAGCAGTAGCGGTAGTCTGCATAAGTAAAGCTATCGCAACTGCATCCACCACAAAATGTTACAATTATATAAATACTAAATAATAAATTATGAACTGAAAAGACTGAAATTGAAAAATATGAGCGTCACTTTTATAGGAACGTTTGAAATGTACGTATCATTTAAAATGTTACTTGACATTTGAAGAAGACATAAGCAATTCACTGTTACATTTATTTACCTGTTACCTCTTAATTTCCAAAAAGAAACATTGCAGAAGCGCTTTATCATCATTCATGTCTCGTCTGTTGCGTTTAAAGTGAAAATGGGATGTAATTTGTCAAGCTTATACCGTATGTTTTGAAGTACCGTGTGGCATCTGCGTTGTTGAAGTTTCTTCACAAATGTTCTTTAAAGGATTACAGTAGACATGTGTTATTACGTTACTATATACAACGTTATGACGAAGTTCTGCATATGTTGATTAAATATTACGTGTAAGATTTGTGGATTTGTAGCAAAATCGTTTAGTTAATTAAAGTAGTACACCATAGGTAGTTACTACTAGTAATACACTACCTTGTTATTGACTAGCAGTAGTATTGAAGAGATAATAAGTACGTTAGAAAACCATTTTTCTGTTGGGTGTCAACAATGTACTACGTACCTACTAATAAAATCGATAAAATCTAAATCCAATCTACGTTTCTGGAACTAACGTGTTTGCTGCATTTCAAATGCAGCTCGGTTTAAAAGAGATATTAGATATATAGGACATAGGAGTTCTCGAATGATTTAAAGAGGAATTTTTATATTTTATTGAACTTTGTCAATCTATTGTACATTTATTTCATCTTCTTTTTTTGAGAAGTCGCAGTTCAATTTATCTACGCATGCACAATCTTGTTATAAATCTCATGCAGATAGTTTTAAATTCAAAGAAAAAAAAATTGTTTGGTGGAGGCTGATCAATCGAATTAAGCTTCATTTACGATGATTTTCAAAATCAGGATTAATTGAAACTTGTTTCAAACTCCAGTCGGCAAACTTATAATGCTTACTGTGGTCTAGTTGCCTTAGTTTTGGGGCCACTACAATTCTATTTTATAAGGATATAACTATTGGGGCGTGCAAAAAATAGATTAGGGCCAAAATATGTATTAGTGTTACTTCAGGTTATTGTAAATTTATCTTTGATTATGTTTTATCATTAAATGCAATAGTATAATAGTTGTTTGTATCTAAGTTGTGCTGCATGTTTTAAGAGTTTTCGATGATTCTCAAGTGTTTTTATATCTTAGATTGTAGGCAAAATTATAAGAAACATGCATAACTAGGAAATTTCAGTTCAAATTATAATTAAGAACATTCATACAGAATATTAGCTTACAATGCAAAAAGTGTTTTCCATATTTGCTTACATTATTGTGTTATATTCGTATGATTTTATATTAAAATTCTCATTTAAATATTTACCATTTATTATTTTACCAGTGTTCCGTGGTAGGTGCTACCAGTTGTCATCATAAGTTCACAGAAGAGGAAAAGGTTCATACAATACATATATGGTAACAAAAGCGAGCTAAATTATAAAATAATTATTTCGTTGTCATAATAATATCTTCTATTTATCTTACTGACAACAAAGTTTATGAAAGATTCTGCTTAACCCGACCAACCAACGTTACTACACGATTAATGTATATTTAATATCTGTATACGGTAGTGTATGCATTTCAGAAATTTCTGTTTATCTCAGTCGCTAATACTTACCCTCCGATTTTTTGCTAGCGCCGCTTGTGTGTTGATTGTTGTTGGTGATTTTATGGGTGCTATAAAAGCTACAGTAAACAGAACCCTGAAAAAGGTGTCTACAGCTATTGCGCAATTGCAATTTTTATATAGGTGCCTCGTGCTGGTACATAAATTCCATCTCTGCATGAAGGCTTTTTAACACACCACAATTTCCCAGAGTAATTGGTACAATGGATTGTGCTCTTAATAAGATCCAATCCCCAGGCAAATTGAGGACCACTTTATTGATATTTAATTTATAAACAACATATTAATACGGTTATTTGGAGGCACAGCTGGTAAAATATAGTGAGGCCGCAAAGAATATTTTTCTTTAAATGCACAAACAATTGTATGAAATTATAATTTCGAAATAACATGTTTCATAATTGATACACATTAAACGACAGCGGCTACAGAATAATATTAGTTAACACACCCACATAATGGACCTGAAGCATATATTTGGGTTCGGAATACTGTCGAACAACGACATAGATTTGAAAACATAGGTTTGCGATAGTGCAATGTTAATGTAGATCGATAAAGATGCATTCACAGGCACGAAAATATACATACGTACATACATACATATGTACATGAAAATATACCAGTTTTTATCCGGACTCACTTAAAATCGCTTCAAAAATGTTAAGTAACTATTCCTTAAATTTTAGCAATTATTTTTTCTTTTTGTTCTAATTCTGATTTTCTTTAAAATGTCCCTTTTTATCGTAGCTTGAGGCAGTTAATATAAGTGAAGTGCTTTTCTCCTTTTTGTAAGGTCTATTAAACTTTGCTGTATTAGGTGCTTCAACATAACTATTGAATTAAAAAATAAAATAGAATAGTTCTTCTCTCAAAATTTTACTATACGTAACATCAACCGGTTTCGGCCCTAAGCCATCCTCAGGATGTTCGCTAAAAGTAATACATAACATGATATAGAATGTTAAAAATGCATAACAGTAAAATAACAATTAAATAACAGTAAAATTATTAAAATCAACGTTTACAAATTAACAAATTAAAATTAATATTTAAAAAATTAATATTTAAACAACCAGATTTGTACATTAAATAAAAGCATACTGTGTTAATCTACAAAACATTTGTAAAATATTATGAAATAAATTCAAAATTTAATAACTTACAGTCATTAGGAGACAAGTCGTTATAAAAGAAAACAGATTCAATATGTGAAATATACTTGACATGCTACACAGGTAAATACGACTGAGGTAAAATGTATAATATTGCATATTTCAAAATAACATAAGTATATATAAGAGAGAGATAAAACTGTTTAATGTTTTTGTATATAAAGTTATTTGTTTAATGGTGTATGTACGTTTTAATATTTTAAAAATTTAAAATATTTAGGTAGCTGAATAAGGGTTTTGGGATGAATTCAATCTGTTCATTCAGTAGTACTATATCGGGTATCTTAGAATGTGAATAAATATGAAATAATTCCATTAAATTTAATTTAATACATTTCTGGCAAGTTTGAAGGATTTTTATATTATTGTCATTTTTACTGGTGTGTCCAGTATTTAATAAGTGTTGGTAAAAGTTGGAATGGTGTTGCTTACGGTGTTCTTTGATTCTAGTTTCGATTTTGCAACCAGTTTCACCTATATAAGTAGCATTACAATTATCACATTTGATCTTGTAGACTCCACTCCTGTCTAGAGTTTTTATCAAATCCTTGTTATTAGAAAAAACATTATTAATAGTGTATTGTGACTTAAAGGCAGGGGTGATATTGTAGGGGCGCAGTATTTTGGTTAAACCCGTAGAAATATTATTGAAAGTGAAAGATTTGTAGATTAACATGTTGTCGTTTTTAGTATATAGAGGGTCACGTTTAAGTTGTTGTTGCATCAAAATCTTATTCCAAATTTCGCTAAGGTAAAAAACATACATTTAAATGATAAACACATACTACAAATTTCAAGAAAAATAATAAAAAATGAAATCCATAAACACTATGCAAAGATAAATAGTATGAACCATACCATGTTAACCCTACACAGAGTAATGATAGACATATACGATTATATTGAAATTGAAAGCATCCTACAAGCAATAACCGAGGACGTATTCTATAAAATTTACGAAGAAAAACAAAAACGACTAAGAATATTGGATAATTTAAGAAAACAGAAAACTAATCAAAAACAACACAAGAACATACCAGTACCAATAAGCAACTTTAAATTCAAACTCATCATAACCAACATGTCAGATGTTGTTTTCACTGAACAGGAAATTAAATTACTACAAAAAGGACCAAAATTCACATTGGATATTAATAAACATGACATCACCACCACTGCAATAGAATTGGAACCTGCTGTAAAGTACCATCCCCTAGAACATAAAATAAAAAAGGAATGCATTCAATACATAAAAAATCAAGAAGCTAAAATAAAACGCGAAAAACTATCTGGTAAGTTTGGTTATAATAATTTGAATATTATGAAACAATTAAAAAACAAAATTGAACATCACAATATTATTATCACAAAAGCAGATAAAAACGCCGGTATTGTATTAATGAAAAAACATGATTACAATTTAAAAACATACAATTTCATATCCAAAAATAATATACAAAAGCTTAATAGAAACCCCCTAAATTCACTGATTCAAAAAACTAAAAATTGCATAAAAACAACCAACAATTCTCTAAATTTCATATCTAATAATTTTTACCACAAGAAGTACATTCCCATGAACCCTATGATCCCCAGATTAAGCTCATTACCAAAACTTCATAAAAAAGACACACCTATTAGACCGCTGATTTCCTATGTTAACTCACCAACTATTATACTCAGTAAATTAATTCTTGATTATTTTAAACAATTAGATTACACACCAAAATTTACTATTAAAAACACTACTTATAGACAAATTAAAAAATCAAAATACTGATTGCATAATGTTGTCATTGGATGTAGAGAATCTATATACTAATGTACCTTTAGACTACACTCTGGAAAAGTTGATGTTGATGCTGAAAGATAATATTAATAGCTTACCGAACGATAATCTAATAAATGATAAACATCATATTTTACAATTAATAACCAATCAAAACGTTTTTCAATTCAATTATGAATATTACCAGGTACTTGATGGGTTACCTATGGGTAGCCCTTTATCTGGTTATATTGCTGATTTTTACCTAGACAATATTGAACAACAACATATTATAAATGGATGTAACCCCTTCAAGGATAATATAATAATGTGGACTAGATACATGGACGATGTATTTTGTCTATGGAAAGAAACTGAACACACTACACCCCAGATATTTTTAGATTACATTAATAATTTACACACAAAACTTAAATATACCATAGAAACAGAAAATAATTCTCAACTTAATTTTTTGGAGTTAACTATACACAGAAATCATAACAATTTCCAATATTCCATATACAGAAAAAATACTACCACTAATAATATTATACCATATGATTCGTTTCACCATCCCACACATAAATTTTCTGCTTTGAACTACTTCATAAATCGGCTACTTAACACTCCCCTTGACAATAATGAATATAATAATGAACTTATGAATATAAAATATTTAGCTTACACCAATGGTTTTCCTACTAATACTATAGACAGATGAATTAAAAAACAACAACTTGAACGTGACCCACTATATACTAAAAACGACAACATGTCAATCTACAAATCTTTCACTTTCAATAATATTTCTACGGGTTTAACCAAAATACTGCGCCCCTACAATATCACCCCTGCCTTTAAGTCAGAAAAGTATTAAATTAAATTTAATGGAATTATTTCACATTTATTCACAATCTAAGTTACCCGATATAGTACTACTGAATGAACAGATTGAATGCATCCCAAAACCCTTATTCAGCTACCTAAATATTTAATTATCAAATAATATATTCACAAATAATGCTGATTTTATTTAAAATATTAAAACGTACATACACCATTAATCAAAAAACTTTATATACAAAAACATTAAACAGTTTTATCTCTCTCTTATATATACTTATGTTATTTTGAAATATGCAATATTATACATTTTACTTCAGTCGTATTTACATGTGTAGCATGTCAAGTATCTTTCACATATAGAATCTGTTTTCTTTTATAACGACTTGTCTCCTAATGACTGTAAGTTATTAAATTTTGAATTAATTTCATAATATTTTACAAATGTTTTGTAGATTAACACAGTATGCTTTTATTTAATGTACAAATCTGGTTGTTTAAATATTAATTTTTTAAATATTAATTTTAATTTGTTAATTTATAAACGTTGATTTTAATTATTTTACTGTTATTTAATTGTTATTTTACTGTTATGCATTTTTAACATTCTATATCATGTTATGTATTATTTTTAGCGAACATCCTGAGGATGGCTTAGGGCCGAAACCGGTTGATGTTACGTAGTAGTAGTAAAATTTTGAGAGAAGGACTATTCTATTTTATTTATTAATTAATCCCTCTCAATTCGAATCGTCACATACATAACTATTGAAATTTATTTTCATGATAGATGGTTGTTCAATGTGTATTCTGAGTGCATTTGTAGCGGAAATAGCAACTGGATTTTGTAGTAACCATAAATCTCCTCCGATACAATGTCGATAATTTATTGTTGTTCTTCAATTTCTCGTGTGTTCTTAATATTTTCATTATTACAACTACCAACCTATCCTAAATATGATTTTTGTTAAACATTTCATAGAACTGGTTGATAATATAGCGAGGTATTCAATACCGGTAAGTAAATATACAAATTGTTAAAGTTTATAATACCGGCCTTAAACCTATATTACTTTTCAAAAATTGTAAAGAAATTGCGAAATGAGTGGTCCTTGAAACTTACAATATACTCCATCTGGTTTGGTCTCGGTTAGATTGCAAGCTCTAGAGCGCACAGACAGAGCTGACTCGACCAAAATTCGTTGTGACGATTTTAAAATTGGTAAAAGCACAGTAACATCATGGTGCAAGAACAGAAAATCCATTAAGAATTTTTATAAACAGAAAAACATTTTCTAACGCGTTCCGCTCTGCAATTGCACAAATATGTGTTTGTGGATAATGTATTGTGGCTGTAGTTCCTACATGAACGTAAAAGAAGTACTCCGATCAGCAAATCAATCTTGACAGAAAAAGCTGTTTCCTTACATTTTAAACTTTCAAAAGAGGGAGACAGTTATGATTCTCACTTTCGAAAGAATCTGAGTTCGTGTTCTCGGAATTTTTGGTGGTAAATCCGGGGCAAGTCTACAACATTAACGAAACTGGATTGAATTTTAAACTTTGGCACAGGAAAATATTCGCAATATCACACGAAAAATTAGTTTTCGTATTTACGGTTAGTAAAGAAGGAATCACGATAGCGCTATGCTTGACTGCTTCAGGGATTCATAAGATATTATTCTTTGTTGTTGGTAAAAACCATGTCAGCTCTCCCAGTGAACTATCGCATACAATAATCAACATGGATGGATACGTATTTGCTCAAAGACTGGTTCACTTTGGAATTCCATAAAAAAAAAAACGAAAATTATTTATCGAATTTGAAATTGTGTGCAAAAGCATTTCTTATACTTGACATTGCGCCAACTCATCCAGACAAGCTTGAATGTAAAACTCTTGTCTCTGCCACACGTGGTAAGCCTTCAACAACCAATCCTCTAAGACTCTAAGGTGTAATAGAATGCTTTAGGAGAAAGTTTGCCAAAAGGCTTTCGAAGTTTTAAGTAAACTGGTGAATGACAAAAACACAAATCTCAGCTGATTCTGCAGACAATCAACATGAAGACGATGTGTATATGATGGTTAAGGGTTATGACGGAATACTACTATTAACGATAGTGAACTCTTAGAAAAATGTTGGGTTAAATGTAGAAGAAATTGATATACTAAGTAAAAAATTAGAATTCAGCAAATGAGCGTAACATCTTTCATTCTGAAGCAGATGACAGTACAGCTTTACAGCACGACCATCAGATACTACTTAATATGAGATGAAGTTGGACAATGGAATTCTGAGTGACCACAAAATTGCTCGGTCTGTCGAAAAAGGAGAGCAGAATACTACTGATAAAACGAGACCGGCTAAGAGAAAATCACAAACTGCAACTAGTTGCTAAATATAGCACCACTACTCTCAAAATTTCCTATTTTTAGACATTCTTAATCGTTAAATTCTTTTAATGATTCGATGAATAAAACGTGTAGTAATTCGATTACCTGTATCACATTTTTAAATAAATTCTGGGTGATTAAAAAAAATAAATTAAGCCAAATATTCTTCATTCGTGTAATTAGCAAAAAATTAAAATAAAAACAACATTGTTGAAAAAGACGCAAAGCCGTAAACGTAATACTATGTCCTAGACAATAGTTAAACACAATTTATGACACATAAAAGAAACCAGAGGATTAATTGAAATTCATGAATTAAATTGCCATAAATCCGACAAATTTCCCTCAGTTTACTAAATATGACCTTAAATTACTATTCAGACGTATATACACACACAACGATTGTTAGAAGCGTTGTTATATTGCAAAATTACGGCACGAGATATTAACCATTGAATGGTTAACAAAGAATAAGGACATCATAAACATACATACTCTTTTAAGCGGTTTTCTATTTCAATTCGTAACACATTAAAAAGAACATAAATTGACACGCTGGATTTATGACATAATGAATCTCTTGTCTTGAATAATTATATAACGCGTCGCTGGTCGTTAAATTTTTACTAAATTTTTTACATTAAACATATCCTTATTGTTAATTGTAATTGCAATATTAACCCTATATTCACTGATATATAGATTATTCCGAATAGTATAGTAAAAATTTAAAGAGAATGTTTTTTTTCGTATAGATTGTATATAGGTTCAACGATTTTGAGTTATTTCCATGAGTAAATACCTAGTATGTATGTATATTTGCGTTTATTAGAAAATTTAACAGCTGATTATCTTTGGCGAAGTGCCAAAGTTGTAAAAAGTTGTATGTTTGAAACATGTTTGGTAATATTAATAAATATGTCAAGAATTATACGTGTTAATCCTTTGTTGCCTGACGGCACTTATATTGGAATTGATACTTGGATCTATAAAGAGTGCTAAATACGACTGTTTAGAGACATTGAATCTGTTACATGTGTAATAGGACACATATGTATATTGATTATAGACGTAAGCAATATAAGAGAGAAATAAACTGAAATGCAGAATTGGTGTGGAGCTTCTACAATGTTAAGTATACAAATAGACTTATTTCCAATATTTTTTATTTATTTATCTGTGGAGTAGGATTTCTTAGTATTGAAACACATAATACTTCTTATATTATCCTCTTATGTCTTATATTATTAGTTGAAAAATTGTCAAGAAAGTAAAGTTGATAGGGACGCGATATACGTACATCATTGTTGTTGACTTAGCTTGCGGATATACAGTATACTACCAATAATAATTGAGTTGATTATGCTGGCCAACAACAATTTTTTGAACGTTGTACTCAAGGAAGAATATCTAGCCGGTGGTTTGGTCTGAAAAGAAGTATGTAGTAGTCATATGAGATTACCAGCTGGCTTAACTCTTGTAAGCAAGTTCCGGAGCATGCCTACACACAAAGCAGCAATAAGTTACAAATATTGTTTTGTTCAATCGGCCCTGATATCTTAGTTTTATTGCAGAAATATCCTGATGAAATTTTTTCCCAATGTTTATCATTAATAGCTCCAGGTCACTGGAGCTGTGAGGGCAACGAAACTGCCGATGGTCTTGCAAAGAAAGGCACAACTTTCCGATTTATTGAACCAGAGCCATTTTGTGATCTCACCAAAAGCCATATAAGAGCTCATTTCCAGCAGCGCGAACAAAAAATCTCGTACTGGGCTAACACCCCGAAACTAAGCCAATCAAAAAAGTTTGTTACTTTTTCAACCATCAAGGCTAAATATCTGCTGCTCAACAGAAGAGACCTCAGCGCCATCACGGCTTTATTCATTGGCCACTGGTCAGATGGGCAAGGTGGACTATGATAAACGCCGATCCTGTACGGAACACAGATGATGGAACACATTATGTGCAACTGCGAGGCGGTGGTCCAGTAGAGATTCCATCATCTCGAACAGGCGCACGTAGAACCGGTTAGTATTAGAACTATAGCTCCCAAAAAAATTCTAGACTTCATTAGTCTACTTGAATATAATGTGATTTCCTATTCCTACTATCTCACATACATCAAAAGCAGCACTCTTTAGTGTAGTCTAAATGGAATTGCAATAATGACATTTAGATGGCCACAGATTTTTTATTTATATTCAGTGTATTAAGATTGTCAAGGAGGGCTGTCATGTCTGCATAAGTCTCCTTTGCGTTAACTGCTTATCCAACAGAAATAGAAGGAAGACAGTTGCCGTTGTGCAGCAATACAGCTTTCAAACTAAGCTTGGGGGTGTCTATAAACATTAACGTCATTATAATAAATTAACCTTTTTCTGATCAATATGGCGACGCACAATGTGCTTTGTTCTGTGTGTTATATTCAATTTTACTAATTATTAGTTTTTACTTTATTTTGGATAGCACTCCTATTAGGGAGAACTGAAGCTAACTACATTCGTGTTCCATTCAGTCAATTAGATAATTACATTTTACCTTTAATCAACACACAAAGATACTTGTTTGTTTTCTAAACATATTCAAACAGTCCTAAAACAAACGATAGTAGATTTTATCTGAACTTACGTGTACTAAGGATGGACAACAAACATTACAATCATAATAATAAGTAATATAGTTAACATAAACTCGTACAAGTATATCGAACATTGTATAATAACATTATTTCGCCGCTCTCGAAGTAAGCTTTAATTAATACGATACATGTATGCCAACGAATATTCTAGTCACGCACTCTGAATTAACTTTCATTGCTTTCCGTGAATTTTCTGTTGTGGTTCGTGTAAATTGGATAGGTCTTCTATGAAATCCCAGCTTCGAGAAAAAGTTGCACAAATCTGGAAAATTGATTGACAACGTTTGTTGAATTTTTAGTTAAAAAATAGTACGTAGAAACTAACGGAAGGGAGAGGAGGGGTGCAAAATTCAGAATATAAATTTTCTCAAATCTGATATTTACCGGTAAATATTCGTTTTCGGAAACCCTATACAGGTGCTAGATAGATTTTTTGAGTTCGATAACACCAGCACAGGAAATAATTTTTTTTTTTTTTTTTTTGGACGAGTTACAGACGCATCATTTTAAAACTTGTCAGTTAATTTGTGTGACAAATTTGTAAAAGAATGCGTCATCGTCGTCATCCAGTATCAGTTTTATTAATGCTAAGTCCAAATTGACTATACCTAGTATCTCATGTCTAAAGAAGCGAAGAAATGATGAAATGTACCTAAATTTCTACCCATTCTTTTCGAGTTTAAATGCGTTGTCTTGGAAAAAAAAACATCTATGAGCAAGCTGTATAAGTAAACTAATTTACTGGCAAAAAAACCTTTTATTTCTCAACATAATCTTTCTTCTACTTAATACACGTCATTCAGTATTTTCCTGTTATTTAATTCCTTTCATAGAATAAGATTTAGAGAGGGTCTCAAAACATTTTTGGCGATGGATTGCATCAGTGGAACCAAATCACTTTCCGATAAGCCATTTCATTAAGTTTAGAAACAGAAAATAGAAAGAATGGGGTGGATGAGGACCCAATAAGTCGTATTATTTATGAAATTGCACCACCTGAATATTATCTCGGTGGTAGAACACTTTCTTCTAACCAAATACAATCGTTTTTTCTTTAAGTAGCTATTGAACCTTTTCAAGGTAACCTTTTGGATACCTTTTTCAAACGCAAGTGATGACCCAATGTCGAATATATTAAGCCGTTTGGTCTGCCATACGGTGTCATATGGTTTGACTGATACAATCTCAGTGTGTGCGTGTGGGGGCAAGCAAATTAGTGTCAGACATGGCATACTCGTAAAGGCGTAGTAAGCTTTGGCTCAATTTTGGCTGACATAACAATAATATTAATGCACTATTTTGCTACATTACCCACTGTGAACTAATTGAATGAGGAGGGAGGGTATTATAATGTTTTGTTTTTCTTTCGACTAGCACGTTTTTGCAAATAATTTAAAAGTATTGCATTTACATATAGTTCAGTTTAATCATAACATATTGTATTCCGAGTTTTGAGTCACTTTGGATATTAATAATTTTCGGTAAAAGTAGATTACGGTAGGCCTTAACGCAAATAAACTATTAGATGTGAAATTCAATTTAACACACATTGTAATTTGACAACTAAATATATCTTCAGTTTAGTTTCAAGCACGCTATATAAACGGTAAGTTACTAACTGGGAGGACCCCAAAATTAGAGTCTGTTGTACTTCAACATATACATTATCTTTTTATCTTAAACGCAATTTGTTATGTAAAGATCAATATTACCACTCTAGCACGATATCTATGGTACTTCAGTATATTTCAGTTGATACGCCTTTATCTCTGTAATGATGATACGAGCCGTAAAGTATTTCTGGTTACGCCACATCCAGATATAAACTAAATCATCTGAACGCTTTTCATAACAGCGGGATGAAAAATTGCGAAAAGCAGAAAGGATAATGAGGAAGAAGAAAATGATGTGTTCTAGAAGTATCGCTACAAGAATCGGAATATATTCGTTCATGCATACATACATGTAAATATCACATAATACTTACATACATGCACAATTTGATCTGAATTGTGATAAATTTCGATATTACAATAATGTTTCACACACATTTAAAGCATCCATTAAAAACGATAACCAAAGTAATGTCGCCTATAAAGAAAAACTGTAATAAATGCTACATCGGTCAAACTAAACAACGACAAAACGACTTTACAATCATCAACACACTGAAATTTACGTGACTGAATATTTGGAAAAGCGACTGAAACCTTTCTTAAATAGTCATACCATTTCTACTTTCTTTTGGCCTGACTTGGTTTCATGCCAGTACAGTCGTGGCACTAAAGAATTTTATGAAGAGAAAACATTCAAGTTGTCCTTACGGAAATGAATCCACCCAATTGTCTGGAGTGGAGATCTGTGGAGAGATATTGGGCACAAATCCAAAGGAAGTTGAAATCATAAAATTTAACGTGCCAGACATCCAAGAATTTAGAAGAAAGTGGAGACAAGAATCTTAAAGTATGAGCGAAATACAAAAGCTAATATCGGGAACTAACAGGTGATCCTATGACCAGACCACACTAAACCTCATCCATACGCAAAGTCCAAGAACGTCCAATTCTTGCTTTATTTCTTCATAAAAATTCGCATCAGTCCAGTATATTTCGTTGTACTTGTAACGCATCAATTTAATTTAAATGTTGCTTCATTTGTCCACAGGGTTGTCCATCAAAATTATATATCAGCCTCTAATGGTATTAAATTATTTCGCAGAACTCAAGTCTGCTATCATAAGCATCTCCGCGCAAAACATGGAGCAATAAATTACAGTTTATATGGTTTAATCGTTGTTAGTACCAGATAACTTCACGTTTATAGAAACAATATATCGCATAGAGAGAGACAATGCAGACCCCTCTATTGTAAAATCATTTTTTTGAACTTTTATTAGATGTGTATTATACCACTTCCCTAGATATACATTTGATATTTATATAGAATTTACGCTTCACCATCAATTTTCATAAGACACACTGATAAAAATATGTCTGTGCGTATCTGTGATAAATTTCTAAATATATCTGTCAACTTGTCGTATTATGGCGTCTGAGTGCATTAACTACGATGTTAATTAAAATTACAGCGAAAGGTGTCAGTATGCTAGTAATACCGTGGTTTTGTACGTCACTGGTTAATGAAATTATATTGGTATCCAAATAAACATTTTCTTGTCGCAGCAACAAGCTAATTTCATTAACAGGTCCCCTTTATTAATTTTTAACAGTAAACATGTTTCACGTGGAAAGCTACATCGACATTGTTAATTATATGGGTCACTTGCGTTTGTGTTTATGTTTTGTAAACATGTGAATAAACAAACAACAGGAATACAGAGTGATTCTTTTTATTGGAGGATATTATTTGAGTTTAGATTTTGGCGCATTTAAGAGTTGTAGCTGATACAGTATTTCGTTTATTGCGCAGAATTTATTATTTCAGATATCTTGGACATTGCTTCCGATTTAATTTTCGGTTGTCTTTGATATCTTCCTTCTTTTCTCTTCGTTATTAATAGAGTTGTTTGATGTCACAAATATTGCCGATGTGGCTTGTGTGCTTTCCGACCCTACTAAAAGCAGTTTCCTTCATTAATACAGCCGTAACCTTTGACTTCTATTGCCACAATAACCTCTAATATCTTGACAAATCTTGCTGGTATATCCTCCTTACAACTTTTAAAACCTTCGTTTTACTTGTGCTTAAAACAATATATATGAAGTGATATAATTGGAGTACGCTATTCAAACTACAGGTACAACTTGTGTGAAGTTAAAATAAACATTCTATTTTCATTTACATACGTCTGTGTAGCCAGTGTATAATATAATACAAATGAAATTAATCTTGTTTACAGCGGCTTCACATTGTGACAAACTAGTGATAATCAAAATGTAATTGCATATATCTACTGTCACCCTTCTATCATGTAATGACGCCTTTAGGTTTCATAAACCTCATCATATTACCTTTGTTAGGATGATTATATATCTATCACTTTTTTGTAAATAAGTGTGATATTCGTTCTTTAATATACAGTAGAACTCGGATATAACGGCCATGGGATATAACGAACGCTCGATTATAACGAACAAATCCTAAAGTCCCGCCAAAACTTCCTATTATTCTCATGTTTTTTGATCGTCTAAAACGAACCTGGATATAACGAACACTCGGTTGTAACTAAGCAATTTTTCGTCCCGTGCGACGAAATAACTCGGCTATAACGAACTATCGAGGAAACGAAAAAAACTATAACGAACATCGAGGAAACGACGTTCACCGAACTTTATCGAACAAAAAATTACATGTCTCAACAAGCATGGGATTTATGATATGAGGAAATTGAGGAAGAGATGGAAGTCGCAGAATACCCTGATGATTCTGAAATCGTTAGATCGGTAAAGGAACAAGAACAAACCGAAGACTTTAGAATTCTAAACGAAAGTACTGAAGAAATCGAACCCGAAACAAACGTTGTAGGAGATTCATTTCCCAGTGTACAGAAAGCTCTTGAAGCATTGCAAACTGTAACACGCTTTGTACAGTTGTCATTGCCTGAAGAAAATGACAAGGTGTAATTTTCTACCCTTTTCGGGTATTGTAAAAAAAAATTATTTAAAAAACTGTTGGAAAAAAGGAATCAATCTAAAATTACTGATTTTTTTCTACATACACTCTTACGTATGAAATATATATATAAATACCTATGTATTTTCTTGTTTATTTTTATACATACTACATACATATGTATGTATTCAATAAAAATGTTTGAACGTGTTTCTTAAGCATTACTAACGTATTAAAACCATTTTTCGTAAAAATGCAAATCATACATATGTACATACCAAATAAGTATGTATGTACTATTGATTTCATAATGATCTAGGACAATATGCATTTCCTATTGTAAATTGCACTGAAGTCACTAATACAATTTTGACTTATGGCATTGACATTTTCAAACATTTGTTGAATAAAGTCACATTTATACTATTAAAAAAACTACTTTATGTCAGTTTTACTGTCCCAGATCATTATGAAATCAATAGTAGGTATGTACTATCGTGAGCATTTTAAACGACTCAAACTTCAAGCGTTATGGCCGTATACAGCTACTCGAAACATTTGAGAAGTAGCACTGGGCGACTGTAAGTAGGAGTCGATAACAAGCAGGTAGAAAGATTCGGAATAAATTATACATCCTATGATGATTTTAATACATCCTACATGATTATACTTAATATGATTCGTATTTATTGACGAAATTCGCTGTTTGATATTATGTCTAGAACATTCATACGCAGTGCAAGTTTAAAATATATTTTTATATATAACATTTCTATTGTATTATAGGAAATCTGATGAAGGAAAAACAATGTTTGCAAAACATTAAGAAAATTAAATATCAATTTAAAGAACTATTTATTTCTGAATATATATTAATTTTTCAATAGGGCGAAATATATCTAAGGTAATAATTATCAGTTGATTTAGGAACATTTTATTGCACGAGACAATTGAAAACGTATTGCAAGGCACCTGACTGGTCTTTATAAATTAAACATTTTTCAGGTACTTAACGGTTGACAATTAGTGCTACATTAAGAAATTATATTGAATTTACTTCAGTAGTGCAAATTGTTCTAAGAAATAACTATTATTGGCTTTAAGTTCTTATTAAATTAATATAACTGTCGTATTTATACAAACGTTTAAAGTTCTTAAGAATCCGACAAAACAAACACCGACAAATATTATCATTAATCTTTAGGGAGCTTAAACCGGTAAGGCTAAGGGATATAGAAATCCCAATGGCAAAGGAAGCAAAATACTTGGGGGTTACCTTTGATCAAAAACTCACCTGGAATACACACGTACAAAAGACATGCAATAAGGCATCCATGGCCATCGGCAAATGCAGAAAATTGTGTGGAAAAAACTGGGGATTAAACCCAAAAATGACCTTACGGCTATACACAAGGGTGATCAGACCTATTATAACATACGGGTCAGTGGTGTGGTGGCCGAAGACCCAACAGGCCGGAGTAGCGAGGCTCCTAAATGGTGTACAAAGGCTAGCATGCATGTGCATCACGGGGGCCATGAGAACTACTCCAACACCGGCAATGGAAGTCTTATTAAACCTACCACCTCTACATATCCATATACAAAGAGAAGCAAGGTCTGCCACGTACAGGCTGATACAAAATCAAACACGCATCACACACACACATGGGAGAATATATCAGAAGTTGATTAAAGAACTAAAAACCGGGGAGGTAACCTGTTTACCGACAGACGTAATGGTTCCAAAATACAACTTCAACAAAAAATATAAAACCATAATACCAGAACGAGAGCAATGGAAAGGTGGCTCTCCCGTTAAAGCCGAACCCTGGAGATAACGGACCGATTTTTAGTCACCTTGGTGGTTCGTTATATAACATAGAACATTGCATGAATACGTTTAGACGCATACTAATATGTTTTTACAATAAAAATTCACAAGCGCATGATAGCTGCCTACTGTCAATTAAAATTGTTCAAAAACGATGTCATATATTAGCCTCTTTACTGTTTTAACAAGTTAGCACAATATTACAAATATATAATAAAATAGATCAAGACAGCAGTTTTATTTTAGCGGTTTCCTTTGTGTATTGAAAGCACAATTTCAAAAGTTTGACAATTTAAATACATATGTTGGTTCTATGATTAATAACAAGATGTGAAAAACGGAAAAGCCACTGACACTTTTGGAAAATTAAATTTTGCGTTTTGGTTATAAAATGGATTAAATAATGAAAACTTAGATGGAAGTAACTGAACATTAAAGAAGTAGCAAGTGATGCATTTATTGATAATTTTTAATTTCTTTTAAGTGGATACCGACTTAATCGATACAAATAGTAAAATTGGTTTAACCAACTTCGCCAAATTTGAGAAAAGTAAAATTTAGAATTTGACTTTTAAGCTTTTAAAGTAATTCCGAAAACAATAGAGTTTAACTTAAATTAATAGTATAAATCATTGTACTTGTATATCCATACTAATAATAATAATAAGTAAGATATGTGCTCTATACTAGTTTGATATAATTTTCAGCTTTCAATAGAAACCTTCATGCAGTGTCTAAAGATTTTCACTTGTCAGATCATACCTAATATCAACAGTTAATCTGCCTTCATAAGCGTGTTCGTATGGGTGTTTCTAAGGATTGCACTTTAACACTTTCACTGTCCTCAATGTATACCTCTACGTGTGCAAATATAATAAAATTTAGTAAATTTCACTGCTTTGATGACTCATTGTTTTCTCCTAAGGACTTCAGCTGTCTAGTGATGCAGAAATCGCTGTATTTAAGTTGTATGTTTTCCGGTGTTTTAAATTTTAATAGTTTTGTTTTAAAAGCCATTCACTTCGTTTTATCCCTATTGATGATCACTCTATTTTTCCGGAACCAATGATTAGCTTGACTATATAAATCTAGAGTTTTTATCTGCGTTTGTTGAAATGTTTACCTTTTGGTTCACCTCTCGGTAACCCAATAGATAAAGTAGAATCTTTGGGTTCAAAAGAGCAAAAATTGATTTCGAATATGCTTGATTGGACAATGTTTAGTCGTCAAACTGGTAAATAAATAATATCATATCTAATGATCTGCAAAAATCACAGTACATATTTTAATGATGAGTCTTTCTGCATTTTAATATGTAAGAAAATTTGGACATTGGAGGTCAAACTTGAAATACGTATAAGGTAACAGCCGCATAACAAGTAAATTTCAATACACAAAAATATTAAATTAATGTATAAAAGTTTTGTTAAAGAAGTTTTGAGTAAAGTTTCTACACGCACCATTTGTAGACCTCTAACATTTAAGATTAGTGTAACTGAACATTTTAATTAACTGAGGCAATTACAACTCCTGTGTTTTTAATGAATTTCTATTAGCCTCGTCACAGTCACTATGTCCGTGAGGAGTTACATCTGCTTCTAGTATATAATTCGTTTTTAAATTCTACTATATCAGCATTTCTTTAAAAAAACATAAAATGTTTATAAAAATATGGGAAATATAGGTGTCAGCATGTAGATAGTCTTATTGATTTACCAATAATTATGAAGGTGTTATCATTTTAATTTAGGGGTAGCCTGAAGTGTCTCAAAGATAATATATCCCATTAGCGGAAGCTGTGCGGACTGACGAGAAGATTAAAGGAACGCTGAGATTGAATCGCGAAGGGAGTAGGGGCGTAAAGTTTAAGTCTTTTTGTTAGACAATAACGGAGCGAATTAAGTTGAAAATATTGGTTTATTGGATTTCATTAAAGTCACGGCACATAACTTTTAATTATAAAATCCGCGAATTAGTATCGATTTTACAACATTTTAGTATTCAGGAGTTATTTACTGCACTATGCATAATTAATCCTTGATTATTGATCACGGAAATATCTTTCCTTGACTTTTCTTACCTTATAAATTTTATATTTCGTGTTTATAGATTGTAGTAGTTGTTTATTAAGTTGTTATTTTATTATTGCTACAATATAAACAGTATGATACAGTATAGGAGCTTTTCGTGTTTTATTAGTTATTTATTATTCACTTGACGTCGATTTCTGTCATTACCATGTCGGCGTCGTCACGATCAAATAATACGAACATATGTACATCAAAAGTGATGAAATAAAATTATAGGCGTAGATATTGTGATATTAATGTAGTTGTCTGGCACCTACATACATATATTTATTTTTACTTACAGTACACCAAATAACTTTATTTATTACAGATGTGCTTCCGCCTAATCATTTAGGTGGCTTCTACTAGGTCGGTTAACAAGTATTATGACGTTGATGTGTTCATTTCTGAAATTGACCGAAAATATACTTTCTAAATGAATTTAGATAAATATTTTATATCAAAGCCGGTAACGTGTGACTATTTTTAATAAAGTAAATTTTATAGTATTTCCTTTTATACAAGACCTACAATATATACCTACAATTTAAACTGACACCATGATGTACCTATAAGCCATCTAAAATCCTTGGCAATCTATAAATAATAAGTTTGGAAGAAGTTACTAGTTTATTGCACAACAATATTTTGAACAAAAGATTATTAGCTATTTTTTGTGATTATATAGAGTGACGCATAATTAGTGTTATTGTGTAATTAAATAATCTTGTTTGTAATTCTATTTAATTTTTGCAGTTAGCAATTTGTAAGTTACGGTGTGGAGATGTTAAGTTCTCTCTTTTAAATATAATATGTGGTTAATGGTTTCCATTATAGCTTAGCTTCGACCTGACGTGTTTGTTCCTGAACATTTTCCATAGCTCCTGTTAGAATTACAGATTCCAACGCCCTAGCTTTTTTGTATGATTCTATCGCCAAAAAAAAATAATTTCCTTCAAGAGAGTCATAGTTTAACGGGCTATGTGAATTGTAGCTCCATCTAGTTGAAACTACAACTCTGGATTGTGCTGGTATTGATATTTATCCACATTAATCATTTCTTTATCGTAGTTTTCGAAAAATTATGGTCCAATCAGTCTTTTTATGGCTACACCATACCATACTGTGCATTTAACCGGTTGGACTTGATGTTTAGTAATCATTCTTGAATTGTCGATGCCCTCTATTCGTCAGTTGTATTTATTTACGTGGCCATTAGGTGAAGATGTGCTTTATCAATCATTATATATCATTGTGAATGAACTCGTTTTGCTTCGTGTTACTAATTGACACCTTTTAAGGAAAAACGATATAATTCCCATAAAATCTTGTGTAAAGAACATTTAGATACTTATTGCCAATTTTTAAAAACATCATCTGGGTTTCGAGGTTTTCCTCAATACTTTTTCTTGCCCAAGTAATATCGTTCTCATTTCCAACTGCATTGTCTTCCGGAATGGTACAGATGGTGGACAGAACCTTATTGCCGAAAATGCTGAACCAATCGATGAATCGTTAGAACACTCGGTGCAATTTGAGCATTAGACAATTACATGTTTCTCAATTTTTTCAAGACCAATTTTAAAACAAAAAACAAAAACATATTAAAATAAAAAAGTCATTCATCTTTTATATTCATAATTAACAAATGATTACTTCGAAATTGCCGTTTCCTTATCTCGAAAAAAATCACTAGGAGCATTTACGGTGTTATCAAAATAAATATCCAGTACCAAATCAGCAATACTTTTCTTCCACTGTTGTTACGTTTTTGGTTACTTAATAATAATACCTACTCTATTTTCAAAAAGTTCGTTATTCGTTCGTTTGATTATACCTAGTGTTGCCGTCGAGACGAGAGATTCTGTTGTTACGTCTCTCGTCTCGTTTTCACCCTGTTCTCGACGAGACATTATTCCCTTCTCGAGAGATATTCTCTCTCGAATGAAAGCTCGAGACGAGACGAGAGAAAGACCCTCTCTATCGTCGAGAAATTCAATCATCATTTTAAATTAATAGAAAAAGGTTATATACAATATTAAAAGTTTCATTTTTTTATTGTTAAAATTTAAAAACATAAACTTATATAATTTTATGTCGAGTGACGTCACCAAGTGGACATTTGCACAGTGGATGTAAGAAAAAATGTTTTTTTTATTTGAGTTATTTCGGACCCAGTTATGAGATACTGCATATTGAGCTAGCAATGCAGGGCAATTATATAACGATTATTTAAATTCAAAATTCAATTATTTTTACTAAAAAAATCAATTATTATTACAAATGTCTCAGTAAAGTGGGGTAGGTTTATTATTACAATATATTTCTTTAAATGTACTGTTTTTCTTTATATTTACTTATTTTAAAAATTTGAAAAATTTATACATTAAAAAAAATTATAGATAAACACGAAATCAGAGTATTGTGAAAAATGGGTCTTATCTTTCTATAAAAAAAATATATTGTATTAATCAAGGTTTGAGTTGGTTTTGCTAAAATTTGGATTTTGATCGATATTTTGCGTCAACAACAAACGGCATTTTTATTAATCATGGTGAATTTTTATCGTTTTATTTTCTTCACCCCCGATATTATGCAATTAAATAAATAATAAAATAATAACTTTTTGTTGGTTGAAAATTAAATCTCTGGCTATGTCACTACTTATTAAATAAATCAGCAAATATAACAAAATATTTCTTTACCACTATGCATAAAATAATTTACTATGGTTCATCGTGTTTTTACCTTTTTCATATTTCATATTTGGTTTAAGTCACGAGAGAGACGAGAGACAAGACGAGAGATGGCATCTCTCGAGCGAAAGAAGCGTCCTCTCGTCGAGACGAGAGACCCATTTTATCTCGTCTGGCGAGACGAGACGAGAGAAGGCCTTTTCTCGTCTCGTCTCGTCTCGCGGCAACACTAATTATACCTATTACAATAAACATTATTCGTTTGAAATGTTCTGTAGTTAAAGCATTGCAAGTTCAAACAAACAAGAACAGCAAGTTAAAAATGCTCAGATTTCTTAACATTACTCAGTTTTGTAAAACCCATTGCACTTCAAGGAGTATAAATTTTAATTGTTCTATATACAAGTTATCTACTACAATATTTTTTTTTTCTGGGTGCCGAAATAGAAACAAAAAATATGACTATTTTTATATATGCCCTGCTGTACCCTACACTATTGTCATATTGTGTGAACCATATGTGTTGACTGATACGTTTGTATGAATGTATGTTTTTTTTTCAATTTAATACATAACAAAAACGATCGTATTTTCCTTTCAAAGACCCCTGAATACATTTTCAAACACAGTGCGTAAATAACAAGTAATATATGAATATATCTAAATGCAAAGTCGCTAGCTTTAGAACAACAAATCCGTTATACTTCAACTACTCTTTGTACAACGCATCTCTAAAGCTGTCAAGACCTGGAAGACTTGAGCGTTACAGTTGATAGTAAGCTTACATTCGCGCAACACATACTAATATCTGTAGCGTTAATTTGAAAGCAGTTAAAATTAAAACCCTCCGGTCCTGTCATATTTGAAATGCCTGTTAAACTGACACTCTGTATATTGCTATGCGGCAAGTATTCGTAAATTTACGCGTAAATTCAATGCTCTAATCGTATTACTACAGTGTAGATAGGAAAATAATAAATTAATCCTTTATTTAAAACGAGAAAATAAATTACTACTATTAATATTCCTTAACATCCTGATGGTGGATTATTCAAGTTAATCACCGACTTTCGTCACTGACAGTTGTGACGTGTATTCGCAGTTACTAATCTGCAATGTTTACGCGGTTAGCTGGGCACGATACAGGTTAATTGCACATCATTTAGCAAAGAGTATGCATATATGTTATTATTAGTAGCGACCTTCTATAATTACATTTTCCTTCGCTACTGCACAGATATACTGTACTGCGATAGTATACTCAAAAAAAACTTGTACGAAATTTGTAGTATAGAAGCTCGTCTAAAACTAAATATCATTTTAAGTTAATTTATCTAAAATTGGTCAGTTGTTTGTATTTATTTAGGCTTTATTTACGATTTAATACCTCAAGTTTATTAGGAGATATAATGCCAAGATATTCTGCTTTTCAATGATTTGGAAATTATCCAATGTCTAAGAAACTTTGATCTCTTTTCGATGTTACGAATCTGTGTGTGTGTATTTTGTTATCTTGGCATATTGTTTAAAAATATTTTATAGAATTTTTTGTTAACTGTCATAAATTTAGATTTATTTCAATTTTTTTTATTTTTATTCAAGTATTTGCATTCAATTTTACGTACTGTACTCAACAATTTACTTTGCGCATTGCTCTTAACAAATTTCTTGACATGATTTGTGTACGTTAAGTCTTTTATCTTAACACCGATAAATACTTCATAACTTGTTATACATGTTTTATACTTAAAGAATAGCTAGTAATAATAGAATTAAATAATTGTGTGTACTTGATATTATGTAGGTTAAAAACAGCTCACTACAGTCTCAGGTAGAGACTGATATATACATATAAAAAAAAACAGTATTGCTATTATTAGGTATCCTCACATTTTTTACACTTTGTTATAGGTATTATTTTTTCATTTTAAGCAGGATTTGGTTTGCAAATCCTGCATCACTATTTAACAAAGCTGCAATGGCCTTTCAGTTCTGCAACGTACGGATATGCAGTTGTTTCTTAAACTTTCGAATTCTGTTTTTGTTTTTAAGAAATAATTTTTACATAGAATTATGCTTTCAATCACAATGAAAAAATAATTGAAAAGCATTCAATTATTATAATTAGTTAAAAAAATTGAATTATTCATATCATCACATATGGTATTTGTTAAGCTCTAACAATTCTGATGAATGAGCTTAACTTAATACAGGTATCTCTTCGCATACAGTGTGTTTCATTGGGGTATTATTGTTGTATTATTGGCCATCATAATTTTTAATATCCGTTTTTGTAAATGGCTCAACTAAAGAATAAAATGAAATATTAATGCATTTGAGGTTTAAACATTTAAAAAAATCTGCTATTTATCATTTAAATTTTGGAATTAATTTGTTTATTTGTACATTCCATATCTAAGTATCTGCAAGGTTCTTCTAATCATAGTGCAGGTCTGTGCTAGTTTGACGCTTATATTTACTTTACAGTTAAACCATTCAACTGTTGTCGAATATTGTCCCTTTACCCTTCTAAAAGGATGGCCATGATGTAGAGATATACAGAAAAAAAAAACAGTATCGTCAGCAAATGGTCTACATATGATTGTCAACAACTCGATATACTCAGTGGTCAATTTCGGTATCGTATATTGTGCCGGCTTATTTCTCGGTCAATCAAACTGTTTCGTTGCTAATATATTACATTTAACCAAATAAACAACAAATCCATTCTTATTAATATTAAGGAGATTGAACTAATATTAATGCCTATAATGCCTATGCATTGGGCTGGGTCGCCACTTTTAAAAGGTGGCTTAATGACAGACAATTTAAATATGTTAGATACACACCTAGTCGTAGCAACCACTGAACACGTATGCGAAAGATAGACGTCCACGGCCCGAGTCTCTCTTATGACGATTTTCGAAGTTTGACCGCATCATAGCAAAGTAAATATATACAATAATACAAATAAAATAAAAGTAAAAAAAAAATAAAAATGCAAAAAATATATACAACAACTTACTCAAATTCGACGTTTGGCCATTAATGTAATTAATGTAGGAGCAAAACTAGATGAGGGGCGCCAGAAGGTCACAGTAACTCGACGTATAAACCATGCTAGAGGCGAAAACATTCTGACAGAGCAAAAACTGAGTGAGGGGCACCAAAAGGTCCCAGTAACTCGACGTGTTAATCACGATAGAGGCAAAAACCTGCCGACAGAAGGTGCAGAGAAAGTTATTGTAAAAATTTGTTATAATTTTTTTTTAATATTTATTTTGTTTTACTTTTGTATTGTATATATTTAGTTTACTACAAATATGCTAAAGGTTTCGAGATTCTATCTTGGATAATTTTCAATGTTTCTGATCTAATTTCATCAGTTCCTGGTGTTTTATGTTTTTTTTTAGATTGTAAATTATTCCGATTATTTCATTTGTATCTATTTCTCTTACATAAATGTAATTCACTAGGTAGGTGTTATATATTGGCACCATATATTTCCGTGAGTAAGCTCCATCAATGGTAGAGTAATGTTAATTGAAGTAATTAGCTTTAGTTTCTACATCCATTGTTATACCGTTTTCAGTTGTAATTCCTCTAATCTACGTTTGCTTTTCTCCTTTCTGTTTGTACAGTAGCTTATTCTCGTCAATTTTATAGGGTTCGTTATTATTTTTCTGTAGTATTTATATTTTTTCTAGTCTAACTCGCATCTTATATAATTTTTTTACGACCACCGATCAATTTATATCAGCATTTTTATTTAAAAAATCTATTCATGGAATCGAATCATGAAGCTTCGTTTACTGAAGCCATCAACACATCGTACCAACTAGACATATAGTTCGATTCCTCTTCATTTCGTCATAAATGCATGCGACACGCGGTAGAAACGCCATTTATGTTCTTTTCCCGGTTTTATGTACCTAATGTATTTCTTATTTTTATGCTGTTTATTATTCGCACTGTTATTAAGCCTTTGCGACTATTCGATTTTTTAAATGTATTGGTATAGTCGAGTTTTGAATGATTCTTAAATGACCAATATCAGTTCTGTCTTGCTTTCGATATAGAGCACTGCAATGAAAATAATCTGATCCACCTTAAATAAGTCGAAAACGTCAAGAAATACGAAGAAACGGCGAGCCAGGTCTTGATGCCCCCCTCTCCCAGTTTTTTTTTTCTAGCATCAAACATTAAAATTTCAAACGGCACTACACGGTCATTTTATTTACCGTTTATACACCGTGAAATTTTAGAAGATATCTTCTACGATGCAGGGGGAGGAGAGGGACGAAAGGGGCAAGACCTAGTTTTGCTTTATCAGCGAAAGAGTTTTGCCGTTCAAACAAAAATCAAAGTGTATTTGTATTTCTCGACGTTTTCGACTTATTTAAGGTGGGCCGTTTTCATTGAAATGCTCTGTATGTGTTTAAATTTTAATAGTTTTCGAGATCAAAACTACGTAGTCAATCTGTAGAGTACTGAGACAACAGTTTCGGGGATTACATTACGTGAAATAGTGCATTGGCGGTTGTAGATTAGTTTTTTAAATATTGCTTTGTTTGACCGGTATAACTTGTATGTATCACACTTATTTGCGAAATTATATACATAACTATATTAAAAAATAAAACAATGCTGTCAATATTAGTACGTATATGGTTTTGAACTGGCAATGAAACGGTTATACTTTACAGCGTGATAGTAAAGATCATTTGCAAAAAAAAAAAAATTAAAACTTCCGCTTTTGATGAAACTGTAGCCACAATCGCGTGTGACTATTTATTTAGCGATTGTGCCTACAGTTTCATCAAAAGTTTTAATTATAGTAATTGTCACCGATAGATAATATGTGTTCTGATGTTCTCTAGTCAGGCAAACTAAAAAATTGAGAAAAACTTGCATTATTTTAAGTTTGAGTGAGAGTAAGCAGTGAACTTCGAAAAAAAAAACCAAGATATCTTGAAAATGGATGCCTTTTGGATAAGACAAATTAGGCTGTATCTATTGCAAATGATCTCTGCTAACACGCCGTCAAGTATGATAGTTTCATTAGCAGTCATCCTGTATAAACCACTTATATACAAAGTTTTACATCTTATTGAATTTGATGGTTGCGGATATCCTTTCTTAGTTGAAGGCTCCGCTCAATATTAGGTATTTCGACCATAATCTAAGTCTAAGTCCTAAAACATGGGTAAGTTTCAATACCTGTATTACAAATAAACAAAAAGCGTATTCCCTAAAGATTTTAATGATATCGTTTCGGTTGCTACAAACTCACATCGTATCGTTGTTTGTAGAGTAGTTTATGTAATATCTTTTTGTTAGTTTCAACCGGCAAGTTTTCACCGCGGGAATACCTAAGTTTAGATTTCTCGAATCGGATACCCGGAAAAGACGTTTCCTTTGTCATGGAATGGAATCCACAATACGCCGATTTCCGTCAAGGAAGGTTCGGGGAGCACTAATGAAGTTTATTTCGACTTCTATTCTCTCACAAAAAGTTCGTTTTATGCAGTAAAGTTTCGTATTTTAAAATAATAATGAAGACAAGCATCTCTAGAATTACGGGTAGCTGTTAAAATTTTTGTTACGCTATGCAAATTTAGCACGTTTATATTTCATGAATTCAGATATTGCTTGGATAGTAAACGAATTAGGGTAAATATCTCGCAATGAAGATTACTTTTATCTTGCGTGTTTTTGAAAGGATGTGTATTATAGTTTTAAAACTATAGTAATATGATGATAATAATATATTACTATGATATTATATAGCATTTACGAGACATTATTGTTTAGTTTATAGGTCTATTTGAAAGAATCTAGTAATAGATATGTATGTATATGCATTCAATTCTATCATACAATATTGTGTTGATGGCTGATGACCTATACAATTGAACGCATGGTTGAATGTTTACAAACTAGTCGTCTATTGCATTTTCGTCGATCAACAATAGTGTTATCTCATCCGTGCATGTAGCCGGCTCAATTGGGATACAAGCTTTTGCTACATACATATATGCACTGGTTTCAAATCAAGTATGTTCACGTATGTAATAATCCCTAATCACGGTAAACATGGATCGAGATTTTTAAATGTCTGGAAATAGATAACAGAATATATGTACATTGTGTTTCGATAATACAGTCTATTTAGTCGAGATTGTACACATTTCTTGTAATTGTTTTCGTATAGAATTAGTTATTTGACATAGTATGTTTAGTTCAAATAGGAGAAAGATTAAGGGATTATTTACTATTAACAGTTACATCTTCATCATGAACAAGAAAAAGGTTTTATTCGTCAGTGTCGTGGAAGACCGGAATATCATGATCTGTATTATCGACCCTCTTACCCAAACCCAACAACCTTTGCAGGCAATTAATATTCCTCCATTGGGAATCACAATAAGATTATGAAATTCTCTTCTTCTTCATCTTTAAAATAAATACCGAATACATGCTTCATTTTCGGCATAAAAAGGGAAAGTGTTCCTTCAATTTTGCAACTGACGCATGACGAATCCAGTTTGTTTCTTTGTTACAAGTGCAGTGTGCACTAAGATGGTTCAGTTCATTAAGTGTGCACTAAGATTGTACAACTGCGGAAATCAAATACTCCCACAAGGCATTTTTTAACAAATTAGTTAGTTTTACAATCCTGTATGCAAGAAAAATTGTTCCCTTGATCTTGATTTGCTACAGACCGGTATCGACTGCATGCAAAAACTTTCAAGTATTCGTTAATTTTTCACAATTCTCTAATTGGACCAGGAATATTCAGTAAGATGGTGTCCTTTTATTGCCGTTAAATTTAATTGAACTATCTTGCTACTAAAAAGTTTATTGAAGTATATTACTAATTAATTCAGCTTCCTGTATAAGTTCTCTATTTTTGTAATAATATTTAAATGTAAGATCATCTAAAATCGCCGCTATAGCTAGTACAATATCAGAATTCAGAACATTTAAATTAAAACTTTGGATTGTCCTTATTGGTTTGGCCTTGCATGACCTGTTTTACTTGGTGTGGATTACACCAAGTTGTTGTCGAAATTTGTTTTGGGGGTTGTGGTAGTAATTGTTAGAATAGCCATGTTGGTTGCTACCTATTCTTGCTGACGACTAGACGCCCGTAACGTGGAATACTGGTATTGGAGTATTCATTTCCTTATCTTGAGCTCCTTGAATGGCTTTACTGAGGGTTGGGTAGTTTCTTGCCTTTATATTGGTTGTTAAGTCGTTGCTACTGAGTCTATTTGTGAATGAATTAATCGCAGTTTTTTCATTTACTTAACAATACTTATTAACAATATTAATTAAACCTCGAAAGTGTAACGTCTCACATGGACTAACAGTAAGTGAGGTAGATAATCTCACTTCGAGGTTTAATTAGTATTGTTTTTTTTAAAATGTTGTTTGATGTTTAATGTTGTTGTTGTTTCCGAATATTAACTGCACATGAGTCTTGTGATGTTGCCGTACCTTAAATGTCATCACCTTCTTCTCTGAAGAAGCTAAGGGTCATATTTATAGTACATGCTTGAGGTTGTATCGATGCTTGAGCACGCGATTTTGACAGATTTGTAATGACATTTACGTCAAAATCGCGTGCTCAAGCATCAACACAACCTCAAGCACGAACTATAAATATGACTCTAATAAAGAATTAGCGAAAGCTTAGATACAAAAAAAAGGTTCACGTGTTCTTAATTCTAACGCCAATAGCTGCAATCCCACTAACTTCCCATTACACCTATATGCATAATTCTACACCCTTAATTAATTGACGAGTTCTGCCACTCCAGATCCGCCTATCCATCTATTTGGGTAGGCCTCATCAAGTATAGCACGAACTGAACGAGCGAAATGTGCAGGAACTCCATCGTACATGTTACGTCATGTTAATTCTTATTTGTAGAGGAACATTTTCTAATCGGTCTGGAAGAATATCTACCAAAAAATGTCTGTATACATCGTTAGTAAGACGTAGTGGTAATACATATGGACCAATCAAAACATCATTAACAATGCCAGCCCATACATAGATTTGGAATTCTTGTTGGTGTCTAACATTAAGTGTAGCAGCCCACATATGCTGATTATGTAAATTTGTGCTGCCATCTCTACCGAAAGTTGCCTCATCGGTGAATAACACTAAGCTGATGAACAGTGGATTAGCAGTGTGTTGAAGAAACTAGCTACAGAAAGTTTCTCGCTGCGGGTAATCAGCTGGTCATGAAGTGTCCTCCAAGCAGCCATGTGATCTACATTGAACATTTCCGCCAACTGTCTAGTGCTAACATCTGGATTTTCAGCAACACGATCTAAGACAGCGGCTTGTCGACCATTGCCATTGGCACGACCATACATGAAAATCATGTCTACTCTTTCACGAAATGTATAATTCGCCATTAATCTATTCGAAAGAAAAACATATTAAATACATATTATTTTACCATGTTTTTATGTGGAGAGCTTGCTGATGAATGTAATACTTGTTTATATGAATATTTATAAATATGCTGCGTAAACATCAACCCAGATATTTACGTTTTTTGTGTGTGATTAGTAATTACAAATATGCGTGCACCACCAGACCGCTAAACAACAAGATATTTTGTACTCTGTATTGAAGTCTTTCGGTTAGCTACCTGAAACGTTGTGCTAAACTACAATTTTATGTTGCTTATATGAAATACATTACGTTTTTGAATGCAAAGATCTTTAGTACTTGCAATATAGAAGGAACCAATTGTGTATTATTACTAAAGACCGCACGTGTGGTCCGGTAGCAGGGACGTAACTACATCGGCTTTACCGAAATAAAAATGGGCGTTATTTAGAGAATCAATTATTTAATTAACTCTTTCCGGTTTGTTAAAATTTGTGTGTTGCACTCTGTCCATATTTTCTGCATAACCTTCGATTCCAACATAACAAACTTTTTTCGTACACTAAACACCACACCCCAGTCCATTTATAGATTAAATCGGGAAACTGCCATAAAAATTTGTTTCTCTTATTAGCAAACAAACACGTTGAAGCATTTTCACTTTCACTTTCGTCATTTTAAATGCGTTGCAAGCGAATTATAGGTACGCGTACTTGCAATGCATGATCATGCAACAACACCGTACGATGACATATTTCACTACATACATACTCGTACGATAGGCGTGTGCAGTTAAAGTCGCTCCCGATGTACCGCCACTGGAACCGGACCAATTCTTGCGGTCTTTAATCATCACTTGTTACAGAAAACGTTAATTATAGCGAAACCAATTAATTATGTATTTGGGAGTCACCTTTATTTTTGGACGTTGCTAGCATATTCTCAGAATTACGGATGTAAACAAATAAATATTAGCTTTCAGTTTTATCAAATAAAGTACTGCGAAATTTGGTCATATTCTTGTTATAATAATGTTATGAGTATATAGCATCAGGCCTAAACTACATATACTCAATATAATTTCCGTATGCAAAAGCTAGGATAACAAACAACTTGAGAGGGTGCAAAATTATTTGCTTAAATATCATTAGTTTGAGAGCAATAATGTATATGCAAATCTTCCTTTACACTTGGGCAAACACAGAGTGAAGTTCCTGTTGTAGTAATAAATTAATTTTAAAAAAGGTCGCTTTCAGTGAAATTTATTGTTCACTAACAATCATTTTGCAAAAAGAATAATTTTTTGAATTATTGAATACCGTTTTAATTGTAGTTCTCATGCTTGTTTCATGTCATAAGAAATTTTGTATTAAGTAGTTTTTGCTTTCGAGAATGAGACAATGGAGCCTTAAGTCTTCATTAGTCGTCATTTACAAAAATGTAAATAAATGTAATAAACAAGAAGTCATTAGTGTAGTACTGAGATTCAATTGTATATTGCGCTAATAAATTCTTGTTTACAATAATACGGCTAAAGTGATTAGTTAAGCATATTAATAATTTTTAATAATTTGTTAACATCGTTGATAAAAATAATAAAACACCGTAATTTGTATCACAATTCTTTATATAAATTGAACCTCAGTTTTAAAAACAAAACAACTAAAATTAAATTTTAAATGAAATAAGACCCACAATAACTTAAATTCTTAAATGTTTAAAAACCGAGTTAGTTGATCCCTACCATACTATGTAAGTTATTAATATGTTGGTATTGACTGCCAGCGTAACGGATAGAAAGTGATTCTATTCATTCATATAAATTGCTGCTATATTTATGCGATTTCGTGTAGCATCGCTATACAATTAGCTTACCTAAAATATCTACCCCGTTCTATTTTTAGATAAAAGTATCTATATCTTAACCGCATTGTCAGTACTCTAGGCGCTAAAAGTGGATCCTTATTTATAGAAATCGGAGACAGATATTTCAGATATTTTCTCTCTGCGTTGATATTGAATTTAGGGATCTATATTGCTTCCCTACGTCCGTTGAAAAATTGATATAAAATTGAAAAAGACATGTTACTTTCGTGTCTCTATAGGAATATGATCAATGCGATCATAGTTTACTCTACTTTTCTATTTCTTAAAGTTTGCTACTTTTCTTGTCAATATAATTTCGTCAAATATGTAATACATTCATATCTACAGTTCATGATACAAATACCCCATTAATAGATAAATAAATGTTGAAAATGTTTTCAAAGCACTGTCTATATGTGACTCGTTTTATTTCTAACATGGTCTAATAATAAGTAACACTGGTATAGTTTAAATAAAATTATAACAGTGTACATATAATTAGATAGCTTCAATGAACACAATATAGAAAAACCAACAAGTGCCTATAGTAGGCGCTAATGGTATATTGCAGGAATCACCCTATGACACGTAATAAACTTTAGTCTTGACTGGTAATTTTTGAAGAAAGGATTTTGTCACCTACATAGTCTTTCTTTGTTGTCATGGACAAATTAGGGATTTTGTGTAGCATGGCTAATTTGAACTGATCCGGTCCGAAAAAATAAACTGCATTTTAAATGAATTACAAAGACGCCGCAGAGATTTCGAAAATGCATCGTATAATAACTTTATAGTTATTATGTGCTTTGAATCCAACATATGTTCATCCAAGTTTTGCTTATATATAATAGTATGTACGATGATACGATGCATTTTGGAAATCTCTGTGGCGTCTTTGTAATTCATTTAATGCAGTTTATTTTTGTAACGACATGGCCGCTAATATTTTCAATTTGTAATGTGAGTGGAAATTTGTTTAACAGTAAAACTGGTATTTCTGCTGGATTTTATTATTATCGCGGTGAGGTCATGAATGCTCTTTTATTAATTTTTTATAATTCTTTAAAGTCCATCACTAGGCAAGAAAGAGAATGCATGCAATGGTTAAATCTACTGAATCTTGTTAAAAAATCAACTAGCGTCATACACAATCTCACCATCGTATGGGAATTATCAGAAAATAATCTTAATTCTATTACGCCAGGATTACCATAGTTGCTTATATAATTAATTATGAAGGTGTACACTTTATTCAGCCCCTTACTAGCAGTACCCTCCTAGTAAATGTAAAAATATGATTTTCCTGTTTTTAAATCGTCAATGTAGAGAACATTAACACTTATTGTTAGTTGAGTTAAATAGAAAAAATCTTGGACAGAAACTTGTATGGCAATTGCAAATTCTACATTAAATCAAAGGCAGTTGCTGCAGTGTCACTTCTTTCTTTGATTTGCTTCAATACTATTTCACAGACAAATGTAGAATGGTTTCGCTCTTCTTTTATAAATAATCACTTCAACAACTGCTGTTTTATAGCTGTTGCACCTAATGAAGGAGTCCTTATTTTTAAGATCAAATTTTTATAGTGACAAGTATCAATTTTTGGGCACCCAAAATGTTGTTACAGTCCTCACAAAAGAATTTTCTGTAGTAGCTATATTTGGCTGTTGATTTGGGATATTTTTTCCTTGTAATAGTGGTTGTATGTTTGGTGCACGTTTTTCTGTGCTTGGCAACATTAGTAACTTTAATAACTGTTTATCTTTAGTTTCAAAATAGCAAAATTTCTTGAAATTGTTCATTTTCTCGGCTATTAAATCATTTCAAATGATCTTTAAACAAATAATAACACAATAGTAAATCTATTACAATCATTACACAACTTATCTGCAATCTTCTATAGTAGTCTTGGCAGGCACAATTTTCCATACATGATTCTTGCACTCTATTCTGTTCTTATACTTTTACGTGGATATTTTTTAATTTTTGCTTCGATTTCACTTTCATTGTCATCCTCATGCGTCCATTTAACACATTCTTTGGATTTTTCTGTTTGATTCATTATTGTTATTAAGTTGCAAAACAAAATACATTTGCCAACCAATCTAAGAGGAATGACTACTCCACAATAAGCTGCGGACAGTGTTTCTATCTACGCTAATAATTGTAAAAGGAACTAAAATCATGGATTTGGGTCCTTTATACAATAAACTTATTTGCAAATATGTACGTAAGCACTAAAGCTGGCATGTGGAATTAATTCCATTGACTTGATTCTTTATTTTAAAAGGATAGTAACAGAGGATGCGCAATGATCAATTTAAATAAAAATACTGTAGTTTCTACAATCTTATCATGGACTAATGAGTCTAATGACTCATGATAAAAATATTAGCCGTACTATAAAATCATACCATATTCTATCGCCATTGAGAAAACCGTTTTCTTTTGCATTATAAAGAACATGCATAATATATAAGTTAAGATGACAATAGAGATAAAATACCAGAATTGAAGTAAAAATACAGTTAAAAACAAATAAATTTAATATCTATGTATTATTAACAGAACCGGCAATATTCCACAATTAATATATTTGCAATAATAATTTAATGAATATCTCTGAAACAAACAGAGAATTTGAGAGTTTCAGCTGAGCGTCATATTTTATTTCTATGGCTGAAAATCTCAAGATAAATTATAGTCGGTGTAATAAATAAGATTAGTGCCTTCTTTGTCGGCTTTCTTTGTAATAAATTATTCTAAGGACAGATTTCCAATCTAAATCTAAGCTTCTGTTGAAAGTTCCTGGAGTATAAAACGCGAGAGTAAATAAAGTTCGGAATATTAAAAAGGTAATTTGTCTTACACTTGTTCTACAGGAGGCAAGGTATGTATATTTATTTTGGAGGTATTTAGTGTAGGCGTAAGATAAACAATAGAATATAGGATAAGTAATTAGATAAGTTATAACAAATTTTAATTAATTTAATTAATTTTAATTAAATTTAAATTGTAATTACGATATCGATACTAGAATACAACCAAACGTATGCAAATACTTCGATTGAAAGAGTACAGATTAATTTTGGAAATATCACAGATATGTGTTTGGTATAATATTAATTCCCTTCGGGTTTCAATTCTCTGGAGCGTCGGTGACATCTTTTCAGAGATCGACTTATCATTCGCTGTTGGGAACAAAGTGATTAACAGCGCGGCTTTATGAAAGGCGGTATGTTGCTGTCACAAAGCCATTTGAACACAATTTACACACACAAAACTAGACCGCGAGAGTTGCAACTAAGCACTTTTTCTCACTTGAGCTTTCCGAGCAGCGCGGAAAGCAGTTATCACTACAAGAGATATGTGGAAATTTAATCCTTAAACAATAGCAACTTTTTACATAGAGCAGTGGTTGTAGGTACGAATCCTGCAGACATACAAATTTTTATAAACTGGAATAATTAACATACATTAAAGCTAGTTAAACATTAATTATTATAGAACAAACATTAAAATTGCATTGAAATTATCGATTATTGAAGTTTAATATATTTAAAACAATACATTAGAAATCATAAAATCTGAATTGGTAATTTAAAATTAGGTATTTTATATTGCACCAAAAAACCACACACAAAACAGCTTATAAACTTATTCATATGTAAGGGAAATAACATCTATTCTGCAATGTAGTGTCCGTTTAAATCCTAACACATGCCTCTTGTATACACAAATTGATTAAATATGTCATTAATGTATACATGTACTCCTGCCCGTTTGAATTAAAATCCTCACAAAAGCATTGGATGGTGAAATTGCTAATTGTGAGTTAATAAAATATTTACGCGAGCTTACGAATGAGTAGCTAACGAATACTTTCAGTACAGGATACTAATCCCGGATATTACCTTCAAGTCTTTTTTTGAAATACATAAAAAATTCTGATGATCTCAATGATATCGTACTCGTATAGTCTAATACGTAGATGCAACATAACCTACACACATGGGTTAGTACACCACTTCCTCTATTATCTACGGTATCGATTTGTCCGTGGGATAACAATGTCGGTCAATGCTCTTACCTTATTCGGAAATGTTTGGCAGTAACTATTCGAATTACGATTAGATAACGAAACGAGTGGGTCGATCTAAAACTTTATCATTCTTTGCGTTCGAAATTCGTAGAACGTGATATTAACACCTAGTCAACACATAAGTATATACGAGGAACATTTCTATTTGCTTCATATTGATACTTCAACACTTCAATTTAATAGTCAAAATATGATACAATATTTACGTAATAAATTTTGGGATTTGGAATCAACGATTACCAACTACTATTTATTTTAATGAATTAAAATTGCTATATACTATACAATTTCATAATAAATGTCTCCTCCAGAACTAAAAAGCATACCAAAATTACATTTATTGTAACATAACGCAAATTTAGCTAGTTAATATTAATCTTGTCTCCTCTTTCATACATCTATTTTGAGCGAGTAGTTATGGGGTTCTTTCCAACGCAATGCGAAGACATTACTTTGAAACAGATTGATTGACGATGTACTTGGTGAAATTGTTGATGATCGTCCACCATCTTTGGGTATGGAAACGTGAGCATTTTTAACGCCGAAAATGGTAATTTGCAAAAATAAAATTCAGCTTTTTTGAAACTATGACAAGTTAAAGCAAGGATTTGCTTGCTAATACAACTGAATGCCTCACAATTGCATTGTATATGAAATAGATTTATAGTGTTCCTAGTTGGTAATTCTCTCCTCGAAGTTACAATATTTTTGCTTTAATATGGTGACCATGGTGGTTCTAGTCATTCCTTCTATACTAGAATGCCTAGAGCGGAAGCCAGTGTTAAGATGTTTTCCATAGTCATCTCTTGCAACATCCTGAGATACTCAAGTGTGATTCCTAACCTAATGTCCTGGGATGCTACCTCGTGGGATGCTGCATCGCGGATTTGAGTTATTGCCAATCGCTATAAAGATTCAACCGCTGGTATGAATCCTACAAAGAGATCCAGAATGGACAATAATAAACATACATACCTCACATATACAATGGGTCATATTCAATAAGAGTTCTCAATTTGGGTCAAACATTGTATGTATAATATCATATATTCACTTACTTTTTATGCCTTTCTAACAAGCTTATTTTTTTCACAAACAGTGTATGTCTACCCATAAAACAGTTTGTAAGGCTTGCGTATTAATTTTAGAGAACAGTAGAGGCACTAATAATCAGACTATCTGTTAATTTTATTTGTCCCGCAGTAGTAATTTATTAACATGAATAGAGACAACACAATTGTTCTTGGCTAAATGTGACTTGAATACGTGAATGATTATCTTTTCAAAACAACTGTGTAACCGTAGTCTATTTCTTAGACAGGGAATGATATTAAACTAAGAACTGACTATAAAAAGCCTAATCTTCATAATTAAACCCAAATAAATAATAAATGCGGAAATGACCGCTGTTATTATAATCTACATAATATCAGAAATGATTTATTTTATGAGACGCAATAAAAAAATTCCTCCCACTAGTATAGAAGTATAGTTTGTAAAGAATGTCGAAAAAATAGGTGGGTGTATCAATATAAAACAACAGTAGGAACAATAAGGTCAAGGAATAATATACGAGTACATACATAATGCACACAATAAAAATGTCAGATAGGTATGTCATGTGTTAAAATAATACATTTTATTTTGTGTGGTGGGCAAAACTGCTTAAACAGAGGGCGATAATTATTGCATAATTTGCTATGTTTTTGCTAGCGAAGAATACAAGATATAAAAAGCATCATTTAGTAAGCTCTAATACATATCTTCATTCTTCGAAATATATTTAGGGACAAACTAGATGTAATTATCATTTTGAAAGTTAAATATAATATTAAATCAGATAAGGTTTAGCAAAATTATGAGGTATCATGAGACAATTAATATCAAAGGGCTCCAGCTAAGAATTTTGTTGAAGATATGGTGCCATTGTTATAGTTTTTATATATGTATATGTAGTTAACAAATAAAATATTAATTCTGGTTACCAGTTTCCTAATTCGGTTTTGATGTTTCAAATTATAGATACATTTTTTTTTACCGGTAGTTTGTCATGATGTCACTCCTTTGACAGTTATCTGGCAGAAAAAAAAATTGTTTGTTAGTGTTTGGGTACATAGTCAGCAATTATTCCATTGGCTCTTAATTTTTTGCACCGACAAAGCATGAATGTATGTACAAAAAAATGTCCGTCTGTAAACAACTATGTAACATTTCAGCTTATTAATTAATCCTGTTTACATCGTCTTTGAGTATATCTTTCATTCGATTTACATTTCAGATTTTACCTCTGCATGCTTAAAATACACTCCTGAATTTATGTTTTTTGAGTTTTACTGAAAATCATGAGACCAGTAAATAATTCTCGTATTGATATTTTGCCCGCTTTTTCTCGATTTATTTTTGGGAAAAAATACACATTCGTTTAAACTTAAATTCGAACGGTTCAAAATAAAAGTCAAAATCGCTAAATGTTTCGTTTTTTGAATGTAACGCTTGACGCAAACGCAAACGAAACGATAAATTTGTGTTTGTATTATTTTACCGTATGATGTTTAGTTTTATGTTTTTACGTTATTTAGTAATGGAAATATCATCGTATCCTAGGTAAACGCTCATTGAAAATAAAAAGGGAAAAACGCAGTTACTTTCTCACTAAATACATACATTTGCATAACACATTTCCATTTCATGTTTCAATTACAACATAACAAAGACGAAATTGTTTGGAGTAAACAGGTTGTGTTGTTTATGTTAACGTATCAACGTGCATCTCACGTGTTGATTTAATTACATGGTAGTTTATCAATTAAGAACGATGTCAATTAGACACAGTGTTAATCTTCTACAATATTATTTGCGTAAAGTAATATATTTGACATGTTAGCATCTATATTTTATGGCAACATAGGTATGCATATTAATAAATCTGCATGAATGTAATAAATTCAATTAGTACATTTCGATTAGGAACACAATATTAATTTATGATTACAATTCCGATTAAAGCTTTGTTGCAGAATTTATTGCTTTCATTATTCCAGTTCTTCTCTTCATACTTATCAAATAGAAATCAACAGGTTCTCTATAATGATTTATTGTCCCATCCACATCCAATTATCTCAGGCGTCCCTCAAGGCAGTATTCTGGCCCACTTCTGTACATTGTCTACACGTCCAGCTTTATAAAGTGTAAACACTGTCGTTATCATCTTTATGCAGATGACACTCAAGTTTATCACACCTTCTATGCTGCTAATGTGCATGAAACTGTAAGTCATTTAAATGATGATCTTGAATCTCTTATTAATGAATCCGCTAGACATTGCCTGAAAATTAATACTAAAAAAACCTCAGTTTTAGTATTTGGTCATGCTAAGACGAGGGCTGAAGTGATAAGCGATATTAACAATTACTATTAACAATGAGGTTGTTCCTATTTCAGATAGCGTACGAGATCTGGGACTTATTCTAGACACTAACATTCGTTTAAAAAATCATATATCTAATTTAATTAGGTTGGGGTATTCCAGTTTGAAAATGTTATACGGTAGCAAGGATTGTTTGGATATTGGGTTGAAAAGAGCCTTGTGTGAATCTTTGATTCTGTCCCGTTTTAATTTCTGTGTCAGTGTTTACTATTCGTGTCTTGATAGTACTATAGAGCCAGAATCCAGCGTTTACAAAACTCCTGCCTGCGTTTCATTTACGGTATCCGTAAATTCGACAGTATATCCCACACACTGGGATGGGCGTGTTGGATTAATATGTCGAGGAGGGCTGAATTTCATTCCACCATTTTTTATCGTAAGGTGGTTTTCTATAGAAAGCCCAGTTACTTGCATCGTAAGATTCTGTTCAGAACGGACGTGCACAATGTTAATGTGAGAAATAAAGGCGTACTAACTCCTCCAGTTCCCCACCTAGAGATCTTTTTCATACAACGTGGCTAAATCGCTAAATTCAATTTCACCTGGGTTGCGTTCTTTGCATCCCTCTGCGTTTGCGCGTCAGCTACGCTTTTTTATTTACTATCCCAATTAGTACTTAGTTAGTTCTGCAATTGCTTTCTTGTATTTGTGTTTAGATTTACGCGTGTGCTTATTTTGGCTAGGTTCAGAAGGAAGACCAGCTGCCTGCTGTAAGTAGCTGATTCTGAACCTTTTGGTTATTATTATTATTATTATTTATTCTTCATTTTCTTCAGTTCGTGTTCTTTTTTTGTTATAGTGAGTGTAGTGGCAGCAATTTCCTAAATTCTATTGCTTGTCAGGACTACTCACTGCAACGCTTGCAGTGTAAATGTGTTCCTGTGCAGATTTTACAACATTACTACATCATATATAATGCTGCGTTGTTAATTATGTCTCAATAGCGAATAGTAGCCCCACCAACGTACCGACTATTAACGAGACTTTCCCTCAAATATCACTAAAAGATCTAGCACCTACCATAAGTACCACCCTCTTAATTTATTGTTTTGTCAGGTATGTCCTTAGGTAATAAATTATTATTGTTTTGTTACTAATTGCCTTGCATTTACTCATCACTTTATTGTTACAACTATTTAATTCTTAATTAAAAGTGTAAATTATAGAAAGCCGGTTATTCTTGTTTTACACTTCAAGTAGCTTGGTAAAGATAAAGAAAATCACTTTGATATTGAACATATCACTAGATATGCTCTAATAGCTCAGACTAACAGCTGGATCTATTTTAGTATGCTTTTCCGAAAGTTTCTGTTTTCGGTGTAGTTTAGTGTGTGTAAGTTGTGTTTTCTTGTACAGCATCCGCACTGTTAATCTTTCCAACAGCGAATTTCTCCTGAAAAAAACTATGATTGAAATTGAAATTGCAACTGATTTTTTGGTTAAAGTATCATTTCCGCCAATGAATTATACCATGTTTATAGGATATAAAAGAATTAGAAAGATGAAAATGAATTAACAGCTCGATAGCGGCAAAGACAAGAGCGGCTGCTAATAGGTAGTGTACTGCTTATGATCCAGGTTTCGAATTTTGTTGTAGGTACGTCTTGCTGGATTGGTACCTCGATTGAGTTAGCCTGGTGAACTAATGTTGTAACAAAATTATGAAAACAAAATTTACACACACAATTTACACCCTAAGAACTGCAATTTTAGTCTTGACAAACAGTAGAGCTTGGAAAGCCTATTGCACTCACCACAAAAAAAAATGAATGGAGAAGAGAAGAACGTAAAATAGAAAACAAAATAGAGCAAAAGAACAAAGAAACAAGTAAAAAACAAATAAAATAAAGTACATAAATAAAATGGTTTAATGTGAATGAAAGAGAGAATAGGTTCGAGGTTTCGCTTCTTTCGTGAAAGGCTAGGCTAGGCCTGTGAACCACGCTAGAGACAAAACTACTAGTTTATTCTTTAACTCTGAGCTAAATAGCGTAACCCAGTCAATGCTTTTGTGCAATGAAAATAAGTTCTAAAAGTTGGGATTTGTTTTGATATTTCATGTACGCTACCTTGATAACGACAGCTTCTAATTCCATTTGAGCTGCGTTGTTTATATTTGAAGGTACTATCAAACCTTATGCCTTAATTACCTAACACTATCAACAACTCGTACTCGACTATCACCAATACCACACCAATACTTAAACCGATCTCACAGGTTTGCAGATTGTTGATCATTATCAAATAGAATTGACACAGTTTTATTTATTTATGTAGGTATTATTTAACTATGGATTCATATAGGAAGTCCCAATAAGAATATGAATCCACATAATTATTAAACAAATTTAAATAACTATCGTCTAAGAATCACAACATTTTTTCGCTTAGTGTTTTACAACAATCAATAATTTTTTGACATTACTGAACCATTCCTGAACGAATAATTGCAGTAGACGTAGGCAAAGCTCCCTCATATTCTAAAATAATACTGGACAAAGTAATCTTTACATGATTCTGATAGTTTTGACCTAAATATATACTCAAAGTTTTACCAATTGTACCCGATAAAAACTATATATGAGTAAATGCAGTATGTTCAATGGATCAATACGATTTCTCCGCCTCCAAGAAACTACCTAAAATTCTCGGTTGCAAAAATTATTACTGTCGCGTATGTGCCAAAGGTGACTGCAATAACAGCAGTTAGCTATAGTAAGGTAACATACGATTATTGACAAGAAACGTCTGAATTTACGTCACAAAGACCTCTTTCTTCGTAACAATTCGTGAGTTCACGTACAATCAAAGCGGAACCTATTCCCTGCAAATGTAACTTCTTTGAACTGGACCACCCAGCATATAATCCGGATTTGGTTCCGTTCGATTGAAGTTCTCTCATGACCGACTAAACTTTATATGCATTCGAATATTACAATATAGGTTACATATCTGCCATTCAGTTAGTCTCCACCCTAGTTCCATCCTATTGCATAGCAATTGTGTTGAAGTTAAGAGAAACTACGTTGAAAAATAAAATTATAAAAAATATCATAGGTCTTTTGTTTCATTGTTAGATCGAAATACATCCAATGATATTCAAAACACGATTTCGTGGGAACAAATAGCACTGACAGCGTACAGTGGGTTAATAAATTATTAGCTCGCATAAAAAACATGAAACAACTAATAAATAGAGATTGAAAACAACAGTTGCTTCCGTCATAGATCGATGAATGAACAAAAAGGAACGACTTAAATATGCAGTTAGTTATTTTCATTTTTAGGTGATATAATTTATTATATAGGTACAGTTACACACACATATTTTTCCGAGCAAAATCTTTCTATGCCATGAAGCTCTCATATGAGAAAAGCTTTTATATTTCTTTTAACGAAAATAAGCATGGCCATACTATTAGTTGTTGCTATATACGTCCTCTAGTCAGTCATGTAGAGCATTAAGAAGAACAGAACTAATACAGATATTGTCCCACACAAATATGTTAAGTTTTACTTAAATGGAAAAACGATCGCACTTCTTTCTCAATAAGACAATATTTATCGAGCGACCAGTGACGACTATTTACGGAAAGTTATACAATATTCCCAAGTAAACATTGCCAGAGGTCGATACTCTACATACGTAAATAAATATTCGAGTTGTTTATAAACGTGATGGTACCTAATTTAATCCCATATTATATTACGATCGCTTTACATGTTTTACTATAGTAAATTAGATTTCATTGATTCTTTAATAACGTACATACGTGTAATACACTCGCTTGAAAGCAAACGAAAGCAAATGAATCATTATTAATGTGTATAAGAAGTTCAAGTTCGTTTCATTATATTTCAAACACAAATATGTGAACATAAAATAATTATACCATTATATTACTATGTATATACTATTTTCAATGACTTTTCCATTAGCTAAAGCAAAGTGGTAATGAAAGGAGTGACACCGATACTAATACAGATAATAATTGAGATACCAGAAAAAATCTGAATGTAATTGAGACATTAGTAGGTGTGAGGGCACTTGAGCATGAAGAAATTCTGAAGATCGTGGGACAGTTAATCCACGCCTATTTTCAGGCATTAAAACGCATCAAAGCTGCCACTCCCGTAGAATACATTAAAGGAAACTGCAAGAGAATTGGTTTTAAGCCTCATGAGTTTGTTTCGAACGGAGCTTAGTTAGTTGAGTGCTGATTTTGAGTTAGTTTTAAAACCAGCTCTAAATAGGATAAGTTGCTCTCAATACCAAGGCAAAACGAGCCTCCAACTAGCCAAACTGCTTAGAAAATCAGCCCTAAATTACCACAGATGCTTTCAAAAGCAGCTCAGAACTAGATCAAAACTAGCCCTAAACCAGCGAGGTTGTTCTCAAAGCAGTCCATAACCAGTTCTCTGATGGCTTTCTTTTGATGTATTCTGTAGGAGTGAGACTTCCTATGATGTATTCTAATTCTTGAAAATGTACAAGATCTAACTTTCTCAAGGTTCTTAGAATTTCTCCAAGATGCTTAAGTTTTTACCATACCCAAGTACACTAAAAGCTACTAACATTTGAAAACAAAACCTGAAAATAAAAGCAACAAAAACGGAAATCTAAAAAGGCTGGTGGTATCGGCTTTTATATATTTAAAAAGGCAGAGAATAGGCTCCTCACAGAAGCTTCCAAAAGTAGTGTAATTGGCCAGAGAGATTTAGTGGGAACCCGTTGCAATTTTGGCACTAAGCAACATGTAAGTAAGAAGATAAGAAAGGATTAGATGAAGAAAGTGATGAAGTTACATACTTGGTGATATTTTAATTGTAAAAGTAGATGCGGTTTTAGTAGCTTGACTTTGCACATATAGTGTTGTATAACAGTAGTACAGAGAACTACAAGACAACAAAGAATTGTTCACTTCAGAATTGAACTGAAGAAAAATTGTTCAAAAACAATTTCTAGTTTTGGTATCACTTTTATACTGTTACCCAAAAAAATTTAATAGTTTATGATATGTATATAGATGTAATATGCTTTCTACTTCATAGCATCAATTATAAAAGTGGTACCAAAATTGGAAATTGGCTTTAGAAACGAGAAATGCTTGGTTTTGTTATGCAAACTTTGGATATAGAAATAGATTAAAAAAGTAGGGATACCTTTTTTGAAATTTTAGTAATCATTATTTTTTAGGCTTTCCAACATTATGATAAGGTTGGGGATGAGGAATCTATACTGTTTCAGAACTAGTAATATATAAATATTATGATCTTTCCATTTTTAGGCCAATAAAATAGAAATGTATTAAAAACATTACTTGATTTTTATCTTTTTCGGATTCTTTTTGAGTAGTAAGATATCTGGGATTTAAAAGATAACTGATACATGTGTATGTAACGTACATGAATATAAAGCGTGTTCAAGAAATAAACTCATTTTTAATGTAAAAAATAAATACTCTATTTAGTAAATTGGTTCGGAATTTTTATTTTTAAAGTACAAAGTCTGCCATGATCTATGAAAGAGAATGTCTCTTTCTTTAAATGAAATTGATGTTATATAACATGTTTATAAATAAGCTTTACATCGGTGATGTAGCTATGGAATTCATTCTTTGGGTCTGAAACTGTGTGATGATTATTCTTGTAGACTTGACTTTTCAAATGCTTGCAAAGAAAAATATGTTCCACAATCCACACCAAACCTCATCCGGGATAAAAATCAGTATTGCATCGTTTAATTTCTAAAATCCACTCAACGAAGTTAATATGATCAATTAGCTTCAATTTTTGAATCGATTATCATCCTTGAGCTAAAGATCTTCATTCAAACTTCAATGGAGGATTATTGGTAGCACGACTAATTGTTGAAAAGTCATTGTATGGACATGTTTGGGTCCTGTGATATATGTACTTTCACTACCGATTGATATATTTTCTTAAGAAAAACCAAGACGAGAGAGCACGAAATTTTTAACTTAAAGGTTAGCTGCACTCTTTTTATTTTTATTTTTCGATGTAGTCTCCTCGAAGATCAATACACTTTTTCAAACGATGCTCCAGTCTCTTCAAGCCATTCAAACAAAAAAATTAAGATGTTTCGAGGTCTGCAAAATAATCATCTGTAGCGGCGATGACCTCCTCATTTGAACAATTTCTTTCCTGCCAGCGATTTTTTCAGGTTAGGGATTAGGAAAAAGTATTGCACCATGATCGTCCTTGCCTTCTGCAGATAGTCGATAGGGATCACCCCTTGGAAATCCCAAAAAATGGTCGCCATGACTTTCCGGCCGATGCAGCGGTCTTTGCTTTTTTCGGAGGTGATTCTCTCGGAAAAGGCCACTACTTCAACTGTTCCTTGGTCTCCGGTATATAGTGGTGGATCAAAGTCTCATCCACGATTACGAAACCTATAAAAAATCCCTTGAATTGTGTTAAATCCTGGCCAGACACTCCTCCGAAACGGTCACCCGATTTCGTTTTTGCTCCGGTGTGAGCAACTGCACTACCCATCGCGCCGAAAGCTTTTTCATGCCCAAACTTTTGTGTACGATATGGCCAACGCGTTCCTCTTAGATGCCTGTTGTCTCTACTGTCTCTTCCAGCTTTAATCGGTGATCGGCTAACACGACATCATGAATCTTGTCGACCATTTCATCGTTGGTAGCAGTTTTTGGGTGTCCACTGCGTGGTTCGTCACTTGTGCTTGTGCGGCCACGTTTGAACACGCTCACCCAGAAGCTGATGGTTGAAAATGATGGAGTAGATCCGCGATGAACCTCTAGTAAAATTTTTCGAATTTCCGTGGCCGTTTTTCCAGCCATCCAGAAGTGTTTTGTCACTGCACGAAATTCGATTTTATCGATTTTTGCGAAATCGTCTGAGTTGCTACACAAAACACTCCCTTAAGCAACAATTAGTGGCAGTAGGCGTTTAAAATTTTGACAGTTGCTATAAAAATCGGTTACCCTTGCTGCCAATGAATCCACTTCAACCTTCGTGTGCCATCTCTAGCCGATTCCGTAAACATTTCAGGTCGTCCTCGTACAACTGTGTTTTGGAAGATTGAAGGCTTGATTGAAGCTTTGATTGTCGTGATTTAATACTTCAATATTGTTTTGTTAAAGTCTTCCTATAAGGTGGTCGGTATAAAATTTGCTACTATAGTTATAATCACAATATATTCTTGCTTAGCGACTAACTATTTTAGTCTAACGGCATGTTTATTCTTAAAGAAACATGTGGTTAGTCTTTTATTGTGTTGTTGAGTGAATTTAATGTGACAACTGTCGGTGTATGTAATATATATTGGATCTACGCAACTTTTATAAAAGAATTGCCAAAAAATATAACAACGTTAAAAAATAGAATAAATTGCTAATGCAAAAGTAATGGGTACAAATTTATGCGTCATGTAAGTTACTTTAGTCACGCTAACATCCTATCTATCTTAAACGTAGGGAATAATTGCGATTTCATATCATAGGGGAAAGAGTAATTAGCGGAAGGTAACGTCTCTGCGGGAATATGAGTTTATGCAGATATCAGCTTATGAGAAATTTACTCCTTCCTCAACATAAAACATTCTTGTGACAAGTCTGCTTCTAGGAATTCTAATTGTGTGAATACAGATTTTCACGTTTATTAATGTAATTTTCTTATATGTAACGGTCATTTGTTTCAAATATTTTGGACAAGCAAACATAAAAAGTTTTGTTTGTTCAAAGTATATTTATGTTTTAATTTGAAGTAAGAAGTTTGTTATTCTTTGAGTAAATCATTTTAGAAATTCTATTTATGTAGTATTTTCTTAATTACGGAAGGACCCTGTTGAGATTGTAATTTATGCAGAAAGTGTAATGTACTGTGTTTTCAATAGACCCTCGCAAAACCCTCAGGCGTATAATACAACCAAATTAAGAAGCTAATAGTTTATAGAGATTGCTTTATTTTGGATATCGATGCAACTATCAGAGGTATTACAGCTCTCTACAAAAACTATCCTAACGTGGTAGACTTTTTCTTAACTTCTGATATTTAATTATAATTTCTCTTTAAATTGTTTCTAAATTTAGACAATGTTAATCGCAACTAACTGTAAAGATATATGTACATAGTGTTAAATGATAAGTAAACGTACTGTGTAGCCATATATTACACGAGACATCAAAATGCAAATAACGTATTAATTCCTAAAGTGACTACACTACGCTACATCAATTAATTAAAGAAACAGTTAATGTGCGAACATGCTTGAGAAAGTATTTTGCAGTTGAGGATTTTGCAAAAATATATCTCCAGGAAGAGTGAATAAAAAATGTTAATATCAACTAGGGAGTTGGACTGCAGGTGTTCACGTGCGGAAATGGGGAAAAGTTTTAAATTAGTTTACGGTACACCTATAATATTATTTAGAAAACTGGCTACAGTTTCGGTAGACCGTTGGTGTTAGAAAACATTTACAGTAAATATGGTAAAAGGAAAAACGAGGAATTTATAGGAAATAGTTGTTGCAAAATAATTCGTCATATGACGTTGTAATTCGCAGTTTGTAGTCAGTTGAAATTATAGTTTTAATAATGTCCTAGACTCATAAACCATATTGGCCTCTAAGTTTATATTGCGAGAAGTAATAGTCACAACAACTTGGTAATATTTTGATGCTCATTATCAAAAAAAGGAGGGGATATTACTACCTGATTCTGCAGTGCCTATAAAATTGTTTGAAAAACTATAGGCTGCTCACTCGTCTTAATTACAACGGAACTTCATTACTATCATATCCACACAAATATTTTCTATTACTATTAATGGAACGTCTATTATCTAGAACTAGTCACATAGATTTTATATCAAAAGAATTACACTGGTTTACACTGTATCTCGGATTTAGATAGAAGAAGAATGTCAACATAACAAAGTATTACCATTTGTCATTAATAAATACAATTTAGTTCGCAGAAAACTGCTTGTTTATTTGGTAATTTGTGTTGTGCTTCGATGCGCTAGGAAAAGATATAAATCAAGTTTGAAATCACAAAACCACCCCTTAAATGTCAGTTGGTTCTGCGGTTGAAGTAATTTTACAAAAACATTATTATTGTCCAACGGAACAAATTGACTTTGACTTGATACTGTTTGTATTAATTTACACGTGAAAATATATCTGTCGACAGATTGATTAGATTGTTATGAATCTAATCCTTCTGCATTCAATGGGATCTACATTTTCTATCTATGAATTATAAGTAAAGACAAATGGAAACCATCACTTCTGTCCAAATAAGTGCAGTTGTAATAAATAAGCAATGAGATGAGTTACCCTTTGTAGCAATACAGTGATGGAAATCACACTATTACATTGAAAGGAAATATTATTGATTAATTCTATACCGTGCATCCATAAAGTAACGCATAAATTCATTATTAGCTAAATAAACACTAATACTAGAAATTCCCGAAACAGGTTGATTTTTGATTTTAATTTGCTGTTTTTTCAAATTATAATCTAATATACAGGATGATTCACCTTCGTGTAATGACGTCATCACCATTTTTTTTTAAATAGGACACCCCATTTTTTTACAGGGTGGGCAAAAATACAAAAATTGTTTATGATAATTGTTTATGGTAAGGTATTACGTTACTGAATGTAATAAACAAACTAAACGAAATTACGTAGTTATGCAATTACTATGATACACTACCACAAACAAATAAAAGAAAATTTAAATTAAATGTTCAAATTGTTCTACATTGACCGCTATGTTCGGTCTTTTAGCTGACGGATATTTCTAGGTCTGTTAGTGTAGTCTTTAGATTTTAAATAACCCCATAAAAAGAAGTCTAATAGTCATTCCACTGTTGCCCGTCTTCCTATCCACCATTATGGAAAGGTTCTGTTTAAAAAATCGCGCACAGTTATGGCGAAATGTGATGGTGCACCATCCTGTTGAAACTAGATTCTGCGGTCGAGATTAGTGGATATTTGAATATTCGGAAAAAGTTGGATCAGATCTGGGATTAATTTATTTTGTAGAAAATCCAGATATAATGCTGCTGTTAAATTTTCGTCAACAAAATATGGACCAATAGTTGTATTTCTCACAATGCCAGCCCATACGTTGATTTTTTGTGACCCTTCCATATGGCATTCTTGCATCCAGTGTGAATTTTCAGCAGACCAATAACGGGTGTTTTGTCGGTTAACATGCCCGTTCAAATAAAACGTTGCCTCGTCCGAGAATAAAACGTACTCGCAGAATTCAGTTCTTCGGTCAAAGTCGTCTTCAGCTAATTCATGGATAAGTCGTAGTTTATAAGGATGGTATTTCACCTTTTTAAAAATGTTTGATACTGCAGACTTCCCAATACCAAAATCCCTAGATAATCCTCGCACAGTACAGTGTGGATTTTCTACTACCGACAAAATTATGTCTTGTTGAATATTTTCATTAATTTTTGGTCTACCTTGCTTTGCTGCATCCCTCACATGTCCTAATTTTCTGTATTTTCGCTTTATTCTGCTTACCGTAGATTGTGAAATAGGTTCCCAATCTGGGTGCATTTCATGATATAATCTACATAACTCTTGTTGAGTCCGCATCCTGTCGCCAATACCAATCATCATTAATATTTCAATCCTCTCTTACAAGATCTGATAGGATAAATTGCTTAGCTAATTTTCACGTAAACGTACATTCTTGTTAAAGTCCTAATACAGAAATGTACTTTAATGTTTCTCACAGTTTTTAACGTCAAATGAAAAAATGGAAATAAAACTTACAAACAAATCTGTTACATACAGTGTTGAAAATTATACGTGGTGTTTTTTAATAGTTTCGCAAAGTAGTTATAGAACAATACGTAATTTTATTTAAAGTATGTATTACGTTTATTCTTTATTATTTTGTAAGTAACTTGAAATTTTTGTATTTTGCCCACCCTCAATCTGAAGCAACGTGTTATACATTTTTCGAATCAGCAGAAAAATGGGGTGTTCTATTAAAAAAAAAATGCTGATGACGTCATCACACGAAGGTGGATCACCCTGTAAATTAGATTATAATTTGAAAAAACAGTAAATTAAAATCAAAAATCGACCTGTTTCGGGAATTTCTAATATTAGTGTTTATTTAGCTAATAATGAATTTATCCGTTAGTTTATGAACGCACTGTATATAATTCTATCAGAATAATTCTCATACTTTGTACATACTTATGTATATTTCAGGCAGAAAAAACGCGGTTTTAATTGTTTATCGCTTTTGTGCGACGTTTCGGCCAACACCGGGCTTTTTTTTAGCAGTCAGCAATTAACAATAACAACCATAACATTAGTAATCCACTGGTATAACGTGAGTGGAACTGAGAGGCAAGCTAATTAATTTTGTCATGTTTCTAATATTCATCTTCATTCTTTCTTTTAGTCTGTGGTGAGTGCTAGCTGCGGCGACTTTTAAGCTGTATTGTTTGTATGACCATCACTGCAAATGTGTTCAATGGCCTTGTTACAGCACTTTTTTTTTGCTGTTTAGAATACTGCGTTGTTAATTCCTTTGCCTCCTCCAGTGAGCGGTAGATCAATAGGGATACAATTTTCCGAAAAAAATTTCACGGTTTTGTTTTTCTGGAGAATTGAAGCCCGGGCCTCAGCGATCAGTTACATCACTAGTGTATGGATCCCTTTTAGCTTTGTAAACAATGTAATGCTCATACTTTAAAAATGAATTTCTGTACCGAAACTATCTGTTAAATATATTTCATCATAGTTTACCAAAAATTCTGGATCAATTTTTCTTAAGGATTCAGAATCATTTCAAAGAAGTCGCCAAGGACTTCGTGAGACAGCATAGCACGCATTGTCAAAATATATTCGCAAAATGTTAATTTGAAATTTTGTTTTTATGTCTGGATAAAAAGTCTTTTGCTCAATCAAATCAAGGCATATTATTGCTTAATCTTTGCTCTCTTCGACCAGTCAATAATTTTCTTTTTCTTTAATAAAAAGCGTTCAGCATCCTGTGGATTTTTTAATATTTAGATTTCTCTTTTTTCTGAGAAAGAGTTGAGACCCATTTCTGATCTAAGACCATTATTTATGATGTCATCCCAGAAAAATTTATCAATTCTGACATTTTACTATAGCCAATAAAAAACGTTTAACTTATAGGTTCAAGTAACCCCGCTTTTCTTTTCAAATAATCCCCCAACCTAACCAACACTTTAAGAGAGACTTAATTAATAGATCCACATAACTACTACAAATGTTGGTTACGTGGTAAGTGATTTTCAAAATGTCAATTTACTAGTGTTACAACAAAAGTTGACTAGTCCCATTCTACTGAATCTCTCCCATTACATAAACAAAAGAAGTAGTTGAAGAACCTATCGAACACAACATTTATAGATTTTCAGGCCATTTCAATACCTCAGCGCAAGCAATAACACTATCTATATTATTCTATAGAAGAATGCAATCTTCTACCCGCAACTGTTTTATTTCACAGTCGTTCGCACAGTTCAGGATACTCGTATTAATTACCAGGTCAAATATGTCATTAAAATCAATAGAGAAGTTTTTAGAATACTATCTTTTAGAATACTCTCTTGATGTAGGTTCATATGTTACTAAATCCGGAAACATACACATTATCCTACTTTTAAGATAGTTGTAAATATGGGGAATTAAATTTTCATCAAAACCGCAGCATAGTCTTATCTTGTTTACTACCACCGCGCAAGGAATTTAATCAAACGCATTCGTTATATTTAAACACAATACCTAAACTTGACACCTTTCTCAATCTGTTCAGATAAATAATAAAGCAAGTTCAGGAGATTACTTGCAGTTGACCTTTTGGAGTATAGAATTATGTATATTATGCAATAGACACTTGCATTGTAACAGTCTGTATTGTAAACAACAAGATTCTCTCAGAATAGCTGTTTAATTTCAAGTTCAGCGTGCTTCTATTTCTGATTATAAGGTTTAGTGATGCATATAAACGCAATATAAACTCAGTAATTTGCTGTAGAGCTTTACATTTAGTCTAGTAAAACACATATACTCAAGCTTTGCCTGTTGGCTTTAGTTTGGACTAGTTTTTGATTTTCTTAATCATCAAGTAGGTACTTCAAATTCTGCATTAACGTTTATATAATCTAATAATATAATAACATCTCTCGTTCAATATGTATGACACTAGAACATATCCTCAATTCTAAGCAATCTTCTTATGTGTTTATTTAGCCAAAATTTGTTCTTACACACTTGCTTTGATGGTACATTAACATAATTGTATAATTAAGTAAAGCGAAGTTTGAATATATGCTACCCTTTAGCAGTAAACGCCTTATTAAAGCTTAGCAACTTCTTGGAAATGTTGAATTAATATGTAAGTTTTTGAGGAGATTGCTCCAAACCAAAGACGTGTTTATCGTTCTGTAAAAGAGACTTGTAATTACACTTTAGCTCTAATTCATTCTATGCATGTTCTTTAAGAAATGTTTATATACCTATATTTGTCGCTTATAATAGAAAAGGGTACGTACACAAGAATTTGGTAACTAACTTGAATAATAATCTGGTGATCTGAATTAGTATTCAACAGAAAGCGTCTGAAAAAATATAATAGAAGAAAAAGGTGGAAAATCCTACGCTTTGTCACAACAGTCACAATAATATCTTTTCTTTCCGGTTGTAAAACCAGGTGTTCCTATTCTCTCCCACTCAATGCATCAGATACGATAAATTATAAATATTTATTCGTGTTGTCGCGGATGAAAAGGTAAGATAAGCTGGCTTTGAATTGAGGGTTTTATTAATATTTGCTCTTACCTTATTCGGAAATGTTTGGCAGTAACTATTCGAATTACGATTAGATAACGAAACGAGTGGGTCGATCTAAAACTTTATCATTCTTTGCGTTCGAAATTCGTAGAACGTGATATTAACACCTAGTCAACACATAAGTATATACGAGGAACATTTCTATTTGCTTCATATTGATACTTCAACACTTCAATTTAATAGTCAAAATATGATACAATATTTACGTAATAAATTTTGGGATTTGGAATCAACGATTACCAACTACTATTTATTTTAATGAATTAAAATTGCTATATACTATACAATTTCATAATAAATGTCTCCTCCAGAACTAAAAAGTATACCAAAATTACATTTATTGTAACATAACGCAAATTTAGCTAGTTAATATTAATCTTGTCTCCTCTTTCATACATCTATTTTGAGCGAGTAGTAATGGGGTTCTTTCCAATGCAATGCGAAGACATTACTTTGAAACAGATTGATTGACGATGTACTTGGTGAAATTGTTGATGATCGTCCACCATCTTTGGGTATGGAAACGTGAGCATTTTTAACGCCGAAAATGGTAATTTGCAAAAATAAAATTCAGCTTTTTTGAAACTATGACAAGTTATAGCAAGGATTTGCTTGCTAATACAACTGAATGCCTCACAATTGCATTGTATATGAAATAGATTTATAGTGTTCCTAGTTGGTAATTCTCTCCTCGAAGTTACAATATTTTTGCTTTAATATGGTGACCATGGTGGTTCTAGTCATTCCGTCTATACTAGAATGCCTAGAGCGGAAGCCAGTGTTAAGATGTTTTCCATAGTCATCTCTTGCAACATCCTGAGATACTCAAGTGTGATTCCTAACCTAATGTCCTGGGATGCTACCTCGTGGGATGCTGCATCGAGGATTTGAGTTATTGCCAATCCAAAGAGATCCAGAATGGACAATAATAAACATACATACCTCACATATACAATGGGTCATATTCAATAAGAGTTCTCAATTTGGGTCAAACATTGTATGTATAATATCATATATTCACTTACTTTTTATGCCTTTTTAACAAGCTTATTTTTTTCACAAACAGTGTATGTCTACCCATAAAACAGTTTGTAAGGCTTGCGTATTAATTTTAGAGAACAGTAGAGATACTAATAATCAGACTATCTGTTAATTTTATTTGTCCTGCAGTAGTAATTTATTAACATGAATAGAGACAACACAATTGTTCTTGGCTAAATGTGACTTGAATACGTGAATGATTATCTTTTCAAAACAACTGTGTAACCGTAGTCTATTTCTTAGACAGGGAATGATATTAAACTAAGAACTGACTATAAAAAGCCTAATCTTCATAATTAAACCCAAATAAATAATAAATGCGGAAATGACCGCTGTTATTATAATCTACATAATATCAGAAATGATTTATTTTATGAGACGCAATAAAAAAATTCCTCCCACTAGTATAGAAGTATAGTTTGTAAAGAATGTCGAAAAAATAGGTGGGTGTATCAATATAAAACAACAGTAGGAACAATAAGGTCAAGGAATAATATACGAGTACATACATAATGCACACAATAAAAATGTCAGATAGGTATGTCATGTGTTAAAATAATACATTTTATTTTGTGTGGTGAAAAAACTGCTTAAACAGAGGGCGATAATTATTGCATAATTTGCTATGTTTTTGCTAGCGAAGAATACAAGATATAAAAAGCATCATTTAATAAGCTCTAATACATATCTTCATTCTTCGAAATATATTTAGGGACAAACTAGATGTAATTATCATTTTGAAAGTTAAATATAATATTAAATCAGATAAGGTTTAGCAAAATTATGAGGTATCATGAGACAATTAATATCAAAGGGCTCCAGCTAAGAATTTTGTTGAAGATATGGTGCCATTGTTATAGTTTTTATATATGTATATGTAGTTAACAAATAAAATATTAATTCTGGTTACCAGTTTCCTAATTCGGTTTTGATGTTTCAAATTATAGATACATTTTTTTTACCGGTAGTTTGTCATGATGTCACTCCTTTGACAGTTATCTGGCAGAAAAAAAAAATTGTTTGTTAGTGTTTGGGTACATAGTCAGCAATTATTCCATTGGCTCTTAATTTTTGCACCGACAAAGCATGAATGTATGTACAAAAAAATGTCCGTCTGTAAACAACTATGTAACATTTCAGCTTATTAATTAATCCTGTTTACATCGTCTTTGAGTATATCTTTCATTCGATTTACATTTCAGATTTTACCTCTGCATGCTTAAAATACACTCCTGAATTTATGTTTTTTGAGTTTTACTGAAAATCATGAGACCAGTAAATAATTCTCGTATTGATATTTTGCCCGCTTTTTCTCGATTTATTTTTGGGAAAAAATACACATTCGTTTAAACTTAAATTCGAACGGTTCAAAATAAAAGTCAAAATCGCTAAATGTTTCGTTTTTTGAATGTAACGCTTGACGCAAACGCAAACGAAACGATAAATTTGTGTTTGTATTATTTTACCGTATGATGTTTAGTTTTATGTTTTTACGTTATTTAGTAATGGAAATATCATCGTATCCTAGGTAAACGCTCATTGAAAATAAAAAGGGAAAAACGCAGTTACTTTCTCACTAAATAGGTACATACATTTACATAACACATTTCCATTTCATGTTTCAATTACAACATAACAAAGACGAAATTGTTTGGAGTAAACAGGTTGTGTTGTTTATGTTAACGTATCAACGTGCATCTCACGTGTTGATTTAATTAGATGGTAGTTTATCAATTAAGAACGATGTCAATTAGACACAGTGTTAATCTTCTACAATATTATTTGCGTAAAGTAATATATTTGACATGTTAGCATCTATATTTTATGGCAACATAGGTATGCATATTAATAAATCTGCATGAATGTAATAAATTCAATTAGTACATTTCGATTAGGAACACAATATTAATTTATGATTACAATTCCGATTAAAGCTTTGTTGCAGAATTTATTGCTTTCATTATTCCAGTTCTTCTCTTCATACTTATCAAATAGAAATCAACAGGTTCTCTATAATGATTTATTGTCCCATCCACATCCAATTATCTCAGGCGTCCCTCAGGGCAGTATTCTGGACCCACTTCTGTACATTGTCTACACGTCCAGCTTTATAAAGTGTAAACACTGTCGTTATCATCTTTATGCAGATGACACTCAAGTTTATCACACCTTCTATGCTGCTAATGTGCATGAAACTGTAAGTCATTTAAATGATGATCTTGAATCTCTTATTAATGAATCCGCTAGACATTGCCTGAAAATTAATACTAAAAAAACCTCAGTTTTAGTATTTGGTCATGCTAAGACGAGGGCTGAAGTGATAAGCGATATTAACAATTACTATTAACAATGAGGTTGTTCCTATTTCAGATAGCGTACGAGATCTGGGACTTATTCTAGACACTAACATTCGTTTAAAAATCATATATCTAATTGAATTAGGTTGGGGTATTCCAGTTTGAAAATGTTATACGATAGCAAGGATTGTTTGGATATTGGGTTGAAAAGAGCCTTGTGTGAATCTTTGATTCTGTCCCGTTTTAATTTCTGTGTCAGTGTTTACTATTCGTGTCTTGATAGTACTATAGAGCCAGAATCCAGCGTTTACAAAACTCCTGCCTGCGTTTCATTTACGGTATCCGTAAATTCGACAGGATATCCCACACACTGGGATGGGCGTGTTGGATTAATATGTCGAGGAGGGCTGAATTTCATTCCACCATTTTTTATCATAAGGTGGTTTTCTATAGAAAGCCCAGTTACTTGCATCGTAAGATTCTGTTCAGAACGGACGTGCACAATGTTAATGTGAGAAATAAAGGCGTACTAACTCCTCCAGTTCCCCACCTAGAGATCTTTTTCATACAACGTGGCTAAATCTCTAACTTCAATTTCACCTGGGTTGCGTTCTTTGCATCCCTCTGCGTTTGCGCGTCAGCTACGCTTTTTTATTTACTATCCCAATTAGTACTTAGTTAGTTCTGCAATTGCTTTCTTGTATTTGTGTTTAGATTTACGCGTGTGCTTATTTTGGCTAGGTTCAGAAGGAAGACCAGCTGCCTGCTGTAAGTAGCTGATTCTGAACCTTTTGGTTATTATTATTATTATTATTTATTCTTCATTTTCTTCAGTTCGTGTTCTTTTTTTGTTATAGTGAGTGTAGTGGCAGCAATTTCCTAAATTCTATTGCTTGTCAGGACTACTCACTGCAACGCTTGCAGTGTAAATGTGTTCCTGTGCAGATTTTACAACATTACTACATCATATATAATGCTGCGTTGTTAATTATGTCTCAATAGCGAATAGTAGCCCCACCAACGTACCGACTATTAACGAGACTTTCCCTCAAATATCACTAAAAAGATCTAGCACCTACCATAAGTACCACCCTCTTAATTTATTGTTTTGTCAGGTATGTCCTTAGGTAATAAATTATTATTGTTTTGTTACTAATTGCCTTGCATTTACTCATCACTTTATTGTTACAACTATTTAATTCTTAATTAAAAGTGTAAATTATAGAAAGCCGGTTATTCTTGTTTTACACTTCAAGTAGCTTGGTAAAGATAAAGAAAATCACTTTGATATTGAACATATCACTAGATATGCTCTAATAGCTCAGACTAACAGCTGGATCTATTTTAGTATGCTTTCCGAAAGTTTCGTTTTCTTTCTTGTAAACATCCGCACTTCTCTTTTCTCCTAAAACTATGATTTTTTTTTTTTTTTTTTTAATGTGTGGTGGGTGCTTAGTTGCAGTAAGCTGTATTACTTGTCTGGCTATCACTGCAACTCTTGCGGTGTAGTTTAGTGTGTGTAAGTTGTGTTTAAATGGCTTTGTGACAGCATCATATCGCCTTTTATGATGCCGCGCTGTTAATCACTTTGCTCCCAACAGCGAATGGCAAGTCGATCCGGGATTAAACTCTCTGAAAAAATGTCACCGTCCCTCCAGAGAATTGAACCCCGGCACCTATCGTCCTCTCACGACAATAGTCAGCCGCCTAACCACTGCGGCCATCGACCCGTTAAATTTTGAACCGATTGAAATTGAAATTGCAACTGATTTTTTGGTTAAAGTATCATTTCCGCCAATGAATTATACCATGTTTATAGGATATAAAAGAATTAGAAAGATGAAAATGAATTAACAGCTCGATAGCGGCAAAGACAAGAGCGGCTGCTAATAGGTAGTGTACTGCTTATGATCCAGGTTTCGAATTTTGTTGTAGGTATGTCTTGCTGGATTGGTACCTCGATTGAGTTAGCCTGGTGAACTAATGTTGTAACAAAATTATGAAAACAAAATTTACACACACAATTTACACCCTAAGAACTGCAATTTTAGTCTTGACAAACAGTAGAGCTTGGAAAGGCTATTGAACTCACCACAAAAAAAATGAATGGAGAAGAGAAGAACGTAAAATAGAAAACAAAATAGAGCAAAAGAACAAAGAAACAAGTAAAAAACAAATAAAATAAAGTACATAAATAAAATGGTTTAATGTGAATGAAAGAGAGAATAGGTTCGAGGTTTCGCTTCTTTCGTGAAAGGCTAGGCTAGGCCTGTGAACCACGCTAGAGACAAAACTACTAGTTTATTCTTTAACTCTGAGCTAAATAGCGTAACCCAGTCAATGCTTTTGTGCAATGAAAATAAGTTCTAAAAGTTGGGATTTGTTTTGATATTTCATGTACGCTACCTTGATAACGACGGCTTCTAATTCCATTTGAGCTGCGTTGTTTATATTTGAAGGTACTATCAAACCTTATGCCTTAATTACCTAACACTATCAACAACTCGTACTCGACTATCACCAATACCACACCAATACTTAAACCGATCTCACAGGTTTGCAGATTGTTGATCATTATCAAATAGAATTGACACAGTTTTATTTACATATTTATGTAGGTATTATTTAACTATGGATTCATATAGGAAGTCCCAATAAGAATATGAATCCACATAATTATTAAACAAATTTAAATAACTATCGTCTAAGAATCACAACATTTTTTCGCTTAGTGTTTTACAACAATCAATAATTTTTTGACATTACTGAACCATTCCTGAACGAATAATTGCAGTAGACGTAGGCAAAGCTCCCTCATATTCTAAAATAATACTGGACAAAGTAATCTTTACATGATTCTGATAGTTTTGACCTAAATATATACTCAAAGTTTTACCAATTGTACCCGATAAAAACTATATATGAGTAAATGCAGTATGTTCAATGGATCAATACGATTTCTCCGCCTCCAAGAAACTACCTACGATTCTCGGTTGCAAAAATTATTACTGTCGCGTATGTGTCAAAGGTGACTGCAATAACAGCAGTTAGCTATAGTAAGGTAACATACGATTATTGACAAGAAACGTCTGAATTTACGTCACAAAGACCTCTTTCTTCGTAACAATTCGTGAGTTCACGTACAATCAAAGCGGAACCTATTCCCTGCAAATGTAACTTCTTTGAACTGGACCACCCAGCATATAATACGGATTTGGTTCCATTCGATTGAAGTTCTCTCATGACCGACTAAACTTTATATGCATTCGAATATTACAATATAGGTTACATATCTGCCATTCAGTTAGTCTCCACCCTAGTTCCATCATATTGCATAGCAATTGTGTTGAAGTTAAGAGAAACTACGTTGAAAAATAAAATTATAAAAAATATCATAGGTCTTTTGTTTCATTGTTAGATCGAAATACATCCAATGATATTCAAAACACGATTTCGTGGGAACAAATAGCACTGACAGCGTACAGTGGGTTAATAAATTATTAGCTCGTATAAAAAACATGAAACAACTAATAAATAGAGATTGAAAACAACAGTTGCTTCCGTTATAGATCGATGAATGAACAACAAGGAACGACTTAAATATGCAGTTAGTTATTTTCATTTTTAGGTGATATAATTTATTATATAGGTACAGTTACACACACATATTTTTCCGAGCAAAATCTTTCTATGCCATGAAGCTCTCATATGAGAAAAGCTTTTATATTTCTTTTAACGAAAATAAGCATGGCCATACTATTAGTTGTTGCTATATACGTCCTCTAGTCAGTCATGTAGAGCATTAAGAAGAACAGAACTAATACAGATATTGTCCTACACAAACATGTTAAGTTTTACTTAAATGGAAAAACTATCGCACTTCTTTCTCAATAAGACAATATTTATCGAGCGACCAGTGACGACTATTTACGGAAAGTTATACAATATTCCCAAGTAAACATTGCCAGAGGTCGATACTCTACATACGTAAATAAATATTCGAGTTGTTTATAAACGTGATGGTACCTAATTTAATCCCATATTATATTACGATCGCTTTACATGTTTTACTATAGTAAATTAGATTTCATTGATTCTTTAATAAGGTACATACGTGTAATACACTCGCTTGAAAGCAAACGAAAGCAAATGAATCATTATTAATGTGTATAAGAAGTTCAAGTTCGTTTCATTATATTTCAAACACAAATATGTGAACATAAAATAATTATACCATTATATTACTATGTATATACTATTTTCAATGACTTTTCCATTGGCTAAAGCAAAGTGGTAATGAAAGGAGTGACACCGATACTAATACAGATAATAATTGAGACACCAGAAAAAAATCTGAATGTAATTGAGACATTAGTAGGTGTGAGGGCACTTGAGCATGAAGAAATTCTGAAGATCGTGGGACAGTTAATCCACGCCTATTTTCAGGCATTAAAACGCATCAAAGCTGCCACTCCCGTAGAATACATTAAAGGAAACTGCAAGAGAATTGGTTTTAAGACTCATGAGTTTGTTTCGAACGGAGCTTAGTTAGTTGAGTGCTGATTTTGAGTTAGTTTTAAAACCAGCTCTAAATAGGATAAGTTGCTCTCAATACCAAGGCAAAACGAGCCTCCAACTAGCCAAACTGCTTAGAAAATCAGCCCTAAATTACCACAAATGCTTTCAAAAGCAGCTCAGAACTAGATCAAAACTAGCCCTAAACCAGCGAGGTTGTTCTCAAAGCAGTCCATAACCAGTTCTCTGATGGCTTTCTTTTGATGTATTCTGTAGGAGTGAGACTTCCTATGATGTATTCTAATTCTTGAAAATGTACAAGATCTAACTTTCTCAAGGTTCTTAGAATTTCTCCAAGATAAGTTAAGTTTTTACCATACCCAAGTACACTAAAAGCTACTAACATTTGAAAACAAAACCTGAAAATAAAAGCAACAAAAACGGAAATCTAAAAAGGCTGGTGGTATCGGCTTTTATATATTTAAAAAGGCAGAGAATAGGCTCCTCACAGAAGCTTCCAAAAGTAGTGTAATTGGCCAGAGAGATTTAGTGGGAACCCGTTGCAATTTTGGCACTAAGCAACATGTAAGTAAGAAGATAAGAAAGGATTAGATGAAGAAAGTGATGAAGTTACATACTTGGTGATATTTTAATTGTAAAAGTAGATGCGGTTTTAGTAGCTTGACTTTGCACATATAGTGTTGTATAACAGTAGTACAGAGAACTACAAGACAACAAAGAATTGTTCACTTCAGAATTGAACTGAAGAAAAATTGTTCAAAAACAATTTCTAGTTTTGGTATCACTTTTATACTGTTACCCAAAAAATTTAATAGTTTATGATATGTATATAGATGTAATATGCTTTCTACTTCATAGCATCAATTATAAAAGTGGTACAAAAATTGGAAATTGGCTTTAGAAAGAGTAAAATGCTTGTAGTTGAAATGCTTGTAGATCTTTTGTTATGCAAACTTTGGATATAGTTTCAGAACTAGTAATATATAAAATAGATATCTCGGAAATTATTAAAAAAGATAACTGATACATGTGTATGTAACGTACATGAATATAAAGCGTGTTCAAGAAATAAACTCATTTTTAATGTAAAAAATAAATACTCTATTTAGTAAATAGGTTCTGAATTTTTATTTTTAAAGTACAAAGTCTGCCATGATCTATGAAAGAGAATGTCTCTTTCTTTAAATGAAATTGATGTTATATAACATGTTTATAAATAAGCTTTACATCGGTGATGTAGCTATGGAATTCATTCTTTGGGTCTGAAACTGTGTGATGATTATTCTTGTAGACTTGACTTTTCAAATGCTTGCAAAGAAAAATATGTTCCACAATCCACACCAAACCTCATCCGGGATAAAAATCAGTATTGCATCGTTTAATTTCTAAAATCCACTCAACGAAGTTAATATGATCAATTAGCTTCAATTTTTGAATCGATTATCATCCTTGAGCTAAAGATCTTCATTCAAACTTCAATGGAGGATTATTGGTAGCACGACTAATTGTTGAAAAGTCATTGTATGGACATGTTTGGGTCCTGTGATATATGTACTTTCACTACCGATTGATATATTTTCTTAACAAAAACCAAGACGAGAGAGCACGAAATTTTTAACTTAAAGGTTAGCTGCACTCTTTTTATTTTTATTTTTCGATGTAGTCTCCTCGAAGATCAATACACTTTTTCAAACGATGCTCCAGTCTCTTCAAGCCATTCAAACAAAAAAATTAAGATGTTTCGAGGTCTGCAAAATAATCATCTGTAGCGGCGATGACCTCCTCATTTGAACAATTTCTTTCCTGCCAGCGATTTTTTCAGGTTAGGGATTAGGAAAAAGTATTGCACCATGATCGTCCTTGCCTTCTGCAGATAGTCGATAGGGCTCACCCCTTGGAAATCCCAAAAAATGGTCGCCATGACTTTCCGGCCGATGCAGCGGTCTTTGCTTTTTTCGGAGGTGATTCTCTCGGAAAAGGCCACTACTTCAACTGTTCCTTGGTCTCCGGTATATAGTGGTGGATCAAAGTCTCATCCACGATTACGAAACCTATAAAAAATCCCTTGAATTGTGTTAAATCCTGGCCAGACACTCCTCCGAAACGGTCACCCGATTTCGTTTTTGCTCCGGTGTGAGCAACTGCACTACCCATCGCGCCGAAAGCTTTTTCATGCCCAAACTTTCGTGTACGATATGGCCAACGCGTTCCTCTTAGATGCCTGTTGTCTCTACTGTCTCTTCCAGCTTTAATCGGTGATCGGCTAACACGACATCATGAATCTTGTCGACCATTTCATCGTTGGTAGCAGTTTTTGGGTGTCCACTGCGTGGTTCGTCACTTGTGCTTGTGCGGCCACGTTTGAACTCGCTCACCCAGAAGCTGATGGTTGAAAATGATGGAGTAGATCCGCGATGAACCTCTAGTAAAATTTTTCGAATTTCCGTGGCCGTTTTTCCAGCCATCCAGAAGTGTTTTGTCACTGCACGAAATTCGATTTTATCGATTTTTGCGAAATCGTCTGAGTTGCTACACAAAAAACTCCCTTAAGCAACAATTAGTGGCAGTAGGCGTTTAAAATTTTGACAGTTGCTATAAAAATCGGTTACCCTTGCTGCCAATGAATCCACTTCAACCTTCGTGTGCCATCTCTAGCCGATTCCGTAAACATTTCAGGTCGTCCTCGTACAACTGTGTTTTGGAAGATTGAAGGCTTGATTGAAGCTTTGATTGTCGTGATTTAATACTTCAATATTGTCAAAGTCTTCCTATAAGGTGGTCGGTATAAAATTTGCTACTATAGTTATAATCACAATATATTCTTGCTTAGCGACTAACTATTTTAGTCTAACGGCATGTTTATTCTTAAAGAAACATGTGGTTAGTCTTTTATTGTGTTGTTGAGTGAATTTAATGTGACAACTGTCGGTGTATGTAATATATATTGGATCTACGCAACTTTTATAAAAGAATTGCCAAAAAATATAACAACGTTAAAAAATAGAATAAATTGCTAATGCAAAAGTAATGGGTACAAATTTATGCGTCATGTAAGTTACTTTAGTCACGCTAACATCCTATCTATCTTAAACGTAGGGAATAATTGCGATTTCATATCATAGGGAAAGAGTAATTAGCGGAAGGTAACGTCTCTGCGGGAATATGAGTTTATGCAGATATCAGCTTATGAGAAATTTACTCCTTCCTCAACATAAAACATTCTTGTGACAAGTCTGCTTCTAGGAATTCTAATTGTGTGAATACAGATTTTCACGTTTATTAATGTAATTTTCTTATATGTAACGGTCATTTGTTTCAAATATTTTGGACAAGCAAACATAAAAAGTTTTGTTTGTTCAAAGTATATTTATGTTTTAATTTGAAGTAAGAAGTTTGTTATTCTTTGAGTAAATCATTTTAGAAATTCTATTTATGTAGTATTTTCTTAATTACGAAAGGACCCTGTTGAGATTGTAATTTATGCAGAAAGTGTAATGTACTGTGTTTTCAATAGACCCTCGCAAAACCCTCAGGCGTATAATACAACCAAATTAAGAAGCTAATAGTTTATAGAGATTGCTTTATTTTGGATATCGATGCAACTATCAGAGGTATTACAGCTCTCTACAAAAACTATCCTAACGTGGTAGACTTTTTCTTAACTTCTGATATTTAATTATAATTTCTCTTTAAATTGTTTCTAAATTTAGACAATGTTAATCGCAACTAACTGTAAAGATATATGTACATAGTGTTAAATGATAAGTAAACGTACTGTGTAGCCATATATTACACGAGACATCAAAATGCAAATAACGTATTAATTCCTAAAGTGACTACACTACGCTACATCAATTAATTAAAGAAACAGTTAATGTGCGAACATGCTTGAGAAAGTATTTTGCAATTGAGGATTTTGCAAAAATATATCTCCAGGAAGAGTGAATAAAAAATGTTAATATCAACTAGGGAGTTGGACTGCAGGTGTTCACGTGCGGAAATGGGGAAAAGTTTTAAATTAGTTTACGGTACACCTATAATATTATTTAGAAAACTGGCTACAGTTTCGGTAGACCGTTGGTGTTAGAAAACATTTACAGTAAATATGGTAAAAGGAAAAACGAGGAATTTATAGGAAATAGTTGTTGCAAAATAATTCGTCATATGACGTTGTAATTCGCAGTTTGTAGTCAGTTGAAATTATAGTTTTAATAATGTCCTAGACTCATAAACCATATTGGCCTCTAAGTTTATATTGCGAGAAGTAATAGTCACAACAACTTGGTAATATTTTGATGCTCATTATCAAAAAAAGGAGGGGATATTACTACCTGATTCTGCAGTGCCTATAAAATTGTTTGAAAAACTATAGGCTGCTCACTCGTCTTAATTACAACGGAACTTCATTACTATCATATCCACACAAATATTTTCTATTACTATTAATGGAACGTCTATTATCTAGAACTAGTCACATAGATTTTATATCAAAAGAATTACACTGGTTTACACTGTATCTCGGATTTAGATAGAAGAAGAATGTCAACATAACAAAGTATTACCATTTGTCATTAATAAATACAATTTAGTTCGCAGAAAACTGCTTGTTTATTTGGTAATTTGTGTTGTGCTTCGATGCGCTAGGAAAAGATATAAATCAAGTTTGAAATCACAAAACCACCCCTTAAATGTCAGTTGGTTCTGCGGTTGAAGTAATTTTACAAAAACATTATTATTGTCCAACGGAACAAATTGACTTTGACTTGATACTGTTTGTATTAATTTACACGTGAAAATATATCTGTCGACAGATTGATTAGATTGTTATGAATCTAATCCTTCTGCATTCAATGGGATCTACATTTTCTATCTATGAATTATAAGTAAAGACAAATGGAAACCATCACTTCTGTCCAAATAAGTGCAGTTGTAATAAATAAGCAATGAGATGAGTTACCCTTTGTAGCAATACAGTGATGGAAATCACACTATTACATTGAAAGGAAATATTATTGATTAATTCTATACCGTGCATCCATAAAGTAACGCATAAATTCATTATTAGCTAAATAAACACTAATACTAGAAATTCCCGAAACAGGTTGATTTTTGATTTTAATTTGCTGTTTTTTCAAATTATAATCTAATATACAGGATGATTCACCTTCGTGTAATGACGTCATCACTTTTTTTAAATAGGACACCCCATTTTTTTACAGGGTGGGCAAAAATACAAAAATTGTTTATGATAATTGTTTATGGTAAGGTATTACGTTACTGAATGTAATAAACAAACTAAACGAAATTACGTAGTTATGCAATTACTATGATACACTACCACAAACAAATAAAAGAAAATTTAAATTAAATGTTCAAATTGTTCTACATTGACCGCTAGACAATGTTCGGTCTTTTAGCTGACGGATATTTCTAGGTCTGTTAGTGTAGTCTTTAGATTTTAAATAACCCCATAAAAAGAAGTCTAATAGTCATTCCACTGTTGCCCGTCTTCCTATCCACCATTATGGAAAGGTTCTGTTTAAAAAATCGCGCACAGTTATGGCGAAATGTGATGGTGCACCATCCTGTTGAAACTAGATTCTGCGGTCGAGATTAGTGGATATTTGAATATTCGGAAAAAGTTGGATCAGATCTGGGATTAATTTATTTTGTAGAAAATCCAGATATAATGCTGCTGTTAAATTTTCGTCAACAAAATATGGACCAATAGTTGTATTTCTCACAATGCCAGCCCATACGTTGATTTTTTGTGACCCTTCCATATGGCATTCTTGCATCCAGTGTGAATTTTCAGCAGACCAATAACGGGTGTTTTGTCGGTTAACATGCCCGTTCAAATAAAACGTTGCCTCGTCCGAGAATAAAACGTACTCGCAGAATTCAGTTCTTCGGTCAAAGTCGTCTTCAGCTAATTCATGGATAAGTCGTAGTTTATAAGGATGGTATTTCACCTTTTTAAAAATGTTTGATACTGCAGACTTCCCAATACCAAAATCCCTAGATAATCCTCGCACAGTACAGTGTGGATTTTCTACTACCGACAAAATTATGTCTTGTTGAATATTTTCATTAATTTTTGGTCTACCTTGCTTTGCTGCATCCCTCACATGTCCTAATTTTCTGTATTTTCGCTTTATTCTGCTTACCGTAGATTGTGAAATAGGTTCCCAATCTGGGTGCATTTCATGATATAATCTACATAACTCTTGTTGAGTCCGCATCCTGTCGCCAATACCAATCATCATTAATATTTCAATCCTCTCTTACAAGATCTGATAGGATAAATTGCTTAGCTAATTTTCACGTAAACGTACATTCTTGTTAAAGTCCTAATACAGAAATGTACTTTAATGTTTCTCACAGTTTTTAACGTCAAATGAAAAAATGGAAATAAAACTTACAAACAAATCTGTTACATACAGTGTTGAAAATTATACGTGGTGTTTTTTAATAGTTTCGCAAAGTAGTTATAGAACAATACGTAATTTTATTTAAAGTATGTATTACGTTTATTCTTTATTATTTTGTAAGTAACTTGAAATTTTTGTATTTTGCCCACCCTCAATCTGAAGCAACGTGTTATACATTTTTCGAATCAGCAGAAAAATGGGGTGTTCTATTTAAAAAAAATGCTGATGACGTCATCACACGAAGGTGGATCACCCTGTAAATTAGATTATAATTTGAAAAAACAGTAAATTAAAATCAAAAATCGACCTGTTTCGGGAATTTCTAATATTAGTGTTTATTTAGCTAATAATGAATTTATCCGTTAGTTTATGAACGCACTGTATATAATTCTATCAGAATAATTCTCATACTTTGTACATACTTATGTATATTTCAGGCAGAAAAAACGCGGTTTTAATTGTTTATCGCTTTTGTGCGACGTTTCGGCCAACACCGGGCTTTTTTTAGCAGTCAGCAATTAACAATAACAACCATAACATTAGTAATCCACTGGTATAACGTGAGTGGAACTGAGAGGCAAGCTAATTAATTTTGTCATGTTTCTAATATTCATCTTCATTCTTTCTTTTAGTCTGTGGTGAGTGCTAGCTGCGGCGACTTTTAAGCTGTATTGTTTGTATGACCATCACTGCAAATGTGTTCAATGGCCTTGTTACAGCACTTTTTTTTTTTGCTGTTTAGAATACTGCGTTGTTAATTCCTTTGCCTCCTCCAGTGAGCGGTAGATCAATAGGGATACAATTTTCCGAAAAAAATTTCACGGTTTTGTTTTTCTGGAGAATTGAAGCCCGGGCCTCAGCGATCAGTTACATCACTAGTGTATGGATCCCTTTTAGCTTTGTAAACAATGTAATGCTCATACTTTAAAAATGAATTTCTGTACCGAAACTATCTGTTAAATATATTTCATCATAGTTTACCAAAAATTCTGGATCAATTTTTCTTAAGGATTCAGAATCATTTCAAAGAAGTCGCCAAGGACTTCGTGAGACAGCATAGCACGCATTGTCAAAATATATTCGCAAAATGTTAATTTGAAATTTTGTTTTTATGTCTGGATAAAAAGTCTTTTGCTCAATCAAATCAAGGCATATTATTGCTTAATCTTTGCTCTCTTCGACCAGTCAATAATTTTCTTTTTCTTTAATAAAAAGCGTTCAGCATCCTGTGGATTTTTTAATATTTAGATTTCTCTTTTTTCTGAGAAAGAGTTGAGACCCATTTCTGATCTAAGACCATTATTTATGATGTCATCCCAGAAAAATTTATCAATTCTGACATTTTACTATAGCCAATAAAAAACGTTTAACTTATAGGTTCAAGTAACCCCGCTTTTCTTTTCAAATAATCCCCCAACCTAACCAACACTTTAAGAGAGACTTAATTAATAGATCCACATAACTACTACAAATGTTGGTTACGTGGTAAGTGATTTTCAAAATGTCAATTTACTAGTGTTACAACAAAAGTTGACTAGTCCCATTCTACTGAATCTCTCCCATTACATAAACAAAAGAAGTAGTTGAAGAACCTATCGAACACAACATTTATAGATTTTCAGGCCATTTCAATACCTCAGCGCAAGCAATAACACTATCTATATTATTCTATAGAAGAATGCAATCTTCTACCCGCAACTGTTTTATTTCACAGTCGTTCGCACAGTTCAGGATACTCGTATTAATTACCAGGTCAAATATGTCATTAAAATCAATAGAGAAGTTTTTAGAATACTATCTTTTAGAATACTCTCTTGATGTAGGTTCATATGTTACTAAATCCGGAAACATACACATTATCCTACTTTTAAGATAGTTGTAAATATGGGGAATTAAATTTTCATCAAAACCGCAGCATAGTCTTATCTTGTTTACTACCACCGCGCAAGGAATTTAATCAAACGCATTCGTTATATTTAAACACAATACCTAAACTTGACACCTTTCTCAATCTGTTCAGATAAATAATAAAGCAAGTTCAGGAGATTACTTGCAGTTGACCTTTTGGAGTATAGAATTATGTATATTATGCAATAGACACTTGCATTGTAACAGTCTGTATTGTAAACAACAAGATTCTCTCAGAATAGCTGTTTAATTTCAAGTTCAGCGTGCTTCTATTTCTGATTATAAGGTTTAGTGATGCATATAAACGCAATATAAACTCAGTAATTTGCTGTAGAGCTTTACATTTAGTCTAGTAAAACACATATACTCAAGCTTTGCCTGTTGGCTTTAGTTTGGACTAGTTTTTGATTTTCTTAATCATCAAGTAGGTACTTCAAATTCTGCATTAACGTTTATATAATCTAATAATATAATAACATCTCTCGTTCAATATGTATGACACTAGAACATATCCTCAATTCTAAGCAATCTTCTTATGTGTTTATTTAGCCAAAATTTGTTCTTACACACTTGCTTTGATGGTACATTAACATAATTGTATAATTAAGTAAAGCGAAGTTTGAATATATGCTACCCTTTAGCAGTAAACGCCTTATTAAAGCTTAGCAACTTCTTGGAAATGTTGAATTAATATGTAAGTTTTTGAGGAGATTGCTCCAAACCAAAGACGTGTTTATCGTTCTGTAAAAGAGACTTGTAATTACACTTTAGCTCTAATTCATTCTATGCATGTTCTTTAAGAAATGTTTATATACCTATATTTGTCGCTTATAATAGAAAAGGGTACGTACACAAGAATTTGGTAACTAACTTGAATAATAATCTGGTGATCTGAATTAGTATTCAACAGAAAGCGTCTGAAAAAATATAATAGAAGAAAAAGGTGGAAAATCCTACGCTTTGTCACAACAGTCACAATAATATCTTTTCTTTCCGGTTGTAAAACCAGGTGTTCCTATTCTCTCCCACTCAATGCATCAGATACGATAAATTATAAATATTTATTCGTGTTGTCGCGGATGAAAAGGTAAGATAAGCTGGCTTTGAATTGAGGGTTTTATTAATATTTTTCGAGATACAACGCCGCAGTTCTGGCAGTTCTCCAAACGTTCACCGTCAAAACAAAGCGATTTGAAAAATTACATGTGCGTTGAAAACACATTGACGGCGGCATAGTAGTATCGTCCGAGAAATTAATTAATTTAATTGTCTTATCGTATGGATAAAACGATTTGCATTTATTGTTTGGTTTACTCGATGATATGATATTTGTTGTGACATTCGTGATGTAGTATGTTCAAATATGTGAGGTTCATATGATAGGTTATAAAATGTTAACCCGATCAATTAAGGTAAAACCACTTCTATTACTATTGCGGGAACGTAGCGCTATTTCAATTAGTTTCAGCAATTAATTAAATTAATCCATGTAGTTGGAGTGCGGTGCAAATGTAACAGAGGGGGTTATATCTTGATGCTACTGTAATATATTGTATATGTAATACGTAGTGTTTAGTGGATGATTTGAGCTGATTTTATGCAAGCTGTTAAAAAGTATTTCTAATCTATATGTTGTTCATGTATCATTATTTTTTATGTAAAATAATGAAATACCTCAAAGTCGGTTAGATTGAAGTATCAGGAGCGCTAGTATCAGTTGAATGAAAATAAAAATAGAAATGAAAAACTGATTATGAAATAAGCGAGTTATACTTAATTGTTTCAAATTGTTGGAATTAACTGGTATGTATAAAAAATCAAATATTTTAAGAGATGAGACACTTTAGTGATGTCTAATAATTCGCTGTGACGCTATTTGAAATCAGTAGCATTTTTGTTTGCAGCAATATTATGGTTTATTTTGGACTGGTTTTGATGCGATTTTCTCGAAAAATTAAAAAAATATATCACCACAGCTATTAGTGTTTGGTATAGGACATGCTACATGAAATTTAGTCAGAATTTGATGAAAAATTTAAAAGTAAAATAAAAAATACCATATTCTATTTAAAATTAGCGAGTTGGTGTCTACTTCCGGTGTACCGAAAATATTCGTGAAAGTGTTACATTTAAAATCAGCATTATCGACAATCTAATGTCGCAAAATTTTACATTTCGCCTATAACTGGATGCCTAAAAACGTGGAATCAAAACTCTTTGTGTCAAACCCTGTATGCCTAATAAACAATTATTACACTACAGTTTTAACCCATCTTCTGAGACCATAATTTCTGCTCTGAAACTGCTCATTCATTAGTTTAGTTGCGCAAAAATATAACTAGAGCGTCTTCCCAATAACTGGCCTGAGTGACAATGTGGAATGTTTGGGAGTATCGGTAGTATCTTTACGGCATATATTACTATTGTGTACATTTGTGCTAAACTTAATACTCTTTAATGGATAAGGATGGGCTTCACTATTGAAAATGTTATGGATAAACGACAAAAAATTAAACCGTTTACCTGCATCTGTTAGCTTGCGAGATATTCTACGCCGGGGGCATTTAATAATGCCACCACAAACTCAATTGTTGAGGCTTCAAGGAGAAAAGGAGTTGCGCCGAAGCTTCTGCAGTGGATAAGAGCCAGCCTGGAAAAGAGGATAATTACATCCACAATTGGCGAGGCTACCATCGAAGCGGAGGCGGGGAGGGGCTGCCCGTAGGGTGAAGTCTTATCTCCTCTTCTGTGGGCCGCTCTCCTTAACGACCTAATCCGAAAATTGACTAGAAAAGGCTTCTATTGCCTGGGATATGCTGACGACCTAACAATAGTTGTTAAAGGGCGATTTACAAAAGTTCTGATGGAGCAGATGCAAAGAGCTCTAAATACGGTAGACAGCTGGTGTAAACAAGAGCGACTAGTAGTCAATGCTCAGAAAACACAAGTTGTCACGTTCATAAGAAAAAGATTGCTAGACGGTCTGCAACCACTAGTAATAGGTGGGGAAAGAATACCACAGGTCAAAGAGACGAAATATGTACCTGGGGGTATGGCTTGACCAGAGGTTCACGTGGAATACGCACATCCAAAAATCAAACAACAAAGCTACTATAGCCTTGGGCAGGTGCAGGAGGTTATGTGAAAAAAACTGGGGCCTTAGCCTCAAAATGACTCTGTAGCTATATACCTACTATATATTCATCACTGTGTCAGAGAAGTAGACAGTTGGACCGAATCAGGTAAAAGCGTCGCTATTTACTCACAGTCAAGCAGCACTTAAAGCGATCAGTTCCGCAAGTGCTGACTCAAAGCTGGTTTGGGACTGCGTAAGAGCCCTAAATGAGGTCGGCACCCTAAGGAAAATAACTTTGGGCTGGGTCCCCAGCCACACGGGCGTGAAGGGAAACGAGGCGGCAGATGAGCTGGCCAGACGAGGTTCGTCAAGGCCCTTCATAGGAGCGGGCCCTTCCTTCGGCATTACCAAATCACAAATTAAAAAGTCCATCTACGAATGGTCACAAACCAAGTCCAAGGAATGGTGGAAAATATCACTAGGACAAAGAGAGGCTAAGGAGTTCCTAAGAGAACAGAGGCCTGAGTTTACTGAAGACCTACTGAGAGATAGGAAGACTGTCAAAGTGATAGTAGGTTTGATGACCAGTCACTGCAGACTGAATAGGTATATGTTTAACATCGGCCTGGCAGATGATGCTCTCTGCAGATTATGTCAAGAGGAAGAAGAAACCCCAGATCATGTTTTGTGCCGCTGTGATGACCTAGAGAGGACAAGGTTTCTAGCAATGAGCGTAGAGAACCCCTGAGCTAATGGCTACATAAAAGCTCTCAAAAATGATAGGTCTAATTAAGAAGTAGAAGGAAGCGTTCTCTAAGGAAAAGGGGAGCACAATAGACCTGTAAAGGTCGCTGTGAAACAGACTTGCATGCCACCCGATTCCTAACCTAACCTAACCTACTACCATGAAAACTTATATTTACATGTACAAATTTTCCAAAAGTTAAAGCCAATCGGAGAAACTATATTTACAGGAAAAAAAAAATACAAAGAATGCTAAACCTGATAGATTCATCAAAAACTATGCAGGCAACGTTAAAAGGGCGTAGAGAACCCCTCAGCTAACGGCTACATAACAGAGCCGCACTCAAAAATGATAGGTCTAATTAAGAAGGCGAAACTAGAGAGCGTTCTCTAAGGAAAAGGGGATCACAATAGACCTGTAAAGGTCGCAGTGAAGCAGACTTGCATGCCACCCCATTCCTAACCTAACCTAAGCTACTACCATGAAAACTTATACTTACATGTACAAATTTTCCAAAAGTTAAAGCCAATCGGAGAAACTATATTTACAGGAAAAAAAATACAAAGAATGCTAAACCTGATAGATTCATCAAAAACTATGCAGGCAACGTTAAAAGGGCGTAGAGAACCCCTCAGCTAACGGCTACATAACAGAGCCGCACTCAAAAATGATAAGTCTGATTAAGAAGCTGCAGTGGCTACCTATCGCTTGTCAGAACTACGACTACAACTGTTAATGTACTCCCATGGTTTTGCTACAACATTATCCTTGACCGATATGTTGAAAGTAATTGCATCGCTGTCGTTTATAAACTCGTACTGTTGGTGTGATGATATGTATTGTCTCTACAACATAAATCGTTTCCCTTAGATGAAGAATATCGAGTGCTCCGTCATATATAGATCTTCTATAAAAAGATGATAATGTTATATATGATATCTATAGAAACAGTTCCTTTTAAAAAAGCGTGATCCTATATAAGCTTTTTTTTTTTAATATATCAAGGAACAAAAGATAAACACACATGCGTTGGGGAGTTTCGACGAATAATTACTAACGAATAACTAATGTTCACCAGCGCCTGCGCCATACAACAATATCGAGGAAGGTAGGGAAGTTAAATAAATGAAATGGAGGTTAATTATGACATTGGTGTGACCTCACAATTCGGTTTCCTCTTGTGTTACTCGCTGAATAATCTTGGGTGGTGACTGTCCTGGTATTTCGTCTTTGGAAACTTGTCAACACAGAACGAAAGGCAGTAATATGCTCATAAAACAATACGCAACATCACACCCCTAAGAACAGTTAATGACACAAAAAAAGAATCTTACAATATACAAACTGCAACATGCTCTCAGATGGAGTATGTCCACGTATCGGGTATCTATAATTAAAAAAGTAAAATCAATACCTTTACAATTTGTTACGTGCTGTATTATTGTAGGTCATTCTATATGTTGCTAAATACAGAAATTTATTTTTCAGTATATCTTGAAAAAAATTCCAAAAAATATATTGGGTTAATTATTACTTGAGGAAGATTATATATTTTAGCTAATCTTCAAGAAAATAAGTGGTGGGGTTCATGATTATTATGCTACCACACTTTTCAGTCAATTTTCAGATTATCCACACACTGTTTATAAATTGTTTCAGCTAGTTTCAACACAACATTTCATATGCAAACTTTCAAATATTTAAAACTCAACCGCAATAAAAACATTTTTCTAAACCGATGACGTGGCTTCTAAAGTTCGATACTAATGTATTATAGCATTCTCTATTCTTTTCTTATAATGGTTATAGCTCAATAAATTTGAGTGTTGCAAATTTTAACTAGTTCTACATATTATATCCGAAATCCTCCGTGGGCGATAGAATTAAGATATTTATCATTGTTTTCCTAACCAGTGATTTAGTTCATAAATATTACATATTAAACGAAAGCGTTCCTATATATTCCCAGTATTGATTCCTAGAAAGCTCATTGCTTATTAACTCGATATAACGTAACATACTTCTATTATTTATACATATATAAATATTTGTCCGACATAAATTAGTTTGCTTTGGATATCTGATGAATATTTATGTACTTTACATCTTTCGAAGATTGGCAGGTTGAGTATCCTCCCAGTAATATTTGTGTTTCTTCTAAACATATACGAGTTGCGCAAATATACGTATACAATACGATTTTATAGCTAAGTATTTATTCAAAAAATTTCTTGCTTTTTTAAAAATTAAACTGGCTTGTAATAAAATCAAGTTAGTAATTATGCAGAAATAAACAAGCTTTCTAATTAAGAATGTGTCTCGAATTTTTATTATAGATTACTGGATAAAGGACATTATAAACGACCCCATTTTCGACAGTTGCGGTAATCCTTATTATTATTATGCGTATCTCTAGGGAAGTACTAATTTTAATTTGGGAGCTCTTTGTTTTTGCGTTTCATTATTCTTTTTTAGTGTTAATAAATGTCTCTGAAAAAGTTCAAAATTTAATTTTTTTAGTTTAATCCGTATTCAGTATAGTTTAATGCAAATTAACAACATTTTGTTAGAGGAAAATGGGCAACGTTATCAATGCTAGACGACAGCAAAAATTTATCATTCATAACATAATATCTCTATGTTCTTCGTTGCCTAATAGCATTTCTTGCCAATTCTTTCAGGGTGTATTGTGTCAATAGATAGTGTGTACATCGGATTCTCTGATTGAGTGAAAAAGCATACTATTATGAGACCATACTCGATTCTGCCCTTCCTTATTTTTAATAACGAATACAATCTAGTGGATTTTAGCTGTAGGATATCTTCAAATAAAACTGAAGGTTTTCTAATTTGATTTTGAATGTCTGCAATATGAAGATTGAGTAATATGGCTGCCATAAATCTGAAGAGAAGAATGGTGATACTATTAATCTAGGGAGCTTCTTCTCCGCTTATATGAAATCTAGTTTAACAACTGAACTACTCGAGTAAGAAATTTTGAAAGATATTGCCGGGATGGAGTAACTGGTTAAGCGTCAAAAGATTGCACTAAGATAAAGAGTTACTGAGATCGCAGATTCTCTAAGAGGAGGAATCAGATATCTATAGAGCTGATAGCACTCGCTGATCTACCACGACATCAATTAATCAATGTGACGGCACCGTACGTACTGAAACGACACAAAACCCGGTTAGATTGCAAAGATTCTAAGGTCTCCCAATTATCTCAATTTATAGCATACATATATCACTCTATTTCTGCTATTAATTCCTTAGAAGATAACAGATGAAAAATGTATTTTAGCAGTTGATAATTAAATTGACCTGCAACATACATAGAACTCTGCTACTTAAGTACTACTTAGATGTAGTACCTATGTAGTATATACATATACGTAAAAGTTCGTTGGTATGACGGATTGAAACTATCTCGTTCCCTACCTGCTGAAGTTGGACTTCTGCCTGCAAGCATTTTAAATTAAAAATTAGTAATCTATTAAATGAAATGAAATCATCATCTAAATGATGGGAGTTATTAGAGGGGCTGTAGTTGCAAATTGCAATTACATTTTACAGGTATGGTAAATATTATTATTATTAAATTATTACTTATTTGTTGTGACAGGTCGTATTAATTTAAAACATTTCAATAGAATACATGAATCATTACAAGAAGCTCATTTTTCAAGTGTAACTCAGGAAGAGTAAAAAATACAGAAACATACTTCTTGTTGATCAATTATTTTTGATTGTCGTCAAATTTCAGACAGAACCATCTATAAACAAGTCTTATGTAATGAAAACTTGAAATCATTCTAGATTTTTTAAATAATTAACTATTAGACAGAGATATTAATGTTTATCTCATTCTGTAACAGTGAATATAAATTCGGTAGGAAGTATATACATATATGTATGTTACAAAATATGATGCTATTAGTAAATCTGAAATTTTATTTAGAAATACATACATATAATTGAGAATATAGACGTAAAATTTTAATATACGATTCTCGAAATAATCTTACTCGACTTCTGTCTGTTAGTGGTTTCACACACACACATTGCAACAGATAAAATAAATATTGCTCTCACAACTATTGTTTACAAGTAAGAAGAAAAAAACAAGCCAGTTCGGTATATGAATTGGTTTATTAAGCGTACTTGATAAAATATTTTAGGAAAGTATGTTATGTTTGATACGTTCAATTTTCTGCTCGGTAATAACAATATTTTAGGACTTAAAAACTTTTAAATTGCTTTGTGTAGTATTTTCGAAAAATTGAAATAATAACTTCAATTGATTTATTTTTACCTTTATCTGTATTAAGCAGTATACGAAGATACCGATTAATGCAACATTTTCAGCCATAGAAGGTTTGTAGGTGGCGATTTAAAGAATAAAGGACGTTTTTTCGGGATCTCGAGGCTGTGTAAAATTTTCTATGGATAGGAATAAGATAACTTTCCTTGGGCTCGTCCCAATGGATTCACAGCAGGGATTCATGCTTTAGTGTCCAGTTTTTTAAAGGTTGAATTCAAATCGGGATTAGTAATATAAATGTGCTTTAGATATTTGTGTACCATATTTCAGTTAGATAGGACGATTTATAGCTATTAGTTTTCGAATAAATACAGTATTAATAGTAACAGAGAATTATATTGTTTAAATAATAATAGTAACCACAAATTAAATAATAATAATTGCTTGTGTAATTGTATGATGGGTTAGTGATGAAATCGACCACGTCTTGATCCTTCGGTCGGTATAACTATATATTATCTTATGAATTCCAATGTTAGAAACATATCTTTTGAGGTTTATCAGTAATATCTGATACCAGTACTGAAATTTGGCGAAAATTTAGCACTTATTCTAGTATATTCTCATTGACGATCAATGTGGCTAGACAAATTAACAAGATGTAAGAATTTGACAGACACTAACTTCATAATATTCCTAACTGAAGTAATTTGCTAATTGTATTAAGTGTAGCGGTGACAATTTGTCTAGATTTATTAAACATATCTGCTGCTTTCCAATACAAGCACTGAATGATTTTATCATCTAGGTACCGATTTTTGAAAGTAAAACAAATTCATACATCCATCATTCTTAGACTCTTACACTCAACAGTTTGATTTATACCACACTTCTACAGGTATGCTTCGAAGCAGCCATGTTTCTTTACAAACTACCTCTTAAGTCATTTATTATCTGTTTGATACATGCAGCTCGGGCACTGTTACTGTTCAATCTTCCTGCTGACAATTCAAAATATTATTGCAAGTAGTCTCTACATCTGTCACTCTCCACTTCAGTTTCAACATTTCCGTCGCACCAGTAAGTCTATCGCAGGTATTTTGGGTCCTATGACGGAAATATCAAACGGTGCGGTTCTGTAGACTTATGGATCCCTGCTATCAAGTTTGCATTGGTACTTTTTCTGATAGAGGAGCACAAACTGCACCATAGCACGACTCAATATTCTGTTGCACTCACTACAGTAGAGAAATCCATTAGCTGATTCGCTTTCTCTTCTACTTCAACCTTTCGCGCGAGTTGCAAGAATCTGCACAGCCAGTATTTGCAATATTTCCGCGTTTTTTGAAGTCACCATAGCTAGTCATCCATATACTCTAGTAGGTGTACATCTTATTTCAAGTATGTCATTATAGTATTGCACAGCGTTGAATGTAGCACTGACTCCTCTGGGACGCCATAAAGTTTCTTTTGTAGCTCATTTAGCGCTCGATTTCATAGAGTGGGATTGAAAGCATTTTCAATATCTAACAGGGTATACGACACACGGTATGACTCGTTTGCAAGATCCTAGACCGTTCTTAGCGCTATGATCGTCTCTCGCTAAACTCGCTTTCTAGTTATAAGTACCCTAAGAAGATTAAGTTGCTCTAGTAGCTTTTCTAGTACATTGAATATGCACAGGGGCCGTTGCAAGGCATTGTGCTGTTCGGGTCTTTTTTCTTTAGGTATCATCACCAACCTAACCTGATTTTATACTGCCGGAAACTTCGCTTGTAGCAGCACCCCATACATGGTTTTTAGGAATTTGTCCATATATCTTCTACCGATCAACCCATCTAGACCTGGAGCTCTCCTTTGTTTTTTAGTTCCTCCAGAGACTACCGTCCAATTAAATTGAATTATCAGAAGTAATTTTAATAATAAACTTGGTCTAGACTAACATGTTGACCTTATATTACACTGGAGAATTTTTTATTAGAAAGTTGTCAACCATCAGTATTTTGTAAAAGAAGATACCAGTAGAAGATACCAGAAGAAGATACCAGGCAGAACTCGTTAGTAAATACAAGAATTCTACATTAATATCGATACTAAGAAAATATATTTTTCCCAAACTTTTCGAACAGAAACAGTGATAAGTGGAATGTATAGTCTGTTTCAAAATTAATGTTACGCGTGGCAACGAAACCCATAAAAACCCCGGCCCATTTAACTCAGTCCAATTTTTGTTTGGTGAATACCTACTAATGTCCTAATTACACTCTAAAACAGATGTCAACCAAACTTTGAGCACTAGTTTTTCACTAGCAGTTATAACATGTTTTTCAGTGTAGACTGATACATTACTTTTGAAACACTTTGGTACTTTTCTCGCTGACTCACGTAGTTAAAACATGTATAAAGTATCGTTTATTCTTAGTGTTCATATTTAGGTTTAAATCTTTAAACATCAATCCATTTTAATATACAGATTTTATGTTGAGTTCCGTTCTTTTGATTATTTAATACTGTTTATATCCAGCTGAGATATTAGTTAATTAAATATCTCCCCCAGCAGCCATTTTGCATCCGTTGAATATAAGTTTGACGTGTAATTATCACAGATTGTGAATTCACTACATACTACTGAAATTACACTGTTGGGTTGTCATAAGAATAAATTCAACATGATGCATTATTATGCTATCTTACAGCAGATTTATAATACAGTAATTTCGAATGGTATATTAATGCGGTATTCATTTAAATGCGTCTGTTAATATGAAGCAAATAAGCTAAGCGCGAATGCGAGTTTGTTATAATTAGTTACATATTACTCACTCAACTATTAGACAGTTTATTAGGGAAGTGGTTCTATGTAGTATGTACTTCCATGCATGTAAGTGCAAATTCTGTCTTTATGCAAGGATAGCTTAATTGAAGTAATATATGGTCGTATAGTTTATAGCACCCCTTTGCGCGATGTAAATTAGTTATATTGGTATTTGATAATTATCTTAATACTTGCGCGTTTATTTGTAGTGACAAATAAATGGTAAGTAAAAAAATCTCAAGAAACCGACGACGAAACGGATAGGTATTAGAGAAGGTTCTGCTACCAAACAAAACAAGGAAGAACGGAATTCGACTATTTATAGTTTGGATTTACGTGAAGCTGTAGGAAAGGTGATCCCTATCCGCATTGCGTTATCCATTGTAAAATCTCAAGGGTATAACATCGAAATGATACTCTTGTTATTTTAAAATGAAACCCGTAAATTCAAAACACCAAACGACTAAAAGAAGAAACGTATGAAAGGATATATCCTCATTTTTTCGACATTAACGAAAAAATTGTATAGGTTTTATATCGTGCCATTATAAGTAAGCATTATACCATGAACATTAGATAATTGAATATTATCTTAAATAAGAACTATCTAACGTTGTGTTTTACATATCTAAACCTGGGAGCCAGGTTTCTAATTATTTCTAATTATAAGTTTAAATATCGCATACGAGGATCATTACAAAATCTAATCAAATTCTGAGACCGGTAAAAATCTAATTAAAGAAAGTTAACTTTTTTAGAATAGTAATAAGAGATACACCTGACACATATTTTAATTTTCATTTGTAAATGATGGTTCGTTATCGTTTTGGCAAAAATTCTAGCAACTAATTTAATTGTGTCACTCTACTTTTCAGCTAAAACTAAATTGAAATTTGTATTTCAATTAACTGCGAGTTAAATTAAAACTTATTTATTTTAGTTCAGAATTTCTATCTAAATTTTATATGAAAATACAAATTTTATAAAAACATACAATCTATTACATTTTTAATTTAGGCTCCTACATATAATGTCTATGCACCTTCTAACAATTACTTTGCGAAAAATAATTAAATTTATATTTCGACTACAATCTAAGGTACAACACGCGGGTTCCAAGGTTCAAATGCATGAATGTAACTTAAAACCCATTAGAGTAATTTGCACATATTTTCAAGCTAAATATCCCTATATTTCTCTGTATGTACATTATATTATTGTCACTGATGCCCTTGGTATGCTTGAAATAAATTTTAGATTGTATGACATTAATTCGGATAGCCGTATAATATACAAAGCAGGCATTGTCACCTCGACTCGATGGTATAAAAATGTTGCAACCTTACATTAGGAAATTTTCGAAAAAATAGTCAAATCTTGGAATTTTCCAAAACCTGGATGTCTAAGGGCTAACAAAATAAGTATCTATTGAAGAAAATTTTTATAATACGTCTCGACAAGTTGCGTTTAAAAAAAATGAGGCAATCATCATAAAGACGGAAAAATATCGTTCTTGTAACATACGAAGCTTGCTTCAAAATCGCGAAGATGAGTCATATTGACCAGTCTTCCGAAACCGATGCCATAAACGCTGAATAACAGAAGAAGAAACTTCAGGGTCCCTGCCAACATGTCGAATAGAGTGGCCATGCTGAATAAGAGCTACAGCACGAGCAACTTGCACTTCACTAAGTCTCATTTCACTTCTAATCAACGAAGATTGACAATTGAATTAATATGTCATCTTTCATCTTCAAGGCTTTCATACGTCAATTCAATGTATACTTGATTTTTTTCCATTTCGTTTTGCATTATTAGTTTACATTTTTAATTGTAACTTAGAAGTAACTAAGAGTTGTAAAATTGTTATTGTAATTTTCTTTAGTTAAATATATGCCGTTGAAGCATACCAAATTTGATTTGTCTAGAAAAATTATTTTAAAAGTTCCAGGTTTTGAAAGAAGTGTTGCCCTAATTTTTTTGAGCATAGTAAATCCTTAAATTATGTGTTTTTTCTTAGAGTATTATCACCCGGAAGTTGTTTTTTTTTACATCATTTTTCAACGAATCGCCTGAAACTAGAACATCTTAACTTGTTAAGAGTAATATTTGATTCAACCTTAAACTGGCATAAGTCGAATCTGAGTTCTTTTTTCGGAAGTTCTTTACGATTAAATCACAAAGAACTTCCGTATGCTCAACTGGCTGATGTTATTTGATTTTTCTGCCACAGTTTCTTGGATGAAGTGGAGTTTTACAATGTTCGTCCATACAGTATTTTTTGCTGCTGGAAACATGAAACAATAAACCAAAATTAATAAAAATTCAAGTTTAAGATTAACATAATGTATTAATAAAGACCAAAAATATTAGTACATGTATATATCGTACCGTCCTGTCACAAGCTTTGCAAAAAACAGCATGACCGTCAAGAGAAAGCTCAGGATAAGGACGTGTCATCAACCGAAAATTGCCGCTGATTAATGCTAAATAGAAATTTTATTTCAAGCATGTAGTAACATACATGAAATTTTATATTAACGACCCAAAAACTGGAACCTGGGAGGCACTCGCTTCGTCTAATGGTATCTCTTAGAAAACTCAATATGCCTTTTCTTCTTGGCTTTGTACTTCCCCTTCAATAACTTTATTTCTTATATATATTCGCTCCAAAATAGTAATAGTAACCTGAATATTAAAATTAATTACTACATTGAGTTTAACTAAATTTAAATACTATGAGAAGAGGTATGTCACTGTTATGGACGACTACAATATGTCTTTTGTGCAAGCTTCAACTACTTTACATTTTAAATAATTCTTAAATCTGGAATAAAATTGTATCACAGAGAGATGGTAGATGTGTCAAACATTCTTATTTAATTTGCCAGCACAATATTGTAGCTGGAGAATTGGCGTTTCCAAAACTGGGTCACTTTATTTTTATCGAATATATGCGGGCATTTTACTCCCTAGCATACAAACTGTTTTTTTTACATCTATTGCATACATATATAATAGATGTATATAAACATATAGTATAATTAATTTTCATTTTCGGCGTTATTGATAAAGTATTTATCACGTAAATTATGTGTTTAAAGTATAATCATTTATATTTTCAAATATATCACATAGTATTACGGAAATAAATGCTATGGTACAAATATAAAATATAAATCTATATTTGTTTATTCCGTTTTACACATCGTATTGGGCAAATGATAATCGGTAATGAATTTGTAGAAAATTTCTCCATTCGCCTCGGTATTGTTTAAATCTAAATAGCACAGTTTACTCGAGATATTCGTATGTATTTATATTTTAAGTGGCTAATGAAATATTTATTAGACTTTTCTCTTATTATATTACTGGTACGTTTTGTAAGTGACTGTGAAGTTATTCAAGAAAAAAAGAATTGCGGTGGCAAAAATAGATAGGTTAATTTAAAAGAGCGTTTTACGATTTAACATAAGTAATATATCACTGACGCTTACACAGTCTCGCTTAAATATACACTTTGCAATATGTTTATCCGTAAATCTCCAACATCATATCAGTATTCTAAAACTGTAATTAATATTTCAACTGGGTAATTTTAACTAGCAAGCATTACTATAGATATTTAAATGTCGTAATATGCTTTTGAAACTTTATAATCAGAAATGGTTTGGTATGTTAGGATATATCCAGAGCAAAAGTGGTTATATTGTCCTATAGATATAAAATGATATAATCACAAAAATACTGACAAACTAGTAGTATATTCAGATTGTAGCCTCAAGAAACATTTTTTAAGGATTTTGACAAAATATTTTGGATAAAATTGTAGTAATTTTAACAAGTCTTTGTTTGTCATACCAACACAATAGTGGTATCAAACCAGCTAACCTTTTTTTCAAGGCAATAAAATGACAATTTTCTTCGCCTTGATATGGATGTTTTGGCAATTGAAAACACCATTTTGTAAAGCGTCCCCCATCATCTTCCAAAATTAATAATAACTGCCCATTGACGGGAAGTTGCGCCATTAGTATAGTTTTCATTACGTTTATGTTAGGCCATTTGTATATTTGCTATATAAAATGTAAAAGAACAAAACGGCGGGCTAATATTAAAGTTAGTTATTGTACATATTTTACAGATGAATAAATATCATATTAAGCATGTAACAAACATTATTGTTTTCTTTTTATAAGGTATTTATTGTCTATAAGAAACGTAATACAGAAAGCTATTTAACTGATGAAACGTTTGTAAAATTTCAAAGCCATCTTTCTCCGGAATCAACAACGTATTGAACTTAAATTAATAAAAGATTTCAAAATAAGCCACACTGAATGTGAAGGGTGGCACGCATACGCGCATTTTGATATTACCGAGTGCTTGTCGCTCGGAATATCGGAGAAGGATATACCTAATCAAATTTCAAAATTCAATCGACTTGCTGAGATAAGAAAGAAAGAAACTGAAATTAAAACATAATATCTTTTATTCCGTACGTAATCAAATATTTCTTCATAATAATATTTCATGGTTCGAAATATGTCATACATACATAAATCAAAATAGAGATTTTATCGAAATGCATATATGACGACATAAAATATTGTTTCTGGCATTTATAACTTAATAAATATACGATTATACGAGGCGTGTGTTTAAAGTAAGTACCGTTTCAACATATTAAAAAAAAACTAAGAAATTTTTTATATCAATTTTATTTTTATATGAAAGCCTGTCCTGTAACCTACTTTTTCATCTAATTTTTGAGGCATTTATCCTATCGAACAACTTTTGTAAGGCGTTGTCATAAAAGCCTGCCGCTTAATTTGACAGCTATTGATTTACGGTCATTTTTAGGTTATCATCGTTAACGAAGAGATCGTGAAACGCCTGTTCACTTTCACCTTTTCATCAAATTTTTGCATCAAATTCTCAGTAATGACAGAAAGTCGCTCAGTCCGTTCCTCGTCATGAACATTGTTGCAGTCATCTTTAAAAGCTCTAACCCGCTTTCTTACCATTCCATCACTCATGTTTTCTCCGTAAACTTCACAGATCAGACGATGCTGTTGTCACACGTTTAACACTAAGAAAACGGATAATAGCGCATACTTCACAATAGGCGGCATTTTCAATCGGCGGACGCATTTTAAATACACACAAAAACAGTGTAAACATGGTCGATTGTTGCCGTAATGGCGTCTGTGGCTTGTCACCAGATGAATGATCATAATGCGTATGCGCAAACTGCCGATCTCAGCGTTGCAGTAGCGGAATTTCGAAACGGTACTTACTTTTAAAACACGCCTTGTACAATACCGTTTAAATTTCGACCGGAACCTCCCATTACTATTATAATGGGACATAATTATTTTATTATTTAAATGAAATTATTTTAAAAAAGAAGATACTATTTACTTACTTTTAAACAATAAATTTTAGTTTATTAAATTATATTTAACCATCTGCTTGCATTTCAGTTCAAATACATTTTAACGCACAACATTTTCGCATTACTTTTGTTGATCTATAACTGTATAATCACTGTATCATTAAATCATATTAAAGCATCATATTAAAGCAATGAGGAAGGCGGCAAAAATAATAATAATAATAATAATAGCGTCTTCATTTCCAACATATGTTACATAAAATCAAAAGTATTTCTATATTAATAGTATTAGTAATGAAGGGAAATATGGTGAAGTTCAGATGCGTCACTAAAAATTGACATTTGCTCTTCCACTCAACCATTCTATCTTATAAAGCCTAAGCCTAAAGAGAGAGTAGTTACATGTGCCAAAAAAAATCACTGTACTTCAGTGAATTCATATACATATCACAATACAACATAGAATACCAAGTTCTCAATAAAAGCAGAAGGAAGCGGCAGACTGCAGAGTTTTAAATTCTTGTGGTATATTATTATAAATGTGCGATATTTTGGAAAAAAACACTTTTTGAAATTTTCAGATCTATAAATTGCAAGAGTGAGAGTGTCCTTAAACCTAATATTCAGGTGATAACAGAAATTCTCTCATAAAGATATGGCAGCTTTCCTGTGAGAACAATTGCGTAAAAAAATGTGGCAGTGTGTAACAGACGCCGGTTTCCACAACGTCAAATCATACAGTCTATGTGTCACATAATCTATTTGCGCAAGAATTAAGGTTTGACATAGTAATTTTTTGGTTTTGACATTTAAGAGAGCCCTGTTTACAGACAAAAGCTTTAGAGCTGAATAAGCACGCTGTAGGGAAACCTTAATGTGTTCCTTAAATTTCAAGTCGCAGTCCAACAATACACCCAAGCTTTTAACATTATCTTGGATTTCGATTCTTTTGCCCTCAACAAAAATATTGATGTTCGCGCGGAGATCATTGTCGTATCTATTTTTTTTTTCGGACCAAAAAGAATTAGATCGGTTTTCTTCGGATTGCGATGTAGTAAATGACATTTGGCAAATTCGCTAAGCCTAGACAGCTCGGTATTTAGACGTTGGCATGCTGTATCTAACTGGGATACTGGAACAGAACAATAAAAATAATAAAAATAAATAAAATTACAGCGAATGCTTTCAAGCAGTAAATTCTGTAGTTTTCAAACTTAAGCCGGAGCAACTGAAAAAAGGTGAGATCAGAAGCGGATTTTCATATTACACTATACAAGTGAGTGATTTAGTATTTGTGTCTGATATGACCAAATCCCTCAAATCTTTCAAATAAAAATCTTAAAAATATTTCAATCCTAAAGCAACCAAGATGTGGTACTTAGGTGCAGATAAAAATTAAAAGTATTCAACATCAGTTTCAAGGCAGTCCTCTTTCTACCACGCGAAAATGAACTATGTAATCCAATCCGTATTTTCTTATTTGAGTTCAAACTCACATGGATATCTTCTGGGTACCATTCCTTTGCACACACTATCTCGCAAGATGGTTCTTTAGTTTTCACACATAGTGCAGCAGCAAAGATGCAAACGTAAGTGGAATCTAATACATCTTCTAGCAGAAGTCACTAGCTAGATTAATGCAAAGAAATGTGTTGCAAAATAGCTTGGAACATTAGTAATTAGATTATTCTCTATAACAGATTAGTCTGCACTACACGGAGTTTCCCTGTACATTACATTTTCTACAGAACAGTCAGTAATAGCAGATGACAAGAATTCTACTTCAACAAATACATTTCTATTGTAAGGTACAATTCCACTAGTACAGAATCCAGTTTCATCGTTATTTTTTGTAAATAAAGCAGAGTGTGCGTTCTTCACAACCTCGGGTATTTTGTAAATAATTACTGTCTTTCCTGTATTGTTCAATAACCATTTATTATGTTTTTTAGTTTAGACTATAAAATATCACCGTGTTTAATAGCTGTAGGTTATGGCTTTAGTGAGAGAGAGCAATGTTAAAGAATTATTATCTCAATTGATATATGGTTCTCCTGGTCGTAGTATATAATAAGCCTTGTTTGAAGAAACAAATTTGGTCAGATGAATCAGCACTTCCAGCGGAATCAGTTCGAGCATTTGTCAGGATAAAATCTTTCTTTTTTAAGGAAGAAAAAGGTAGAACTGAATTTCCTGACCACTAATCGCAGGTATTAGTGGACAGTTAGTGCCTTTTTCTTCTTTCTCACAGAAACTATCTCGGATTATTTGTCTTCTTTTGCTCTGCTCAGAGCAACAATTCTGCTTTTGTCGTTTACATCAAGTTGTCAACAGATGCTGTATTAAACTGATATGTGATATATAAATGCTTCAGTTTGTCAAAAACTTCCTCCATATTTTTTAATTAAAGCTGGTAACCCTCGATAATCTTGTTCGTTTTGGATTTATAAATAACAAATTCATCTATCTATGAAAAAGGCGTTTGCGTTAGTTTCTAACAGCATGTTTATGAGCAAGTTCTTTTGTTTGATTGACGTTAAATTCATAATGTATGTTAGCTACTCTAATCAAATAATCAATAATAACTAACAAATTTGGAAGCTTCCCTAATAGTTTATGCTTTTCTATCACTAAGTACCCTGTTGATTACATCCCTAGAAATATGGAGGACTAAGAGGACTGAGACGATTGTTTTTGTTTGAAAACGGCTCACATTGTCTGTAAGCTGCAGTGCTAGTTAGAATTGTATAAAGTAGTATGATATGTCCGAAGAAATCTCAGATGTTCCTCAAGCACACCTTTTTGAATTTAGTAAATTTTCTGGGGGTATAAAGTCAATGATAATATTATAGAACATAAACCACTAAACAAGTCAATTTACAAGAGCACCGTAAAACGTTTCTATCTTCTTCAACAGCTCAAAAGAAATTGTGACAGCACTTTTTATCCATGTTTGGTTCAAGATTAAACCGAGAATATCTTGGATTTCCTAGTGCTAAAAGTTAACTAACGTTACAGTCAAAACTTTGATTTGTTGCAAGGTACATAATTAAGTATCCGAATTTAGTGTAGCAACATACAACTGCAGACTGTTTAAGTGTTAAACGTTGTGAAAGCAATTTCAGTACTTGACATGTGTATATTGTAACGTCTCTATAACTATACACGAGAGCAACGCGAGAAGGTATTTTAATGATGGAGACGTTTGCACGACTTCATTGAGTGCTTTCGGAAATTAATTCTACGTTTTGAATTAAGTGAAATGTAAATGAGTAGGATATTAAATTTTAGGAAGGAAGTTACAGGTGCTCTTAAAAGTACAGTTTCTAGTTTATTATAAAACTATGAAATGAGTTAATATTGTTCTTACTGTATGTAAACTAAAATCTTTTCGTGACGTAGGTATATAGTATAACGAAAATCACATAAAAATTAAATATATTACATATAACATATTAATTTAATCTTAGAATATTTCTATTAATATTAACGAACCTGTTATCGACCCCTTTAAACGAGAAAATTAACGTGTTTCATTATATGTCGAGGTTCTTACTACTCACAAATTTGCAGATATTCATTCATTAAAGTTAATACTATATTAGAGGACATTTTTACTCCCAGTACACATTTAATTTCACGAACTGTATGCATACGTCTTTGACGCTAATATAATTAGCTACTACGATTGTTTACGATGTGCTTAAAATTCACTAAACTGTCTCTGTAGGATACTTTACCGCGATAAGAATTTTAATTAAGAATAAGGTAATGAAGATAATAATTAGTTTTCCGTTGTACGGTAGAATTAAGGCTAAAAGGTAATCTAGACAGAGCTTACTGTAATATTACCGTGATATTGTTCTGCAATGTGTAAGTTACATTGTCGTTATTTACAAGTAGTCGTTTCACTTAAGAGATAAAATACAGTTTCAGTTAGTCCACAAAGTATCCTGTAAGAATTAATGCTAATAAAAAGATGAATTTGTTTGTTGGCTTTATATAACTACTGTAATAATTCAATCAACATTTATCCAGTTACAGCTCGTGACGCAAACTTAAAATTTTCAGCCTATAAGACTCATTTATTTACATTTCATGCGACGCAAAGTACTAGACTCCTCCTTTGCTTAAGATTCCCTTTCATCTTTATTTCTTCTACTATAAAGATTTAGTCTAAGTTTTAAATTCTGAAAGGCTATACTTAGCAGTATGAATCAGTAATGTAATACTCAAGGAATCCTCGAAAAGGATTTTAGCGTTATGAACATTATGTGATAGAATCGTTGTAACTACATATATAATATACTTTGTCAATGTCCTGCTTCAGTACAGAAATTCCACACGATTGCGCATATTTTCGAAGCACCCGTTTATAGCAGTAAAAATTTATCCCTTACGTACAATATTGGCAACAAAAATATTACACAATTTATTGCGCTACAGGATATGGCTGTGAAACTTGCACCCTTTTACAGATAAAAGTTATTTTGCAACTAGGAATAATGGAACTTACTTTTTGCAAGACTGTATGAAAATGGTTAGCTATAATCCGCCTCTTCATAATTTTCTTAATTAAGAAACTATATAGTAAAAGAACTTTCAAGTAAGACAAAGGGAGATAATATCCTTTGAAAACTTCCGGTTGGCACTGTTGCATACAAAATGAAGCCGTAAATCGTAATTATGAAGTTTATATTTGAGTATAAGTTAGCCTAGAGTACAGCTCCTGTCACTAATTAAATGCTTTTTAAGGCCGATATGCAATTTTATGAACTTTCTCACCATAATCATTTAATTTTATTAAGACGAAGTTGACGTTATAATCTTATAAGTATTATGGTGTCCAATAAAATAAATCGATGTGAGATCATGAAAAAGAATGAACTCATAATAAAGGTACTAATTCTGGAAGAAGAGATCTTTGAAGTACGGAAACCTTGCAAAGAAAAATAGAATAATAGCAGTAGAACTCAAAGGGCTAGAAGCTAAGGCTCCATACAGAAGAAAGCAAGTGGTTAAGTTATAAGTCTCAATCACAGTAAAATTTTGACATTTCACCCATAACATGTACCGAAAATAACATCCACTACTATTTTGCTACTAGAAATTAAATTGGGCATAAACTTCACAGATCTAAATAGTAGTTCCAAAAGAATGGTTTCAACTTTCACAATAAAATTCTTTCAGAACTATGAAAGGTAAAAGAACCAGACATAGGAAGCTTACTACTTGATAGTAATCTGTTACAACAAACATAACGGGTAGGTAGTTAGAGATCAACAGTCAATATTGACAGCTATTGCCTATAAAATCATCAATAAAATAAATTTAATGTCTTGAAATGTAATCAAACGAAGAAACATCGGTGTTATAACAACAATATAATACTACCAAATTATATCTTCAAAAGAATCCTTAACTAAACAAAAGAAGAATAGAAAAAACAAGACGATGGCATAGTATTCAACGTGAGGAACAAAACAATTGTTAATAAATTATGATCAAGACCAGGTCCGGTCAGTACTATGTCCAAGGTTTTTTTGTTAGTTCCTGTAAGTCTTCCAAATAAATGACAATAATATAATACAACAACTAAAATGCAGCCTATATAAAAATAAACGTGTGGAATAAGCTCTCAGGAGTCGTCTCGTTAGTTCTTTAACATCCAGGGCTGGTAAAAAAAAAGTAGATGGCTACGTCATGTATTGAAAGTTCACGATTTCTTAGTTGTTTGAAATTGCCAAATATGATTGTCTCCCTATTCTAATTCTCTCTACAACTAAAGTAGCTAATCAATTGCAATTCAGACTGCTATCGCTTTTTTCTTTTTAACAACTTCTCAAACTCTGATATGTACTTCCAAATCGGTCAATGTTTGGTTTTAATGCCGCCTTTTCTGATAAAATTAACGGCAACAACAAACCTCAGGTTGTCTGTAAGAGAGGTGAAATGTATATATACAAAAGAGTTCTAATTTTAAATACAGAATGAAGGAGTTATCTCGTGGTGTTATTTATTTATTTATTACTTTCCCCACTGCGCCAGTCAAACCAATTTATTATGAACTATTTAACTTCATGCAATGCAAATAGCGTTCGTAATTAATTGATCATTTTTGGGCATTCATATTTAGAACTTTTCAGGAGAATAAGAATTATTTTCATAAAGCATATTTTCGACTAAGCTACTTATTATATCCTACAATAGTTAAGTTTTCCAGTGGGAGAACGCTGTTAACAGACGGGTAAAATGAACCTCTTCCAGGTTCATTTAAAGAAGATCGTCGAGGTAATTTTATAAGATATCCTAGCTGTAGAAAAAGATTAAAAAATTATCAAAGAAGGAAAGTAAAAAGTCTACTTTTGTTTAGGTTTTTTATATTAAAAAATTAGTCAATCTTAAATAAACAAGTGTTCAAATGTGTATTTTATACTGCAGCTTATAGAGTGTATTTGAATCTGTACCGTATCTAAATTTTCACTTGGATACACACACGTGCCACAAGTGTAGAACCTGGCGCGTCCTTTCACGCAGGTTTCCCCAGCATTTATATATTTGAGTTCAATCTATAACTTCCCGTTACCTTCACCTTTTCTATTTAAACTGGCGACCCTACGAGCATAAATGTAATGAATACAGTGGTAAATTTAATTTAGAGGATTACAGTAAATTGATTATAACTAGATTTGTTAATTATGGCAAAAGCTTTCAACATACTAAAGCTTACTTAAACACATGCTATTGAGCGGTGGTAGTAAGGGAGAAAGCAAAGCAGGTTTGCCATATGCGCCATTACTCTGTGTATTCATAGCCAAAAAAATTTGTGTTGAACTCTAATGGCTTCGATATTAATGTACTGGTTTATATACGATACTGAATGAACGTTAAATTGTTTAACTTTCTACCAATAATTTCCCATACAAGATTGAGCAGGCCATAGCAATATATTGACAATAAAATCTTCAAAGTTCTTGTTGAACAATTCCAATCTTGAAACTATGAAGACAAAGAAGAATATAAGGTACGTGAAGTCTGGCAGTTACAATACCTTTGATGACCATTAGAAGGTCATATATTGGCATGTATCCCTAACCAAAATCTAGATTCGTTACTGAAAACAATCATACCTACTCCACTTAATATTTCATTATAGCCTTTACCTGCACCAGGGTACAACTGATAAGATTTGGGTTCAAACGATCTGATTTTATGGTAGATTCTTTTGCTTTTGGGAGCAAAATGATTTAACAGCGCAGCGTTATAAACAGCGAGATACTGCTGTAACAAAGCCATTTGAACACATTTGACACACACAATTTACTCAATAATAGCTTCAGCGGTAGTCAGATAAGCAAGACAGCTTAAGAATGCGCTGCAAGTAGCACTCAACACAGAAAAAAACTATATGAAATGATAAACGCAGGATTATTCTCTAACAAAGTATTGAAGATGACTTAGCTTATGATAACAGCGACGCTTCAGTTAAACCTAGCGTTGGTATTAGTAAAATCAGCGAAAAACTCACGAGATATTATATTTTTATTGCATAGCAGAGCCAGCAGTTGTAAACAATATGAAAAGTTTTAAATCTGATATATTACAAATTAAAATTGAGTTTACCTATCTTCTCTTTATGCTGAACGTTATTTCAAGTTTGTGGAAGGGAAGAGGAGGGCGGGGAGAGGATTCGCACATTGTGCAATACAAGTTTTCATAATCTTGTAAGCGAGCAAATTCAGTCTTATCTTTGAAGAATGGATGATTCATCAAAAAAAAACAATAGGCGAAGACATTAATTTTGCAGTAGGAGGGATAAAACAAACTTATTCGTGTGTCTTAGAACTATAAAACTTGCTTCAATATTCTTATATTAAGTATCGGTGTTCCTTGGTCCAAGACAAACGTTTTGCTTTCGTGAGTATTAGTTTCAGTTTTGTTTTTTTACCGCATTAAAGTCTTGATTTCACAAAACCTTTTCTACGATAATTGCACTTCTGCAATATCTGTTCTATGAGGAGCTGATGTTTAGGGTTTTGGGGATTAATATGGTGAATTTTCCGCCCAATTCGAGATGTAGCAGCTTTATCATCAAGATTTTATTAAATTCTCCTTACGTCTACAGTGGTACATCCAACAAATTAGCTATTTAGCACGCACACTGTTTACGCTGAAACATCGTCGGCAGGTTTTGATAAGTGATAAATCAGTTCTTCTTGACAAGGCAATTTTGCAATACCTCTCATCTATTAATATCTTAGATACACACGAAATATTTGACATTTACTTAGGTGAATTGACGTTAAAGTTTTGTTAATTGAATGAATCCAGTGGGTTAGAAAGTTTTATTTGATTATAATAACTGGGACACCTATACTTATTAGTTGTGGGGAAAATATCTTAAATAAAAAAAAAAGTACCCATCAGCTCATTGAACTTCGTGCAATTTCCGATTAAATCAAAACATATAGCAGTACTTCCGATACGTCTTATCAATGGTATCAATCAATCAGTATAAGATTATTACAGCTTTTTATATGAGTATACTTTTTCAGAGCTTTTTCTAGCAATATAGATGTTTTTATTAGATCTTTTTATAATTACATTAAATTTTAGGACCAAAATTGTAAGCATCTGGTCATATATTTATAGCTCTTCTGTAGGTATTCTCTAAACATAAAATATCCATACCATTGCTACTATTTTACAAAAAGAAAGTGGAATATTTATTGATCCAAATGGGTTACTACATGTCGCATGGTTTTGTCCCAGACTGTAAAATATTCCAACATGAAAGATTGTGAAGTATATGAGGATCTATATTCTCTCTGCGGCAAAATCATTAATTTCAAAACGCCACCGCGTGTTTGCCTAAGATTAAATTTCCGAAGCAATGCACTCCGTGCTATTTTCGTTACTGTCACTACATCCTGCTTGAAGGATTGATCAGGCGTAATATTGTATAATATTGGTAGTAGTTTTCCAATCTACTTATATTCCAAGCTCACCTTCTAAATTGCCATTAGAATCCTCTATTTTGTCATGCAATCCGTTAATTGATGTAGGGTCTATATCTGAAATCGAGGTATTTCAAGCGCTTAAGAAATTGAAAGCTAATTTTACCGTTAGTTACGATCGCATTCCTTCATTTATTTTAAAAGACTGTGCTGCTGTTTTCTCGTATCCATTAAGCTGTTTATTCAACTTGTCGCTCAAGACTTGTACTTTCCCCGATCTCTGGAAATCTGCTAGACCTACTCCAGTTTATAAGAAAGGTGATCGTCACTTTGTGGAAAACTATAGACCTATAGCTATTACTAACAACATAGCCAAAGTATTTGAATCTTGTTTATATAAAATTATCTATGCTCAGGTCCAAACTTTAATATCTCATGATCAACACGGTTTTGTGGCTAGGCGATCCACCATCACCAACTTAACTACTATTACCCAATACATATCTGAGAAACTCGATAATAATACACAAGTCGACGTTATCTACACCGATCTGACAAAAGCTTTCGACCACATTCACCATTCTCTACTGTTAATTAAACTGGATGCTCTTGGCTTTTCCTCATCACTAGTCACATTCTTCAAGTCTTACCTAACCAATCGTGATCACTACGTAGCTTACAAAGGTCACATTTCCAATAGTTTTGCACCATCCTCAGGTGTTCCGCAAGGAACTAATTTAGGTCCTTTATTATTTCTCTTGTTTATTAACGACCTAACGCTTGAACTTAATTGTTTAAAATTACTCTTTGCCGATGATTTAAAGTTATATGCTGCAATCAACACCATTGATGATTGTATTTCGCTTCAGAATGAAATTGAGGTGGTGCAGATTTGGTGCACTAGAAACAAGCGAACGATGAACGTTGCTAAATGTAGGTGTATGAGCTTCTCGCGTAAAACAAGTAACTTTACTTACAACTACACATATAACAAAGAAAGCATTCAACGTACTCAGTCTATGAGAGATTTAGGCATAATTTTTGACTCTAAACTTACATTTGTCGAGCACATCAATACTATGGCTGCCTCATCCTTGCGCATGTTGGGCTTCATCATAAGAACAACACGTAACTTCATGTCCTCAAACTCTATCTTGCCTTTGTATTTTTCATTCGTCCGTTCTAAGCTGTAGTACGCGTCACTAGTATGGTCACCAATCTACAATCGTCATATCAACACAATTGAACAAGTCCAAAGACGATTCTTGAAATACTTATACTTTAAAGACACCTCAGAGTATCCTGTTCAGAATTTTAGCCATGGTACGTTGCTCAATTTATATAAGGTTGATTCTTTGGAACTTCGTCGTAATCACGCAGGCATGAAATTTTTATGTGACCTAGTCAACCATCACTTAGACTCTCCAAAACTTTTAGAACAAGTTAACTTTGTCGTGCCTCGTTCAGGTTCTAGATCATCAGCGGTCTTTTACTGCAATAAACCGAATACTAATATGATGATTAAGTCGCCTCTCTATAAAATCTGTATGTATTATAATACTTCATCGAATACTTCCCTTGATATTAATTTTGATTCATTGGCGACACTACTAAATGAGTGTACCACCGACCTTCACTATATATAATTAATTAATTACTTAATATTAGTGTATATATGTAATGAGTTTGCTAGTTGAAAGAATTTTATTTTAGATGTAGGTAAAATTGAACATCATCTCTATCATATGATTATTTGTGATTGATTGATACACATTGATACATCTATCTATTTAGAATATATTTTGTTAGCTTTAAGAATAAATTATGTTTATCAGGAACACGTTATAATTTAGTTATGTCCTATAATTGGATTGTATAATCTGTTGGGCTAAATATATTATTATTATTATTATTATTATTATTATTATTATTATTATTATTATTATTATTATTATTATTATTATTATTATTATTATTATTATTATTATTATTATATTATTATTAGTAGCATTTACATCTGACAATAAGTCCTTCTTGTATAGCCTAAATGCTTACTTTCATCTGTTGATTAGGTGTAAGCATTATTACTATGATTGTATATTACCAGCGCAAATAATAATAAATGACCAACTTGTTTACGACAGCTGTCTTTAGATATAAAATTTGAAAATTGTGTACCTACGTAAAAGTACTAAAACAAATTACCAAAGCTGTTGGGTTTCTAGATTTTGTCGTTGAGCAATGCTGTCATTTAAAGAAAACCGCTAATGGCGTCATAACTTAAATAATGCCGTAATAAAAATATATCTATATACTACAAAATAAGTATTTATCAATCAAGATCGAGTGGGGAACATTCAGGAATGTCCGCCATAATAAAATTACTTCATAAAGATTTGATCAAATCGTTTCAACTTTTATATCTTGCGTAGGATTTTATTTATCATATACTCTGTGATAAATTTCATTAAATATGTTCGCATTTTAATAAACGATATTACATTCATATATCTCTTATGTCTATATTTAGCTTTGATCTTTTCAACAACTGCTCAAAGCCCGAAATAGAAACAAATCATCAATTAGTTTGCTTTAAATTCAACTGGTTTCTGAGTGAACTGAAATAGGAGTAGATAGCAAATATCACGATATAGCAAAGCCCTATCTTCATCGTTGAATGAAAAGTAAATAGACGTTTACATGCAATTGTAATAAAACTTTAAAGACGAGTTCATAGAAAGAGAGAGGGAAGGTTAATAACTTCCTCTGTCTGTAGAAACTCAATTGACTTCTCTGCGCTTCTGACTCCAAATATGCATGAACATATAGAGAATAGGAAAAGTTTTGAACCTTTAGAAGGTGATATTCTATCCCGACATAAATTCATTTTTGTGTAAACATCAAAATATTTACTTTCGGTAATGATATCAATATAATTAGGTAGCTATTACTAAAATTGATTTCGAAAGGTACGTGTAAATATAGAATTCACTTCCTACTGTTTTATTCTGTATCTGCGCAATCGATTTGTTTGACCTGATTAAATGTTACCATCATTAAATTAAAATATATACAAAAATATATTGCAATTTTCTTAAATATTAGACACACATTGATCTAAATGACCCAATTCAAATAATTGACTATATGCGAGACCTTTATAATATTTATGAGGAGTAAAAAACAAAAACTCATTATAACTGGTAATATAATCAAATTGAAAGGTATATTTGATAAACGACTATTAAGTTTCAAACCCATCAGAGCATGATATAAGGAGATAAATTAGTACAAACAAAGAGAGGGAGGGGGTGAAGTTCCTTAGACTCTTTGTTTATCGACATCGCCGAATAAATTATGCTTCTTTCTTCCTCTAGAAGAAGAAGTAATTCATTCTTCTGCGTAGCTCATCTCTCCAACTTTTATTAAAAATTCCTCATTCTGAATTGCAATGAAATACTCGGGCGATGCATATATTTCTCGTAATGCTTTCATAATAAAAAATATGTAATAATATTATTATTAACATAATGATTTTTCTTAGTTCCGGTTAGTTTGTGTAGAAGTAATCTTTCGCTAAATAATTTTTTGTGTGATATACTTAGGAATTGAAATAATAGAAACTACTTATTCAGTTGTAACGTTTTTCAAAAATCCATTTGGTGTTTAAGACTTGCCATGGACAAAAGAGTAGATGCTTGCTGGCGCCGTTCTTTTACTAAGCTTTTTGTGATTAATTTATTTTATTAGTTTATTGCTACAAAGCTCCTAGTTTTTTGAAAACTGCGGTACATTATCGAAAGATGATAGGGGTTACTTAATGTCTAAATGAAGAAGAATTGGCCGTACTTTTGGATATCAACAAGTCGATTCTTTATATTGTCGATCAATATAGACAATGTTGAAATAGAAATCTTATTCTAGCAATCCGTTATTACAGATCTTATTTGACTCTTTCATACTGTTTATTATTAGCGTATATGTTTTAGCATTATTTAGCCAAACTTTATTACAATTATTGCTTTCAAAATCAACCATGTAGACATAAAACATATAGAAGTGTTTTATTCTTATCAGAACTTAGAATTCGTTTTTGTATTTTTTTCTTCTTAAATCATTTCTCGTCATAAAATATGACGTTCATTCATTATCCCATTGCCTAGGGATTACATTACCAGAGTAGGCAAACTGAAATATCGATCAGCACTGTCTTCGGGTTAGCTTGTATTTCTCTCTTTAGCGCCACTTTTGTCGGAGGAATCACCCTACTTAATAAATTTGTTGATCACATGATCGTATTTTTCTAGTTATTGCTCGGTTTAACAAATCCAACTTGAAGACTTATTTTTTTATGTATTTCGTGCTATGTAAATCTATATACAGTGGCTCACAGCTTGTTTGATGCACTGCCTATTTTAAAATATAACTCCCAATAATTTTAAAAATAAAAAGAATATCGACACAAAACTGTAACAACATTTATCAATAATATATCTAGTTTAACTGAGAAACTTCTCTTATTCTACACAAGTGCTGTTTATCAATATAAAAATTAGAAATAAAAAATACTGCTAAATATTATGGCACAGCTTATTTGATTCAGTTCCATTCAAACTTAAAAATAATATAATCTATTCATTTTGCACTACTTTTAATATTTGGTATGATATTCCTTTACGGATATAATAGCCTGCATCCTTTTGGCATTGACGAAACAAGCTTTTGTGTAATATCGGGGGTGATTTTTTGCCATCGTTCTTCAAGTCATCGCCGCTGGAAATTTTGTGTTTACGGATATTTTTGTCCAATATAGCCCAGAGATTTTCAATTACGTTCATGTTAGGAGACTGGGCAGGTGGTATTAATAAGTGGGGACAGTTCCATATGAGTCAGGACCGCACAATTGCCGACTTGTGCTTTGGATCATTGTCTTGATAAAACTTAAAATGTTCACTTATACCCATTTTTTCCGCACTTTGCAACAAATTCTTTTTGAGTATATTGGGGTACGTATTTTTGTCCATTATTCCCTCAATAAATTCTAAATTTCTAACACCGGATGCATTTATACACTTCCAAACCTTCGCACTTCCTCCGCCATGCTTCACTGTGGCTTTGAGCTTCTCCTTCTTTAATTCGGTGTTGGATTTCCGCCACATGTAGGACATGCCATCGGACCCAAAAATGTTGAACTTGGACTCGTCCTTGCTAATATGCTCCTTAGAAAAGGTAATACGGCTTTGCTGATGTTTTTTTACTCAAGAACGAGCTACTCGACCACTAAAGTCATGTTTGCGAAGCACACTACGGACGGGTTCAGCACTGCATGACTTTTCTAATTCATGTTGAAATCAATAGCTAGTTTTGGAGCCGATAACTTCGGGTTTGCTTTGATTTTCCGGCCAATATATCGCTCGTAAGATGCATTGAAAATTTTATTTGGTGCACTTCCTTTCTTATCTTTCACCGGATTCTTACCTACAAAACGTTGAATAATATGCTGCACTGTTTGTAGACGCACTCAGATTGACCATCTAAGCAATTTTTCGATAAGATTGCACCAATTTATAATGATATAAGACCAGTTCACGCTGTTTTACAGTTGTACGGCGACCCATCTTTTTTAATTTAAGGCTTGTATTAGCTAAAATTTATTTCTGTTAATTGTAATTGCCACCCTAACGGCTGAGATGAAACCACCAACCACAGCGCAACAATTTGTCAACTGAACACGCAAAAGTTGCATCTGCATCAAATAAGCTGTGAGTTGCGTTTTTGTTACATAATCCATAATCCTGTTGTGCAAAACGTGGCAGTGTATATTTGTGAATTTCGTTATGCGAATTAGGTTCGCTGAACATGCGTTTACAAACTTGCATCAAAATTTTATCCACATTCTTTTTATTTTTTTAAGTATTGGAACTTTTTTTTAATAGGCACTGGCACTGCATCAAATAAGCTGTGAGCCACTATACATTTAATGTTATTGTAAAGAAATTAATAAATAATAATCATATATCAGTTGCACCTGTTACAAATTATTGTTGGGGTATAGATGGCAGCAAGAATAGAGAAATAAAGGAGGAGAAGTTATTGTTTGAGTTAAGGTATTGCAATAATTTTGCATTACTTCCGTTTTACTGGCACTAGAACTAGCTTGAAAGTTATCGGGCTTCTTTATCGTTCATTTAAGATTCACCTAAAATGAAACATGGAATATTTATTGAATATGTTGCAGTTACATTTTGGCACAGTATCGTTATGGTGGTATTCCTCTACAAAATTTGCCAATTTTTCCACGTTGCACATACCTCCCTAATCGCTAAAGGATGCCCATTTCTCTTCCGCTTCTTCTGAAGGAATTTTTTCAGTTGCCATACATAAAAAAATCATCAGAATCAAGTTCAAACCTTTCAAGAGTTTTCTCGTGGGCACATTCTGGCCATCAAGCAGAATTTATGTTTTTGCAACTAATTTTTTGTCTACGCTTACCTATAAGCTTGGTGCAAGTGAAGATATTGAAGTGATTCCCCCAGAATTTTCTTAAGTTCTGAGATCATTTTAAAGGACTTCTTTGATGTAGAGTTTTTAGAACTTTCATGACCTGCGGCTCCGTAGGTTGCATGACAGACATAGTTAAGTAACAATTTTTTTATTTATAAATATTTTTTGACGGCCATTGTTTTGATTTGATTAAATATTTTCCAGGATTTTTGCGACGAAACGAAATCTATGTATGTACATACATATATGTATTCTATTGCTTTGAAGTGCGTATCTCCTTTTTTGTTTAAGTGCAATTCTACGTATGGATATATATACCTCCAATCAATAAACCAGCAGTTTGTCAAATTTTTGAAATTAATGTACGTTTCATATATTCTCAATAAAGCTGTTAACCGCCTTGTTTCATTATTAAAACTACAAATCAAAGCCTCATAGAAGCAACGTTATTCTCGTACATGTAGTTGTTCTGTTATTATGTTAACACGTAAAATAAGTGTTAATCTAAACTAAGTTCAGAAATTAAAAGCAGTATAGGATAAAGTATGGAGAACATTAACATTATGTATTATGTAAGCGTTTGATAACACATTGTTATGGCTTTACCAAAGTTATAATTCAGCAAAATTTATGAATATCTACTTTGGTTAATTACAGTCAGCGATAAGTTAGCGTAAGTTTCAACTCTAATTACTGAATACTGCTAGTAAAACTTTACAACTACAGCACAAACCACTTGAATTATTGATTGTACTTCTTAGTCTTTTCGTTTGAATATAAAATAGAAATAATAATAATTGAAATTCATTACAACACACTTACAAAGAAAGCTTCTTACCTGTATACATATCCCGATTACTTGAAAACACATTTGCGTAGTTTTAACTCAAATTGGATGGTTGTCAGTCAGCTCTTTACCATCGTAATTGTATAATTAGTTAATACACAAATACAATTATTCCTTGCTCGAGGAGGTTGGACTCTTTATAAATACTGTAAAAATATTGAATTAATACTGAAATACACTCAGCATAATATCTCCTATGTAAATATGTAGTTATATAAATATTGCGCCCTTTCATGTGGTACAATTCCGCTCCTACTGCCCCTTTTCAGCTGTAGGCAAAATCGATTAAAGTTAAAGCGTAGAGAATCGACTATATTGTAGAAAATTCCTAACTAGTGGTTTTAATTTTCTATGTAAAGGAAGCTAACGTCGCTTTGATAAGCATGATAGAATTTAGTTGGTATTTTTACGCAAAGTGGTACACTTCTTTTAATTAGACATTTTTCATTTTTAAGAGTTACAATTATTTATTTAGTATTGAGTAGCGATTATATTGCAACATGATTATTAAAGACTATCCGATTTTATAACAAAGAATGAATTCAACGTTGAATTGTGAATATTGTTGAAAAGCCATTGTTTTATACATTTGCTATTAAACTGTAATTTTTCTTTTCGAATAAAAATAAAATGCTTTTTGCTGAGCTCACTTGAAAATGAATTTAGAAGATTAGTTTTTTGAGTATACGTGACTTTAACAGACATAAATAAAATCCACAAACTTCACAAATTATTTTTTTTATATTGTATATGTATTTCGTGCCAATGCGACGCTAATACACACACTACATCTAATTTGTATTCTACGAATGAAATATTTTACAAAAAATAATTTAAATAAACAAAAATAACAGATTTTACAAAAACATGAAAAAAATTAAGACGGATGTATACATTGTGCCTATCACTACTAAAATTAATTTGTAAGTTTGTGGTTTTATTTTTTTGTATTTTCATTTATATTTTAGTTCCTAAGCTCAAAGCACACACTTTTAACAGATACGAGGGAGCGTTTTTATATTCGCGGAATGGGGGATAAAGGGTGGAAATAAAAAAACCAAATTATTTTTCTTTTTCAATATATTCACCTGCAAGACGGATACATTTTTCACATCTTTCAATTAATTTATTTATACCCTTAAAAAAAATGATTTCTCTTTATCTGCAAAATACGCCGAAACTGCCTCCTTGACTTCATCATCGGCAGTAAATTTTTTACCCCGCAGCTCTTTTTTCATTTTCGGAAACAGGTAATAATCACTCGGGGCCGGGTCTGGGCTGTAGGGTGGGTGATTCACAATTTCGAAGCCCACCTTATGCAGGGCAGCTAACGCAACGCGGCTCTTGTGGACGGGTGCGTTGTCGTGCAAAAGCAGCACACCTTTCGTCAATTTTCTCTGTCTTTTCTCTTTAATGGCTTCTTTTACTCGCTCTAATATTGAAGCATAATATTCTCCGGTTATAGAAACACCTTTATCTGTATAATCAATCAACAATATTCCCTCCGAGTCCCAAAATACCGTTGCCATGAGTTTCCCAGCTGATTGTGACACTTTAAATTTCTTGGAAGGTGCTGTGCCCTTTTTATGCCACTGCATGGAGTCTTGTTTGGACTCAGGTTCATAATGATGAACCCAAGTTTCGTCTCCAGTAACAATTCGACTCAATACACCATCCTTGTCTTACAGAGGTCCAAAAATGCACGCGAACACGCGATTTTTTCCATATTTCACTTTTCACTCCTGATTATGTTACTTGGTTGACGATAGCTCAAAGACTAACTGTCTAATAACAATGAAACTTCGTATTTATACTAATTATGAGTCGCTGCACAGGCCACGCCCCCAATGCGCCTAAGCGCCCCCCTACAACCCGCTCATTCCGCGAATATAAAAACGCTCCCTCGTATGTTAGTTTTTTAAGTGGAGTGTAAATGATTCTAGTTCGCATTTTTTAAAGAAGATTCACATATCATTATTATTAATTATAAAATATTGTACTGGCTATAAACAGTAAAGTAACAGTCTGCTTAAATCTTTCTACTGTTATAAGTATCATAATTTATGAACATGAAAATTGTTTGTTTTCCAAGTTGGCAATTTTTCAAAACATAACCGTCAAAATTTTCGTTCATCGCAATGATTCAGACGCTTGTTATATCAGCGCAAAGTAAACTGTTGTCAGCAAATTTTGATAAATGGAAAAGGAATCATAGATTATGTACTTATCTTTAAAAAAGGAAACAAAAGCAATAACCACTCAAGAATCTTATTTATTTAACTGATGATCAGTGATATTGATCCTGCATTTGTTGATTGTTAACCATAAATACAAATAAGAATTTAATTTAGTTATGCTAAAACACTATCCACTTTTGGCGCTGGATAATAATGGTTGACAAAACCTAAGAAGACCATTATTTACCCGAAATGAAGCAATAATAATAATGAAGCAATGGACGGAGTACACTATGCCGAAAAGGTGATGACTATTACCTACGGATCTGCTGTGTAATTGCAGTGCCATTTTGTCAGGATAATGCACTGTCAAATTAATGTTTTCATAAGATTTTCTTAACTGCATTTCAAACTGCTTCCATATCCAGTAAGCGATTTGGATCTTATGACAAGGTACCTCATACCTGACATTATATTTCAAAAAATTTCAATTAGTTCACGTTGATACAAAAATGAAAAGAACTAAATATTAACGAAGTACATGCAACGAGGATTATAAAAACAGTAGGAAAATGGACAGAAGATTGAAGAAGGATGAGAAAAGTGGTCTATCAATAATACTGTGACGAAACTGCAAGTGAAGCACTGGAGAATATTAGGAAGAAATGGTCTTTTACTAAACCTGGTAGGTCTATTAACATTTTGTACAAACTGTTCTGGATCCGATATGGAGAAAATTAGACAAATAGCTTTAAAAACACAATTATCTAAATAAATCAATGTCAATATTTGTTTTGAATTGTACTGATTAGGTAGTTCTGTTGTGCTGTATTACGGCATGTAAAAATGATACCGTATTATGCAAGAAATGAAGGAATTGCTATGATGTTGACATGTAGAAAAAGTAATTAAAATGCGTTGGCTTTAGAAATTTGACGCCAATATAGTAAAAGAGGAAATAACTTTTAACAATCGTTTTAAATTCAACGGCATTCAAAATTCCTTATTATTATTTCCTTTTGATGTAGCCAAAGTTAATTCGTCAAGAGCGTACACTTTTTCATGTATATGTAGTTTTCTTGCTTGTGTGGACAACAATGGGTCGGTTGGAGAGCTGCCTAACTATTGTTATCCGTCCTATAATTATTCTCTTCATTTGTTAATGTAACAATGCCTATTAAAATTTTACAGTCATGCTCACCGCTATATTATTTTTTCTAATTACAAGCGTTTAGGCTTTCACGGCCGATGCCGTTAAATGATGACATTTTTTACAGCTTTCTCTGTGTGTCGCTACCAACCCTCGCACTTTGAGTTTGAAACCTTGAGGAAATATGTGAAATATATTTTCGCAAATGTTTAAAAGACGATGTATTTTTTTTATTACGTTTAGGAGGTTATCATACAAATTTGGGGAACAATCTGAGTTGTTATTAACAGACACTTAGATCTAACATTTAAATGATGCTGATGATGGTGATACGAAAATATACTAATAAGTATTTTATTATATGAAACACTCCAGGCACATTTTCGTTTCTTGTTTTTTTTTTCTATCATAGATTACATGGCAACATCCAAGCCAGGTTCGTATTCGAACAAAACTTAAAACATGACCGAACTACGCTCATTACATGCTTCAACCATTAGGTTCCGAAAAATAAATACACTGGCTGATTCATTTTCAGCCTTAATCATGGGGATCTCGCTTATTATTGAAGACAGGCTGGTTTAAATTTGGCAAAGTTTCTAAATTTAATGGTCATTATCAAACTGAACAAAAAAATGGGCCTATGACAAATGACAATCGAGTTTTCATATAAATAATAATCCATTGATATCTACGCGCGAACTGGCTTCAGACTTAAATTTTTCACAGGCTCGTGCATGTAGAATTTGGTTGCGTGAAGTTATCCACACTTTTCCAGCCACACTTCTATCGTAACGAAAGTTGGAATGAAGTAGTAATTCCAATATAACATATACGATGGTGGTTTTCTTATAAATTTTACAATACATGCTCTACAATCCACAATATATTAACCGAATTATCTCTGGTGGAAGCTATTTGATATATCTAACAACGAAATTTAATTGGCTCGTCGTTTGTGGCCTTCAGAATAAAGAAAAATCGAAAAACCGCGGATGGGATAATTAAAACGTCGTGATTCTCTTATTAATTCGAGTGCCTCGACACCGACCATAGGTCATATTTTGGCATGATGGTCTCGTACCATACCAACCATCAAATTCATTTGGCTGGCCGTTTACGACCTTCAAAAGTAATAAAAATCGAAAAATCGTGGCTGGGATAATTAAAACGTCGTAATTCTCTTATTAATTCGAGTGCCTCGACACCGACCATAGGTCATATTTTGGCATGATGGTCTCGTACCATACCAACCAGTAAATTCATTTGGCTGGCCGTTTACGACCTTCAAAAGTAATAAAAATCGAAAAACCGTGGCTGGGATAATTAAAACGTCGTGACGCTCTTATTAATGCGAGTACCTCGACACCGACCATAGCTCATATTTTGGCATCATGCTCTTGTACCATACCAACCATCGAATTCATTTGGCTGGCCGTTTACGACCTTCAAAAGTAATAAAAATCGAAAAACTGTGGATGGGATTATTAAAACGTCGTGATTCTCTTATTAATTCGAGTGCCTCGACACCGACCATAGGTTATATTTTGGCATGATGGTCTCGTACCATACCAACCACCAGATTCATTTGGCTGGCCGTTTACGACCTTCAAAAGTAATAAAAATCGAAAAACCGTGGCTGGGATAATTAAAACGTCGTGACGCTCTTATTAATGCGAGTGCCTCGACACCGACCATAGCTCATATTTTGGCATCATGGTCTTGTACCATAACAACCATCGAATTCATTTGGCTGGCCGTTTACGACCTTCAAAAGTAATAAAAATCGAAAAACTGTGGATGGGATTATTAAAACGTCGTGATGCTCTTATTAATTCGAGTGCCTCGACACCGACCATAGGACATATTTTGGCATCATGGTCTCGTACCATACCAACCATCAAATTCATTTGGCTGGCCGTTTACGACCTTCAAAAGTAATAAAAATCGAAAAACCGTGGCTGGGATAATTAAGACGTCGTGACGCTCTTATTAATGCGAGTGCCTCGACACCGACCATAGCTCATATTTTGGCATCATGGTCTTGTACCATAACAACCATCGAATTCATTTGGCTGGCCGTTTACGACCTTCAAAAGTAATAAAAATCGAAAAACTGTGGATGGGATTATTAAAACGTCGTGATGCTCTTATTAATTCGAGTGCCTCGACACCGACCATAGGACATATTTTGGCATCATGGTCTCGTACCATACCAACCATCGAATTCATTTGGCTGGCCGTTTACGACCTTCAAAAGTAATAAAAATCGAAAAACCGTGGCTGGGATAATTAAAACGTCGTGATGCTCTTATTAATTCGAGTGCCTCGACACCGACCATAGGTCGTATTTTGGCATGCTGGTCTCGTACCATACCAACCATCGAATTCATTTGGCTGGCCGTTTACGACCTTCAAAAGTAATAAAAATTGAAAAACCGTGGCTGGGATAATTAAAACGTCGTAATTCTCTTATTAATTCGAGTGCCTCGACACCGACCATAGGTCATATTTTGGCATGATGGTCTCGTACCATACCAACCAGTAAATTCATTTGGCTGGCCGTTTACGAACTTCAAAAGTAATAAAAATCGAAAAACCGTGGCTGGGATAATTAAAACGTCGTGATGCTCTTATTAATTCGAGTGCCTCGACACCGACCATAGCTCATATTTTGGCATCATGGTCTTGTACCATACCAACCATCGAATTCATTTGGCTGGCCGTTTACGACCTTCAAAAGTAATAAAAATCGAAAAACCGTGCCTGGGATAATTAAAACGTCGTGATGCTCTTATTAATTCGAGTGCCTCGACACCGACCATAGCTCATATTTTGGCATCATGGTCTTGTACCATACCAACCATCGAATTCATTTGGCTGGCCGTTTACGACCTTCAAAAGTAATAAAAATCGAAAAACCGTGCCTGGGATAATTAAAACGTCGTGTTGCTCTTATTAATTCGAGTGCCTCGACACCGACCATAGGTCATATTTTGGCATGATGGTCTTGTACCATACCAACCATCGAATTCATTTGGCTGGCCGTTTACGACCTTCAAAAGTAATAAAAATCGAAAAACCGTGGCTGGGATAATTAAAACGTCGTAATTCTCTTATTAATTCGAGTGCCTCGACACCGACCATAGGTCATATTTTGGCATGATGGTCTCGTACCATACCAACCAGTAAATTCATTTGGCTGGCCGTTTACGACGTTCAAAAGTAATAAAAATCGAAAAACCGTGGCTGGGATAATTAAAACGTCGTGATGCTCTTATTAATTCGAGTGCCTCGACACCGACCATAGCTCATATTTTGGCATCATGGTCTTGTACCATACCAACCATCGAATTCATTTGGCTGGCCGTTTACGACCTTCAAAAGTAATAAAAATCGAAAAACTGTGGATGGGATTATTAAAACGTCGTGATTCTCTTATTAATTCGAGTGCCTCGACACCGACCATAGGTTATATTTTGGCATGATGGTCTCGTACCATACCAACCACCAGATTCATTTGGCTGGCCGTTTACGACCTTCAAAAGTAATAAAAATCGAAAAACCGTGGCTGGGATAATTAAGACGTCGTGACGCTCTTATTAATGCGAGTGCCTCGACACCGACCATAGCTCATATTTTGGCATCATGGTCTTGTACCATAACAACCATCGAATTCATTTGGCTGGCCGTTTACGACCTTCAAAAGTAATAAAAATCGAAAAACTGTGGATGGGATAATTAAAACGTCGTGATGCTCTTATTAATTCGAGTGCCTCGACACCGACCATAGGACATATTTTGGCATCATGGTCTCGTACCATACCAACCATCAAATTCATTTGGCTGGCCGTTTACGACCTTCAAAAGTAATAAAAATCGAAAAACCGTGGCTGGGATAATTAAAACGTCATGTTGCTCTTATTAATTCGAGTGCCTCGACACCGACCATAGGTCATATTTTGGCGCGACCATGATGCCAAAATATGACCTATGGTCGGTGTCGAGGCACTCGAGTTAATAAGAGCAACACGACGTTCTAATTATCCCAGCCACGGTTTTTCGATTTTTATTACTTTTGAAAGTCGTAAACGGCCAGCCAAATGAATTTGATGGTTGATATGGTACGAGACCATCATCCCAAAATATGACCTATGGTCGGTGTCGAGGCACTCGAATTAATAAGAGCATCACGACGTTTTAATTATCCCAGCCACGGTTTTTCGATTTTTATTACTTTTGAAGGTCGTAAACGGCCAGCCAAATGAATTTGGTGGTTGGTATGGTACGAGACCATTATGCCAAAATATGACCTATGGTCGGTGTCGAGGCACTCGAATGAATAAGAGCATCACGACGTTTTAATTATCCCAGCCACGGTTTTTCGATTTTTATTACTTTTGAAGGTCGTAAACGGCCAGCCAAATGAATTTGATGGATGGTATGGTACGAGACCATCATGCCAAAATACGGCCTATGGTCGGTGTCGAGGCACTCGAATTAATAAGAGCATCACGACGTTTTAATAATCCCATCCACAGTTTTTCGATTTTTATTACTTTTGAAGGTCATAAGCGGCCAGCCAAATGAATTCGATGGTTGGTATGGTATGAGACCATGATGCCAAAATATGACCTATGGTCGGTGTCGAGGCACTCGAATTAATAAGAGTATCACGACCTTTTAATTATCCCATCCACGGTTTTTCGATTTTTATTACCTTTGAAGGTCGTAGACGGCCAGCCAAATGAATTTGATGGTTGGAATGGTACGAGACTATGATGCCAAAATATGACCTATGGTCGGTGTCGAGGCACTCGAATTAATAAGAGCATCACAACGTTTTAATTATCCCAGCCACGGTTTTTTCGATTTTCATTACTTTTGAAGGTCGTAAACGGCCAGCCAAATGAATTTGATAGCTTGTATTGTAGGAGATCATGATGCCAAAATATGAGCTATGGTCGGTGTCGAGGCACTCGAATTAATAAGTGCATCACAACGTTTTAATTATCCCAGCCACGGTTTTTCGATTTTTATTACTTTTGAAGGTCGTAAACGGCCAGCCAAATGAATTTGATGGATGGTATGGTACGAGACCATCATGCCAAAATACGACCTATGGTCGGTGTCGAGGCACTCGAATTAATAAGAGCATCACAACGTTTTAATTATCCCAGCTACGGTTTCTTCGATTTTTATTACTTTTGAAGGTCGTAAACGGCCAGCCAAATGAATTCGATGGTTGGCATGGTACAAGACCATCATGCCAAAATATGACCTATGGTCGGTGTCGAGGCACTCGAGTTAGTAAGAGCAACACAACGTTTTAATTATCCCAGCCACGGTTTTTCGATTTTTATTACTTTTGAAGGTCGTAAACGGCCAGCCAAATGAATTTGGTGGTTGGTATGGTACGAGACCATCATGCCAAAATATGACCTATGGTCGGTGTCGAGGCACTCGAATTAATAAGAGCAACACGACGTTTTAATTATCCCAGCCACGGTTTTTCGATTTCTATGACTTTTGAAGGTCGTAAGCGGCCAGCCAAATGAATTTGATGGTTGGTATGGTACGAGACCATCATGCCAAAGTATGACCTATGGTCGGTGTCGAGGCACTCGCATTAATAAGAGCATCACGACGTTTTAATTATCCCAGCCACGGTTTTTCGATTTTTATTACTTTTGAAGGTCGTAAACGGCCAGCCAAATGAATTTGATGGATGGTATGGTACGAGACCATCATGCCCAAATACGGCCTATGGTCGGTGTCGAGGCACTCGAATTAATAAGAGCATCACGACGTTTTAATAATCCCATCCACAGTTTTTCGATTTTTATTACTTTTGAAGGTCATAAACGGCCAGCCAAATGAATTCGATGGTTGGTATGGTATGAGACCATGATGCCAAAATATGACCTATGGTCGGTGTCGAGGCACTCGAATTAATAAGAGCATCACGACGTTTTAATTATCCCAGCCACGGTTTTTCGATTTTTATCACTTTTGAAGGTCATAAACTGCCAGCCAAATGAATTCGATGGTTGGTATGGTATGAGACCATGATGCCAAAATATGACCTATGGTCGGTGTCGAGGCACTCGAATTAATAAGAGCATCACGACGTTTTAATTATCCCAGCCACGGTTTTTCGATTTTTATCACTTTTGAAGGTCATAAACGGCCAGCCAAATGAATTCGATGGTTGGTATCGTATGAGACCATGATGCCAAAATATGACCTATGGTCGGTGTCGAGGCACTCGAATTAATAAGAGAACCACGACGTTTTAATTATCCCATCCGCGGTTTTTCGATTTTTCTTTATTCTGAAGGCCACAAACGACGAGCCAATTAAATTTCGTTGTTAGATATATCAAATAGCTTCCACCAGAGAGAATTCGGTTAATATATTGTGGATTGTAGAACATGTATTGTAAAATTTATAAGAAAACCACGATCGTATATGTTATATTGGAATTACTACTTCATTCCAACTTTCGTTACGATAGAAGTGTGGCTGGAAAAGTGTGGATAACTTCACGCAACCGTAGAATTTTACATCGCAATAAGTTTAAACAATACGGGATTAGGTACAGGAACTAGGTACAGTGATAATTTAAAAAATATAACAAGTAGTAAAACAAAATCATCTACAACCAATTTGCAAATTCAGGTATGTGCAACAGAAATACGGAGCACTATTGGACCGTACAAAATCTCAGACAAAATCGAATAATCATCTCACAATCCGACAAGTGTGAGCAATTATCTGAGTGAGTCATGAATTTCCAAATCTTTGGATAAGAAATAGCGGAGTTATGGAGTGGCCCGCAAAATTTTCTGACTTAAGTCATTTAGATTTTGTATATGCGGTTATTAAAAATTATATTTATAGAGAAGATGTCAACAAAACATGGAAGAACTTCGAGATTGACTCCAGAATGCCTTCTCTGCAATTTTTACGATATTTTTATATTACTAACAGCGATAGTTAAAATGTTTGACTGTTTAAAATTCCATCGCTACCATATTTAATCATAAAATTCATTTTTCATTAATTAAAGCATAGTATCAAAACTTTTTGTTAAGGTCAAGTGAAGATGCTGGGGGTAAAAGTAGAAAATCAGTTTTTGCATTAAAAAAATCTCGAATGTCATTTTTTGTAGGTTCATTTTTCTTTAGTTTGATAACAACCACAAAATTTAGAAACTTTATCAAATTTAAACTTGCCTTCTATCTCCAATAATAAGCGTGATCTCTATGTTGAGGGTCAAAAATAAATTAGCTAGCTAGGACTTTTACACATATATCTGTATAATAAGATTTATATGTAGATACATACCTATGTAAACTTTGGCCCTTATATGAATGTAATAATGGCATTATCCACATACCTGTAAGATATGAAATGCTGAAAACTGAAACCAAAATATTCAATTGCGTCCATTTCTTTATATGTACTTGATGACTTGCGATGTAATAAAAGCATTTTAAGTAAGCTTATTAAGTAAGATATCATGATGAAATGTTGCAGACTCTACACTAAGGTCAATATATAAGCCGGGCTCACTCGTTTGTTAATTATTACGTCCAAACAATATTTATAACCATATAAAGCGCATTACTAGTATGAGGAATTCCAATATATCGAAAATTGAACGCCACTTAACAATGTATGTTATGTATGTATACTGTAGTAAATATTTCTATTCAACATGAGTGAATGACCTTTTGAAACATAAAATATCTTCTGGGAAAGGGGCCAATAATAAATCATTTCTATCGTTCAACCTCAGTATTTCGTCGTATAGTGTATAACTTTATTACGAAGGCAGCCAAAACAAAGGGAAGTTGTGAGAGAAACATTCTCAAAGCAATAGAAATAGTCGTATACATACAATTTCTGTTTAAAATGAAAACTGAAGAGTTCCGATTTCGTTGGGAATTTGGTTTATGGTCTGATATCCAATAAATATCAAAACAGCACATTAAAAAGTTTAGTAGAATAATTTAAATCTAAACATGTAACAGGCTTTGTTCTGACTGATTTACAATCATGCTATAGCTCAACGGTTTACTGTAGAGCCGCGAGAGTTGCAGAGAATTCCATCTTTTTCTGGCGGCTTTTCTCTAATCCTTTTAGTTTTTGATTTATTCGCAATATTGCGCATTTCCGTCTTTTTCAAAGAAAAACTGTGCAGCTATCTCCTTGAATACCACAACAATGGCGAAAAATTAGACAATGATTTGCAGGTGAAATTTTTATTATACAAAAATTACAACACAAAATATCGGGCACCAATCATGGCAGAATTGAATCACAATTGTTATTCATTATTTTCACAATAAAGGATCGTTTTACATTTGCTAATAATATAATAATGGCCATGCCTATCAGATATAGATATTTTTGTTGATACGCATGGCCATTTATATTATTCGTAAATGTAAAACGATCCTTTATTGTGAAAATAACGAATAACAATTGTGATTAAAAGATTCAATTCTGCCATGATTGGTGTCTGATTGATACATATTAAATGTCAATTTCTTCCACTGAAGAAGTCTTTTTAACGAAAACATAATATTATATGTTCTAGAATAAATTGGAATTTAATTAATTGTTGTTTTATTGACCTATAAGTGGAAATATTTCAGGAATTGAAAGATTGGTTTACTTACTTAAGTTTAGTATTTACATACCTGACGTTTTCTCTCGTTAGCAGAAGACTATGATGTTGTTAAAGCGAATAATACATTATTTACTTCAAAATAAAAAGAAACTGATTTAATTGGACGTTGTTTAAATCTAGTACGACAACACAAGCCGCTACGGAAGGTAGCCATATAATAAAAGAAGAGGGGAATAGTAACGTTTAAGTAAGAGGTATAAATGTTCGAAATCGAGTAATTTTTGACATGATATGCGATATTAGAGGGGACATACACAGTCATAGTAGCTACCAGAGTATTTAAAGCTAGTGTTCATTTTTTAAATGTATTAACAAATATGTGTGTAACCAATGACAGAACATAAATATAGCGCAACACATGCAACTTGATATTTATTTCAATAGAAAGTATGTCTAACTTTTCAATCAACTGCACCTTGGTTTCCAATCCTGAATCGGTAGGAATCGGCGTGTTAGTAAAAGAATTGAATATTCGACATGAACTCAAATTGGACCCAAGAATTAAGATTACAAGTGCTGACATGATTGCCGTCTCGGAAGCTCTGAAAATAGTAGAAGAGAGGAACATCAAAAAAATTTAGATTTTTTTAGATTCCCAAAATGCGTTGTTGGGAATCAACAATACAGGCATCAACGCCTCTCTGGGTCAAATAGTAGCAACAATTAAGGTAAAGTACCATACACTTACAGAAAGAGGATTTATTATAAAATTCATTTGGATACCTAGCCACAGAAACATTGAAGGCAATGAATCAGCAGAGAGCCTTGCAAAAAATGCGACTAAACTTAATGAAACCACTTCACTGTATAAAGCCACTGTACCAGATATTCTTAGGACATGCAATAAGGGAATAACTGCAGCTTGACAAGAGGAATGGGACAGATTCACAAGATCCAAAGCGAAAGCTTATGCCAAAATATGCAGCAAGGTTAACATAACACTTTGGTTTGAGAAATGTAACCTACCTAGATCTCATATTGTTACATTTACAAGAATGCGATTTAATCATTGTCACACTCCTTTCCACCTAAACAAAATTTAGATCAAGGATTCTCCTAACTGTAGTTGTGGTAAAGTTGGTGATCTGCAACATTTATTATTTGAATGTCCAGACCAAACTAATTTATCGAATGATCTCTACAGGAAACTAATCAGCCAAAACTTGCAATCACTGTTAAACGTGTTCTCCGTCTTAGAAAATACAAACAACGAAACGATTATGAATGTTATGGAATTCTTAAAGAAGACCAACCGTAAACTTTAAAATCCTGCTTGCACAGTAGTTAGATAACTTGCTTTGCTTGACTTTGCATGCCACTGTAGCTGAAGTAGAAATAGCTTATCATATTAAACTTAACTCTACCATATTCATACGTCCTTACAGATATCCTTTCCGAATTTAAACGTGTGTGCGTCAACAAAAGACAATTCTATGACTTTATGTTACAAAAGTGACTGCCTGAAATGGACCAATCCAGAGGCCAATTAAATTGAGAAGAAGAAGAAGAAGAAGAACTGCACCTTGTTGTAACATGAACATATTTAGCATTTAACACTTATTGGACAGTTTCTTATTAAAGACTATAGTTCTTTCAAGAACCTACACAATATAGAAATTTCTAAATGAAGCCTAATTAAATGAAGAGTGTAATAAGGAAATGATACAGATATTGTCGTTTTATCAGTGACTTGTTGGAGCCAAGACTGTGTTCCTGATAAGGAACACTAAACAATTAAACCCACTGAACACCAAACAAGTTTTAACTAAAAACACCGACGCGTTTCAACAGCAATGCTGTCATTATCAAGGCGATAATAAAAACTAAATTTTAATTTAACTTTTTAATTTAGTTTTTATTATCGCCTTGATAATGACAGCATTGCTGTTGAAACGCGTCGGTGTTTTTAGTTAAAACTTGTTTGGTGTTCAGTGGGTTTAATTGTTTAGTGTTCTACTTCTGCACCAAGAGATCCAGTGAAGAACTTCCTGATAAGGCACAAATACGCATTCTTCTTCGCATAAGATTGGTGTTTAGAATGCAAACATCCGTAGGTTTTGCCTCGCATTCCGAAACTGGGTCTTCTCACTCCTTACCACCCCACTCAAACGCTGAGAATCAGCTTATCTAGCTGCGAAGGTTGAGTGAGAATTTTTGGATTCTCGGATTAAGAGATGTTGTTTAAAATGACCAATGTTTTGTCATAGATGGCGAAAGACCTTCGAGTTCTGCTCCTGGGAGAAGGCTACTTCGAATCAAGGCCAACGAGCTGCAGATCATTGCAACCTCTCAAAAATCTTTCTTGCCAAGAGAACGGTAAATTGCTTAAGTAAAGTAATTCCCACGTGTTTCCTTAGCTGTAGGAGTTATTTTTTTTTTTTTTTTTATGTGTGGTGGGTGCTTAGTTGCAGTGACTCCGTAAGCTGTATTACTTGTCTGACTATCACTGCAACTCTTGCGGTGTAGTTTAGTGTGTGTAAGTTGTGTTTAAATGGCTTTGTGACAGCATCATATCGCCTTTTATGATGCCGCGCTGTTAATCACTTTGCTCCCAACAGCGAATGGCAAGTCGATCCGGGATTAAACTCTCTGAGAAAATGTCACCGCCCCTCCAGAGAATTGAACCCCGGCACCTATCGTTCTCTCACAACAATAGTCAGCCGCCTAACCACTGCGGCCATCGATCCGTTAAATGGTAGTTTTGTAGAAATGCCAGCTCCATTACATGTATTTTGGTTGGGCTTGATCAGGACAATCCACTATACGTGACGGTAGTTTGAAGGGATGTCGTGTATATTCAAATTTTTATTTTCAAAGAAACTGAACAGAATAAACAAACGATTACGTGGTACTAAATCTCTTCGCTACATCATAGCTATGTTGTCGAAGCGTTAGTCGATAATCAGGAGTCAGGCACATGTAACGGACAGGTAGGTGGACTAGGGAAATTGAAAGTCTTCCATGATAATGCGATGTGATAAAAATCTCTGGAAGACGTGTAAACTATCACTACTCAGCGTAAATAGACTTCTGAACCTCTGCGAACCTTGGGAGATCATTTATAAGTATCAAAAATAGATCAGCGATTAGAAGTGTTTTCTGTGGTATATCAGCTAGAAGCGGTCTTTTAGAGGACACAACACCACTGCCAGATCGGATCAAGTTCGACAGTCAAATACGAAGCTATGACTCTGCCATTTTGTATATTAGCCATGAGTTGACAATGTTCAAGGCTTCCGCAATGTCTAGGAAGACTTAGTCTACAATGTCCATTGCCTCATAGGTGTTTCGAGAAGCTTAGATCATCGTGAAAGTTTAAACTGAGTGGAGCTTGTCTAAATTGCTCATGCTGGATAAATTGAAGGGAGTAAAGATGTTCTTTTAGTTTATGTTCAAATTATCGGCCTCTGGTATTTTGGATAAACAGGAAATGAATGAGGTCAGGTGGCGTTATTGAGGAAAGAGTAAAACTTCATTATGTATAAAATAAAATATATAGGTATTTCCTTCTCATTATTAAAATCCATGCTTATCGGATAATATCAAGTCATTAAATTGAAACTTATTTAATTTATGGCTTTAAAATTGTTTGTTTTAAATTTAGAATAAACTATTACATTTAACAGTATAATGATCAAAGGAATATTTCCCAATAATAAAAGTTTGGTATTTCACAAATGGCGCATTCAAATTCCATTTTATTTTATCAGTCAAATTTCACAATCATCACATACGCTTCGAACCACATGAATAGAAATTCCGTTTTCCATACGATTTTTATATCTGTAATTTAGTTTGCGGTAGAGGACAGTTTTGCATTCGCAAGTGCTATATGTTCACCGGCGATTTATTTCCACGACCGGAAGAAGTTGTGATTGCTGTGTGGTTAAAATCGATATTCGTTGTTTTAGCTAGATTTGTAGGACCTTGCTTGCAACTACTAATTTTTTTTTATGTGTGGTGGGTGCTTAGTTGCAGTGAATATAATGAGAATGTTTGTTGTCCATAGTCGAATTATTATCAATAAATTAAAAATTCTTGTTTAAGTTACTCAATAATTAAAACAAATTTTTCATAAGCTGTAATTCTTGTCATGAATAATCGCTACAATTTTTATTGTGTAGTTAGAATACATGTAAAATATTTTATGGGCTTGTTGCTATGTTCTCAATAATTTTTGAATCTTAAAAAGGCAATTAAGGGTGAACAAAATATGTTTCCTCTCAAGAAGTTGAAACACTAACCGAGCTATTGATGAGTCATTCTAATCTATGCTATGCTGTCTGTGTATTCTTGCTGCACTTGTGTTACTGTTTAACGCGAAATGAAGGATGATTCTGTAAAGCAAGTGTTCCGAACACTAAAACGTTATTTCAATTTAAATGTAAACTTTCGTTATATCCGCTTATAACTTTACTACAGTAATAAAATCGATTTAATCATGCTAGTATAGTAAACAAGACCTTTACTATGCGTGAAAATATGAAGATGGGTGTTTAGCGCTTTCCCAATTTATAATCGTATCGTAAAATCTATGTATTTTCCATCACTTCACACAATTCGCATGAATGATGCCGTTTGATACGAAGCGTAAATACACATTTAACGGGAATTGGTTTCTATATATACAATATTTATACGTTAGTTTTTAGATATGTCATGATAGTAAAAGCTTGAAATTAAATTTTTAAAACAATGCGGATATATGAACACATACAAGCCATTGTAGGCAATGTCTGTGAATGATTTACTAAGCTTTAGAAGCATTTGAGCCCCTGCAACAGAGCTGAATTCAAACAACGGAATAAATATATTATATCTACAACAGCATTAAATCTTAAACTATCAAAGCTCAGGGGTTAGAGATACAAACTAACTACAAACGATAGTAGCGTTTCCATAACTCCAGAAATACCAGGAATGGAATTAAATTTGAAAACCTCCAATTGAGTGATTAAATTATTTATTATGTACTACCACATTTTCGCTAGAAATTAGCAGCTGACAATTTTAATAGTAATTAATTTAAAATCTTAATTGGTCGCAATCCCTGAATACAATTGGTTTATTTCAACCAGCTTATGCAACTGTTTGAAATAAAATTCTAATGTTTAGCATACATAAGTTATTCGAAATGAATTTGTTAATATGTTATAAATAAGTTAAGTTGAGGCATAATAGTAATTACATCAGTCAAAATACATACTTAAACACAAAAACTCAATTTAGCTTAAAGAGTAACGTAACATGAAAAAAAATTCTCCAAATTAAGAAATGGTGGTTAATAAATTCACTGCAATTTTCCATTTTGCAAGCTTTACCGAAGAAGTTGGAGAGAATGAATTTTTCAGATAAAACATGTTAGATACGAGGTGTCCGGTGTTGTGAAAGATCGCTGGGAATCAAGGTTCAACTCTTCACGTGGACAGTGATATTTTTCTCAGAGAATTGTATTTCAATCGATCTAACACTCGTTGTTACAAGTGATTAACACCACAGCATTATAAACGACGAGATAGTGCTGTAACAAGGCCATTGAACAGAATCGCACAAATTACATAACAAGAGTTGTATCCACTACAAATCAAAAAAAACAATATTATGCGAAACATTAAACATACAAAGAAGAAGAGGTTATGTCAAAGGAACCTATATAACTATATCACAATAGTTAATTTACAAGGAATAAAGCATAATTTGTTATTGCTAATAATATTGTGGTTCGACCACACCCTTGACTTGTTACAAACATTTTTATGTCTATTGCAGATGCAGAGAATGTTAATATTGAACGTAGAAACAGAGTCTAATGAATTTATTTTGCTGTTATCTATTAATTTGGATATACTAGATTGCTTGCTTACCTATAAATTCATTTATTACTTTTAATCCGGTCAAAGGGATAGTAAACTTACCGAAAGGAAGTATACCTTTTCTTCGACAGTTAATTATTTTCCCGTATCTTTGAATAGCACCAATAAAATTGATCAGATAACGTGCTCATCAGTTTACTAAGAGATTTTTTCAATTTAAAATATGAGAAAGGTACAAATATGTCTGAATATATCAGCAAAATAGAGAATTTAGTTTATCAATTGAAGAATTTGAAACAGCCTCTCGAAGAAGACATCTATTTATCTACCCTGCCTGAGAAATACAATTTTTTTACTACAGCTTGGGATTCTGCTCCTACCGAGGACAAGACGTTAACGAAATTAATATCAAGATTATTAAATGAGGAATTAAGAAACAAAGATCAAAAAAAGAAAATACAGTAGCATTTAAATCTTCTGAATCTTGCTATCGATGTAAAAACAAAGGTTATATGAGTATCAATTGTCCTAACAAGGACAATAAAACTGAAGGAAAATGTTTTAAATGTGGGAGGACATTACGCAAGAGCATGTAGAAAAGGAAGTGAACCGAATGTTTTTCAATGTAACATATGCAAGAAAAAAAAATCATGTTGAAGAAAACTGTTTTTTTAGGAAAACAAAACGAGAAGGGCAAAGTAGTAAAAATAGAATTGCGTTTTTTGCCGAAAAAGAGAAAACTAGTATAAAAGAAATGGAAAGTTTTGTAGTTGACTCTGGGGCATCGTCACATATGTCAAATTCAATAGAAACATTCATGTCATTAGAACAGATCGAAACAAACATATCTGATGCGAAAAAGGTTGAAGATCTGAAAGGATTAGGTATTGGAACAATGGAGGGGACTGAGTGTATTCTTAAAAATGTTATTTATGTACCGGAACTTAGTAAAAACCTAATATCTGTGCATGCAATAACTGAAAACGAAGGTGAAGTAATGGAAGTAATGGAATATTCAGGTGTTAAAACTGAATCCTCTGATGTGAAAACAGAGTCAACTGCTCTGGAAGAAAAAAAAGTGAAATTGCTAGTAGAAACGAAAGTGGATGTGAAGGCTGAAGATGAAGACATGGATAGGAAAGGCGATGACGATGAAGGTGATACGGAAAGTAAAAAGAAGAACAATAAAGGAAAAGCCGGAGAAAAAGATGCAAAAGATGCAAAGAGAGGTTTTAATAAGAAAAGTATTGCTGCGATGCAAGAACCATTGAAAAAATTAAAGGCGGAGGAGGAACGTTTGAAAAAGCAAGAGGAAGAAAGAATACTCCTAAAAGAAGAAGCGGAGAAAGCCAAATTATAACAAATAAGATTAGAGCAAGAGAGAAAGGAAAAGAAGAATAAAAAAGAAAGGAAACAACGGTTAAAAGCTAAAAGAAAGCCGCTTACATCGAAACAGAAAGCGGATTGTACTAGGGCTCAGGATAGCCTGAGCCCTAGTACAATCCAATTATCAATCATAGGATTGATAATTTGAAAGTTCAAGGCTTAGAACTTCCCGTTGTAGGAGTTCGAAAACCTAGATTAAGTACTAGAGTTAAACCTAATAAGAAAGCAGTTGTAAATAGTTGAGTTGTGGTGAAATTTTTAAAATGTCAGATTAGGTTAGAATTTTCATTAGGAGATGGTGTTAAGTAATAATGACAATTGTAATTATTTAAGAAGGCATATATTAAAAAACAGTTGATGATGTAGTGTGTCAAAGTAAATATATTTTTGTTAGACGTTTATTTTACACAATATCAACATTAGTTGATTGAAGAGTCTAATGTGTATATAAAATAAAAGTAAAACCCAAAGTCTAAAGTAAAACCCAACGTGTAACAACCTGTTCGTTGGAAGAAAATTTACGACCTTTTAAAGTTTTTTTAGCTGAGGAAAGACATGTTACTCGGACGGAACCAAATCTGGTGAATAAGGAGGGGGGAGAGGGCTTCTCTTCATAATTTTTTGTAAGTAGAGTGGTCAGTAACGTCGAATAATAATTTCCAGATTACTTCATGGTAATCTCAAAAAATTGAAGCAAGAACTTTTCGAGCAGATTTTTGAACACGAAACTTCTTAAACCTGGAGAATCGGAGTCGTAAAAATGTATTCAAGCTTCATCCATAGTGATAATATGGCTTAAGAAGTCTGCATCATTTTCAAACCGAGCACAGATTGAACGTGATGCTTTCAGCCTTGCACACTACTGATCAACATTCAGACATGGTGGGCTCCATTCTGCACAAATTTTTCTCATGTCTAAATCGACTTGAACTATATGATGGACGCGTTCATTTGAAATATTCAGTGCTTCAGCTCAATTTAACGATCTGACAAAATCATATCATGAGCTGTATCAACATTTATATTTCATTTATACATTAGGTACTATAATCAACCATTTTCAAATATGTAAATAATCATTTGTTTAAATTTCTTTTAGAATTCCTTTAGCAAAATTATATGAAAATATAAAGACCAATGTTTTGTCAACCTTTGTAAAAGTTCTATGGAATAAAAGCTGTTCACTACAAATTTATTTAGACATGTCTATCAACGCCAAGAATCCAATTAACCTCAAAAAGAACGAGGAAAGAGATAATACCGTGGACACCATGCAATTTAAACGAAGCAGCTGATTTCCACATCCCGTCTGAAAGAAGTAATAAAAATACCTATTATTTTCGATGAATATTTTCCAGCGAACATGGCTTGCACGCAAAACAGTAGATACCCAAACTTTATCTTTCCCGTTTTATTATGCGTAGTCACGCACAAAAAGTATTAAATTGGTTACGTAACACATGAGGCCCGCAAGTTTCACCTACATAGTTACAAGAGTTTTATATTATTTTCGAATTATTATTTTTTAGATAGTAGTTGCAAATTGTGGTTTTTTTTGCAGTTTTTGTTTTTGTAAAGATAACTCGCTATTAGTATAAATTTTTTTTATTTTGTGCAGGAAGTGAATATTTAAGTTCATCCCCACTCTAGACTAAAGCGTTTATTTTAATATATAAATATACAAAAAAAGGGTTGTGATGGTAATACCTAATGCTCCCGCTATAATATTCAGAAATTTCCTCTTATTTCATATTTTTTGTCTTGGCTTAAGGTGATTTTTTTAACTACACTGCACAGAAGGCGGAAACGACCTAAGCTGCTCTACTTTCGTTTTTATCCCTGTTTTACGCCGTGTTCTTTATCTGCATGAAATATTAAGAAATTCTTACGGTTTTGCAAAATATGTTCTTCTCGCTTGTTTCGCTTAGAAACTTAAAAGGTTATTCATTCTGTCCGGATACTCTTGAGTATTTATGTTAGGTATTTAAAAAATTAGAAGGTATACGTGAAAGATAATAGTTACAAGAACTTATGGGTTACACAACTTTTGTCATTTAATTGTATGAGAATCATGTTACTTTAATATTTCAACATCTACTACTCTTGACAGAATACTGCCTAACGTTGGCATATAGATTTGCAGCAATTATCGTGGAGCATAAACTTTTTCCAAATGCTACTACTAGACATAATTGGTCCAACATTTGATTCCCCAATATCAATGCTGCCTACTATCTTGAAGATTGGAAGAGATTTCCACAATACGTCCTTTTTGTTAATGGAGCGCGTTTTCCCAAAGCATTTAAATGGTAGCTGCATTTGCGTCATAGTAAGAAACAAAACGGTTCACGTGTCCATGCATCATTGCAATATAAAGAGAAGAGTGATAGCTGGTTGCCTAAAGTTCGGAGATTTCATTACTTCTATTACACTGCCTTCTGGTGGAACCTCCTATCTGATTTTTGGGTGATATCCTCTTTATAATCCACGGCAAGTCGAAAGCCTGGATTCCGAGAATAAACAAATTACACTCAGATTCATAGAACACTGTGCTAAGATGAAGCTTTTTAAATTTAAATGTGTAATTATTTTCGGGTCCATAATACTCGTATAGACGGTGGTCAAATATCTAGGTATGATCCTGAAATCAACACTGGACATAACTGTCATGCTGAATTGGTTGTGCATGAAGATTATAGTATCTACTCAGAAGGGTCCAGACGATTATATGCTTAGATACTTCAGCATAACCTCAAAGTCACGACGATAATGGAGGCCACTATTGGGCTTCACCAACTGTAGTTAAAGATCTGATCATAAGCAGCATTGGAGACCTACAGAGTAACATGTAGGAAGTCTACGGATGGTATCAGAGATAGTATCTGCTTCTTGAACTATACTAAACTGCCAATTCCATTATTTATATAGGGGTAGGATAGGATGGATTTATTTCCGGAAATAAAACCGCAAAACTTCACTTCCGCAAATCGGCGATGAGAAGGCCCACGCCAATATGTGGTAATCTTCAGCAAAGTAAACACTTTAACCCACTAAATACCAAACAAGTTTTAACTAAAAACACCTGTTTTTAGTGTTTTTAGTTAGGGAGTTTAGACCTACCGAATGGAAGTCATCCTGTAAAGTTGAGCACAACGAATAGGTATTGCATAAAAGTGGCGCACAATTTGCCGGCTGAGGAAGCATAGAAAGAAGTATGCTAATACAGTAAATAATCATTGGCTTCGAAAGTATTAAAAAAGCCGTAATCTTAATCTACATATAAAAGACTAAGATTTTATAATACATCCTACGATCACGGCATTGTAAGGATGCTATGTAGATTAAGTTACCGTAATCCAATAAGGAAATAATGTCATTCTCTAGTGTGCGATATTTATAGTATGCACGGTGTGATAGCGGTCCTATTACTTACCACACGACCCTTACGGACGATATACGTATATATTGGATAAAATATAAATTTAATGGAGATAGGCTACTACCCACGAAACTACAGGTAGTAAACAGATATATATTCTTGAAACGCGATATTCGTTATCATTAGAAATTTATTTTTATTGAGCTGCCGCTTACATACACGCATGCTAACGTAAATAACCAAAAATACACACCGAGTTCCATCTGAATATTTACCATCGTTTTCTCAAACAAAAAAATAGCTTTGTATACTAAATATATAAAAAAATCATTTAAAATATCAAATTTTCTGGATTAGTTATACATCAATAGACTGCTTGATAGTACAAAATATATTTTCCACAATTCAGAATTAGCAATATTTCTGTTTGACGCATGTCCATTTCTAGTCCTAACACTAGTTCTAGTGATCATTATGTATTATGATTTGATATAATCTATACGTCATTTTTGATTCGAGCCTCCAACATTGGCATGTCCAGAGCACTATTGTGACTTTTTTAGTACTCTACGAGTTTGTTACAGCTCAGCTTTTGATCGAGGATTACGTCCAGATATTTGAGTTGGCTGTTATATCCAAAGTTTTTCCTGCTTTCTTGCAATATCTACTGATGGTATGGAGAATTTGGCGTTATGTTAGTGAAAATCTTTTCACAATTGCCTCATATCCTAATGATGTAGTATATGGTATTTGGTAAAGAGACTATAGACGTTAGGGCGTTGGACGTTAAGGCCTTGTTGAAGCGAACCAAGAAGAATTTTTTATTGAGAGGATTACAAGCGTTGCAGGATGGCTGTATTAAGTGTATTCATTTAAGAACTATCTTAAGTAGACTATCTTGAGTAATAAAATAGTTCCAACTTCAACAAATAAACAATAGAACTACAGAAATCTATATACATTGCAGATAATGTGGAGTACTACAGAACAGGTAATCGTAAACCAACAACCATCAGATAAAAAAATGTGGAGAAGCACATGGTTAAGTACGTTTACTATTAAAATGTAGTATTTTGCGAAAAAACTTCATGTGTACCATAATTATGAAGTCGAGATTTATTAGAATTTAAGTTTCACGATACTACACTAAGGTCTAAATTGTGCATGCTGTAACAGGAAAAATACATTACATTAGATTATTAGTTATATAGGAAAGAACTATATAAATAGTTGTAATACTTCTAGATCTCTTACATAATCCGGTTTTAACAAAATTTCCATGAAGATATAGTATGCACTATAATCCAGCCTTTTTTCACTGTATTTGTAGTGCTTGTTGCCAACATAACATCTCACAGTGAAAGGAATCGAAAAAAAATTCACTGTGTCGTTCCGGAGCCCTATCGAACTTTCCTCTTCTCAAACTAGAAATCACAGGACCTGGTAAAATATACAAATTAGATGTCCTGTTGCAATCAGTTATGAACTTTTGTAGTATGATGCTCTCGAAAACTTTTGTAGTTTTTATTACAAGATTTGTTAACCTGTTCGGTAGGGCTGGGTGATACCGGCATTTTTAGTATCGGATATCAATACCTATCGAGGTACCGATACTTAACGATGTATCGATTTTGTGCACAGTACCCATTCTGAGTACTGAACTAGGTTGAATATCGGCAGATATTGATATACTGTAGTTACAAACTATCACATTCAAACTTGAAAGACAGAGCAAGTTCAAATAAGACTAAAAAAAGCATTACAAATAAGAGCGAACAAAGTCGTTCAAAGGGAACGAACTTCTAACTTTTGATAGCTATAAGAAAACATATAGCTATCAAAACAGTCGCAACAAGCCGTTGAGATTCAAATGAAAAGAGAAAAAATTTGAGTAGAAAAATTATTCATATAGCCGCAAACACAAATTTCATTTTAAGCATGACCTACTCTTGATGTGCTAGGCTGTGGATAAGCCAAAGTTGCATCTCCAGTCGAGGAAAAGTCTTCTTCAAAATTCCACTTACTCCAGCCAATATTCTTTGTAATAAATGCTGATTTCAAGTGTGTCAAGCAGTTTTCTTTTCCTATCTAATGTAGTTCGTAATTGTTTTAATCTAAAAAGTAATAATTTCGATCCAATTCTCAGCTCGTACCAAAAAAAAATCCGCAGTACAGTGACGATCATCCATAAAATTCCTTTATTATAGAGAACATCGATCATCATTGACCTATTGACCTTTTGTAGCAACATCTGTCATTTCTACCACATAAAATCCTAATTAAAATGATGAAGATACTAGGTTAAAAAGAGAAGCCAGCTAGTAACATATACATACCAATAATAAACGTGAGGTTCTATCTAATTTAGTGTATTTATATCTCTACGTTCAGAAAATTTCGGGCAAATAACTGGATGTAAAATTCCCTATTCATTTTAGTAATTACCTTGTGTACGCATCAATTTTGGTGACTTCGTTAATCAAATGAATTGGCGTTTAAAAGCTACTATTATCGATCTTATTGTCTGTATAATGTATAAGCACCGCTTAATAAATCCCACAACGACAAATATATTTGCCCATATTTTCCTGTTAGCACTTCGATAAATAATTCAGTGACGATTAGACAGTTTACGATACCAGCTAGTTATATTATTGTCGATAGGTCAGCAGTTACTAACGTAGGTGTGAATTACGCTCGTACATGTGTACAAAGCGCTTCTTACACGACCGCACATTTCGCTTTTGGGGTGTGAATGTTACGCGCTACCCATTCGAAATTGCGAAGATAAAGTTGGTCGAAAATCAATCCTGCATCAGGTCATTTAAGGTCAAATTTACTGTCCTGCTCTGTGCCTACTGTAGTTAAGTTCGGTTTTTTGATATTACAATACAAATGAATACGCGACAGCTTTGCGAGCTTTGAACCATAAAAGGACTCCCCTAACATGCTACGACAACTTATTTGCATTATACTTGTATAAAATAGCCGACTGACCCGACCTAGTTACAATTATAGACGTACGTATTATAAGGTCGAGAATATTTTATTTTGCATACGTATATGACGTGTGTATATATAACAGCACGCACTTTCATAAAAGAGTGACGAGTATATTATTTAGAGTTTTTGTTTACGAAATGGAAGTCTGCAATTATTTGATAATATTCGGTTTTATGTCAAGCAGCAATGCAAATTTTATTTAGGGCAATGCTACATAATGTACGTGGTAAAATAAAAAATATCCATGGTATTATGTATTGCAAATAAAGAAAACAGTCCTATCTAAAATACGAAGCCAAAATCTAATACTTTCAGCAACAATGTTCATGTTCATTCAGATCATTTGCACATCTCTAAACAAATATCTACTCCATCACCTGCTTAGAGTAAATATACACGGCAAGTGATAGATGGATGTCATTCACAAATATTAAAGATACGAAGATTTGATCTAATCAGATGGACCAAACGTTAGCCCGAATCTGGCAGATTTGACACTTCGATATTCGACAGTTTGCTGTTTCCAATTAAGTAAGAGCTAAAACACATCACAAGAGTTGGGCCAAATTTGATTTGCTTGTATTTTTTTCTTCTTTACCACCATTATCATATATAACTAGCACCCACCACAGATAAGAAAAAATACAGGTCTGAACGTTTTTTGCATATCTCGGAGAGGTGTGCCGATTTGTATGTGTAGAGCTGCTGTGCTGGAGTCTTCTTAATGGAAATTTGATTGTTTTGCTTCAAACTTTGCAAAAAATGCAATAGAAACAGAAAATCACAGGGAGAAAATATAATTGTCATCATACAGTAACATTTGAATGATTTAAGCAGTTTCAGATTTCATGCTAGCCTTCCAACTAATTTTTTTATACTGTCCTTCATCAGGCCACAGTAACTAATTAATATCCCTATTCATTTCATTTCATTTTGTTATTCAAAATAAAGGTGTTTTAAAGAAAAAATTACTGAAGATGTAGAAACCATTGAAGTAAAGGTAACAGCTAAAAACGATGTCAAAAGGGGGATGTATTACAGTCATTTCCAGTGGGTATATCTTTTAATAAAGAGGTGCATTCTATTGTATTGTATTGTTGGTGGGTCGTTCAGGTTATGAACACCTCTTCTGTCTACGACCTATTGATCTATTGTGATTACCCATCAGTACCCTTCTATTCCAATATTCTTAACGAATCTCAGGACTAGTTTGGGTGACAAGACTTTGACCTGTTCAGGTGTTAGGGTCGCCTCTCGTAGATGCCGAAACCTTTGCGGGCTTAATGCTTCGTACTCGCAAAATGTGTTCGGCTGTTTCCGTTCCCAGCCCATCTTTTTGAGATGGTATCTTAGAGGGCAGTGAGTAACTCTGATTTGCTGAGATCAAGTAGTTTTTTATTACTGTTTGGCGAGGAGTTAATAACTTTCTGCGCTTATGTTTGTCCGGGTTTTCCCTTCCAGAAGGAAGCCATTCCTTTTGTCCCCCATTCTTGAACTTCCATCTTGTGTATTGAAACAGAAAGAGATTTCATGCCATCCTAAATAGACGATAATGGAAAACTTTAAATAGTCTTGTCTTACCTTAACAATTTTAAAAATATATTGTTACCTGTCTACAGATTCACCACCAGCAAAGATCTTAAAAATTAATGAAAAATATTTATTATCAAGTGCTACAAATTTCTATAAGTCGAATAAGAAATCTAATTTGGAAAACATTGCAGTTGACTCTGTCAAACTTGGCCCACCGACAATAACGCCGAAGGTTTGAATGAGCTGGCAAATTCTCAAAATGCAAACGTATCAAACATACATTTAAGGAATAGCACATATTTTATGGAAAATAATTATCTAAACAGATTCGTGATATATGGCCTTAATTGCTGACTTCATATGTCCAAAATCTAGCCGCAAGCATGCAATAACGTTCCCATCAGATAATAATGAAAAATAATCGAAATTGGATATAGTATTAAATAATAATAATAATAATAATAATTACATTGTTAATTTTTCTTTGTCAGCGTGCAAATTTATCGAGATGATTTGATGCGACAATATTGTATAAAATGTTTTAACAAGTAAGTCCAGAGTGATGTATTACTGCTACGCAGTTCAATGCATCCTTGTCTTTAGAAAAATAAAAAAAACTATTGTACACAAAATTGTAAACAATGTTGATATTTCACAAGATGTGCTTAGTTTCCTGTGAAAATCATCTCTTCAATTCTACTCTCTATGTAGTATATTTTGGAACATATAACTGAAATTTATTCTTTTACAGTTTTGGGCTTTTTATGTTGACCTAGTTTTATAGAGAAGTGCAATTCTTTTAGTGCTCAGAACTGTGTACAAGTTGAGTCACAATTTTTCTAAGTGGATCACCTGCATTTTATATTTTCAAATGAAAGCGCTTTTACTATACTTTCAGTTTGGTTAAAGATTCCCTATACATGAAGTAAATAGTTTCTGAAACCTTTTAAATTGACTGTCTACTACATATATAGTTTTATAACAAAATACAGCTCTACAACATGATATAGCTTATTCATCAATATAGCGATCCGAGCTGTTAGAATTGAAAAAGATTCTTGGAAACTTTCCGCTACCTCGTGCGATGACGGCTTATAACTCCTTCAGTCATCAGGGAATTCCACGTTTTCACTTGTATAGCAGCTTCGCTGATAAAGCACCCATTCATCTCTTATGCAGAAAAATCATATTTGCTTTTTTATGTAGGCTAGGTTTCATTACAAAAATATTGTAATTTCTTCTGTATTTCTTTGATTCTATATAAGTTTAAGAAAAGTCCTAGCGATAATATATTTCTGTATATGCTTGCAAATTTAAATTTTCAGTTTGAAATGCACAGTTGCCATAATTAATGTGTCTATTTAAAAACTGTCTTATGTGTGGTTTGTCACCAGAATATATTCTATGCAATATACTTGCACATTAAATATAATACATTGAGCAAGTTACAGCCATTAAATCTTTTATATTCTTTTCAATGCCAATTCTGGTTTCAGAGCAGTTTAACTATCAAGTTTAATAAACAGTTTGGGTTTGGCAAAGAGTATGCTTCTGTAGATTTTACAACTAAGGCTGCGAGATATTTAGATCAAACGATTCAAGAACGCAACCGCGATCTTATTATTTTCCTCAGTAAGTGGTTATTCTTGTAATTTAAGTATCAGTACGTTATTTTCTTTATAATAATGAATGTGATTTAACGTGTCAATATCATTTTTGTAATTGATGTAAATTATAAAACAATTAAGATAACAGGTGCAGGTTCAATTTCAATGTTGCTGCTTTTTTTCAAATTTCAGTAGTTGGATTATACAAAAAAATGTTTTCAGAATATTGTTAAATGATGATTTTGCTTTAAAGGTGTACAAATTTTCAAGAATCATTTAAATATAAAATAAAGTATTTCTTATATCGACAAATCTCTTCTCGTTGTTACTTAACACGTATTACTTGGTGACAACTCGTATTGAGGTCGGATTCTACAAGATCAATCATCTAAATGATAAATAAGCTACTAAGTACTATATTGTAATAGGTGTTCCACTTTAAAAGTCCCACCTTCATATCTTTGTTATTTATAAAAGTACTGATTGCAACAGTTGATAAACTTGTCATTTTCGATATCCTTTATTTTAGCGCATACTATAAGCATATTAAAATTGTGAACTAACGATAGCTGGCTTTTAGAATATTAAAACGCTGACTTGCCTACCTATATTAAAACCGCGTCTTAAATCGATTGATTGTAAATTTAAATGTGTTTTATGGTTCTAACAGTGTTCATAGAATACATAATCTGTTTTCTCCCAAACTTTTATGCATGCAAAACAGGGCGAAAGCAATGTATAAACTTTAATCTGTTTAGAAAAAGAATAAAACATCAGATACTGTTCTTTTTAGGGGCTATCTGGCTTTTATTAGCACTAGAAACAACCTAACTTTTGTGTTCTTGCTTGTAGTTTTTGCTCATATCCATGTATTTTATGTCTAACTTTCAACATTTCTTCGCACTTTCGATTCATTTATTTCACTTCATTTTATTCTAAGAATAAGCTGCTTTCTTCTTTTTTATAACGTTTTAATATTTTCCTTGACAGTCATTGAGATTCAACGTCATTGTGTCTCTAAAACCGATTTAACTGTCTATTCCCCAATCTTGAAATTATTGGTTCTGTTCCATTATTTTTCTTATCTCTTCATCTTCTGTATACCTTGTTCATTTTACACTTTAGAATTACAATTCCATAAAACGCTTTTATGTCAGTTTAATCGTAAGAACTTGAATTCCGCAAAAAGGATCAATGTTTATACTACAATATGCTGAAACAATTTGACTTCAAACTTTCCTATAGACAGAATCTATTATCTATTATTATTTGTCATTAATGTCTTCATTAAAAATGATCAAATCAGCTATACTAATTACATCAATATTTTCATAAAGCTACTACAAACTTTATTTGTAGAACTGTGTGATCTTGGTGGCATTGTTCAGTTTTCAATATTTCATTTGATGTAAAGCAGTATAAATATTCTATATACTGCATGGTTCCGAATAACATTTATTAATTCATAGTAAGCAGATGGAAACATTACAGTGGATAACAAATTTTACTTTATTAGTCGTATCTTATTTGAAAACTGCATCTTACTTGTTAATTTTGGGATGTTGAATACAGAAATGACAATGAAATTACTTTGCTTTACTAAACTTTGCATTTACAATTTTCAAGAACAAGTTTTTATTTTATTTTTAACAAAAAAAACATTTTTAGAATTATGTACTAAATGAACCGTGTTTTTGCTATTGTTTTGTGAATTGCTTCTAACAAGAACCCAACAACAGTCGCCAAGCATGGAGGCATTCCAGTTTCCTTGGTAGCTTTTATCTATTGTTGATATATCCTGATGGAAGCATTCGTCGTGCTCATTACTTACAGCTCCGCAGTTCCTAGAAAAAAGTTCAAATATGAGTGTAAGAAATGGATATTTAGAGACATATTGCAAGCCATTTTTTGATACTATGACAGTATACTTTCAAAAAGAGTAACATAATTGACAGCTTTAGTCTTTATTTCCCAATAAATTAATGTCCACAAGGCAAAAGTGATTTCAAGCATGTTTTTCAATGTCTGTTAGTATGCTGTATCTTCATCTTTCAGAATATTTCGAATCTGTGACCCAACAAAAATGGGAATTTGTGATGCATATACTAAAGAACTGGCCCATCTCTATTTTTGATGACAGGCTAAGTCTTGTCTCTTGTAATGAATTGCTTTTGTCTGGCAAAGATAACTACCTTCAAGACGCCACCGATCTGCCATTGGTGCACATCGTAACTTATGCTTGGCAATAGGTACTTCATATTGTCGTATGATGAAAACGCCATATCGAACAGGAATAGACGGTAGAATATTTCCATATTCAATAGTACTGCCGTTAAACTGAACGCCGAATTGTTTAAAAAAAGCTGCGTTTCTATGTCTTGCAGTTATTTTCCATGTCAAGAAATGGTATTAGGTCTTTATATCGTGTACAAAAAATACATACCAGTGATTATATTGACAGTGCATCAGTGCAATCGTAAAATGAAGTATCCATCAAATGCTAAAACTTCGTAGCATGCAGGAGTGTAGCGTTCTTTACATTCGGGGTAAACTTTTGAATGCAAAATACTCCTAAATGTTATTTACTACGACTTTGCTTTCTTATTTAATACTTTCTAATACAGGAAAATTATAAATGAAATATTATACATATATAGTCGTCCATGTATTTTGATACTACAAATGATCAATAAAGATTTGTTGAAGCTTGAAGGCTGTAGTCCAAAGTTAGAACCTAGTAGGTGTCGTTCATCTTTGAAGTTGTTTTTATTCTTCGAATGGTTTCCTGGACAAAAAATATACCAACATATCTATCGAAGTATCGATCTTTATTAGTCGATTTAGTAGAAAATATAAATATCGAATATATGTAACCAACAAGACCGAAATAGTTTTTTGGAGACAAAAATTTGTGTTATTACGTTTTTAGTTTTCTTTCTTGTACATTACTTCTCTTCCATGTAAATTTAAAATACAAAATTTATTACTAAAACTTGAAAATGATTTTCTCTAGTTATGGAAAGATTTTCGCTACCCTAAAAGTGTTATATGAACAATCAATTTTTACTAAATTTAATTTTGCCACATCAAACACCTCCTTTATTAAAATTTTCGACTTTTAGATTCATTATAAGAAACCATTCACGAAATTCAACCCTTCGAAGAAGATCAGTCAATTGTAAATGGCGAATCGATTGATAATACCACGGTTTCTAGTGGTGTTTCGGTGAATTTTCCTTGTGGATAAAGATAGACTATCCGTTCAATCTCTAATTGAAGCAGTTGGATGAGCACAAGAGCTGTAATTACATTAATTTTATTTACTTTACTGTCAGCTAGACGTTTATTTTTAGTTTTATATCTTGTTATTAATTATAAAACATCTTAACCGGAAACGAATTTGTAGGATCTTATTGTCCACTGTTTACAATATTGAATCAATAACTTAATTATTGATATAAATATCCTTTATTTATACGTGGTTGCGTTTACGTGAACATGTTTGAAAGTCCAAATATTTCAATTGCAATTTGAATATGCAAAATAAAATAAAAATAATAGTTCATGTCTTAGCATCCCCCAAGACTTTGCACGAATTACAGAGAGCATAGGTTGGCCATGACATTGCCGCTATAGATCGATTGTTCCTTTTCCGCATTTGTTATGGAACTTAAAAAACTACAGAAAACCAAAATCAGTAAGAAAATACCAGAATTCGAAACCGGTACCGCGGCTAAGCCATTTAGAATCTATTTCCGGGGTATTCTGACATACCTATGTATGTATTTCCATAACTACTGCCGAAAATAACCAATCGTACTTTCAGGGCACGAGCTTAGTAGCTATTGTAGGGAATGCAGAGTTGAACAAGCTGGTGAACAGAAATATGTTGATGTTGCATCAACAAATACAACATTCATACTAATACTACAACAGCTAAGTCTAACATAACAATATTTAATGGAAGATAAACTGTAACTAACTCAAGGCTATTAAACATCAATCAGTTCATTTTAAATGTGGCTGTTTCTCCTTTATAAATAGTCTCTAAATTTTTGTCTTGTGAGGGTGCTAGTTGCACGGCTTTTTAAGCTCCATTACTTGTCTGACTATACCTTCGACAATTGCTTTGTAATTTGCGGGTGTGCAAATGTGATTAAATGGCCTTGTTACGGCATTATCCCACCGTTTGTAACGCTCCTTTATTAATAACTTTGCTTTCAACAACGAATTGTAGATTAATCTGGATACAATTCTACGAGAAAAATGTGACCGTCCCTCTCGGTTGCAATCCCCGATCTTTCACATTACCGGGTGGCTGTCTAACCACTACGGTTATAGACCCGTTTAATTATTATTCTTACACAATAATTGCTAAAATTTATTTAAACATATTTTCAAAATATTTGTAAAAAAATTATAACTTCTACCAGTAAAATTTTGGGAGTGTGTGTGTGTGGTATTAAAGGACTCGCTTTATTGCTGTCATAGTCGAAATAAATCTGTGTCACCTATAATGGAAAGATCTTTAAAAAAACGTCATATTTTCCAACGTTACGTATTAAAGTTTAGTTTATGAGTTACGAAAGGATCTATTCTCTACGCTGTTTTACTACCACGATAATGATTTTCCTCTGCAAGGTGTTGTCGAGAGAAATTCAATAAAATAAAGCAGTATCTGAATCTGTTCTACAACGGTTTTCAGTTTCTCTTGCTCTTATTTAGTTCGAAAAATAGAACGCTATTGATCAACTTGTATCGGTATCAATTTTATACGACTTCTCTATAAATTATAAACAGCTTTGAAATGGTTTCTGTCCGAGAGAATATGTTCTAACATAGTGTATTTAGAATAGTTTGAGAGAAGATGAAAATATCCTGAACAATATAGATTTAAGTAGAAGATGAATAATAAACATCGGTGAACATTTGATAGACATTTCCTCAATGTACCTCATGAAATCTATTATTTACTACATTAATTTAGATTAGTTTTCCTAGAACTCACACATTGTTTTCTAGTATTAATTTTCGCGTTATATATGTAGAACATTTTATATAACTATTGAGTTAATCTGTTATAATAAAAAAATACAATATGATATATTGTAATTCATACCTATTTATGCGTCAAAATATGAGATCAACATCAAATAAGAAGAATATTATTATGACTATTAAAGTCTTTCTTCCTTGAGTTTCGAAGTGTACGTATATCTAGTGCAATATATACTGAATACATAATATATTGACCATTTCAAGGTTTTGTCGAGTCCAAAACTTCAATAATTTTCTAAATCGTACATAACACCAGTGAATCGTTACTGACCCTGAGTATTTTCAAAAATGAACTGTTTTTATTAGCGTAGGCATATCAATAACAGTCAAAACATCGTCCATCCATCATTTTCTACATCCCTTTCTATATATTTATTACGACTTCAACATTTTTATGAGAATGATTGCCTTAACTAAAATTTAAATTTTATGGTTAATTTTGATTACTGCCCCAGCATTCTAATATACATATATGTCCATACGTATAAAATTTAAATCTTAGTTTGCAATCATGTAATAAAAATGCATGCAAAAAAGGATTTGTTACTTTGTTCCTGAAAATGATAATGAAAAATTTACCTAAAACTTAAAAATAAAAAACGATGTTTTCAATTGATAGTATGTCTTTGCACCAGAAAAAACTATTCATTTTTAAATAGATAATCAAGGAAAGAAAAACGTTGCTCTAAAAATATTTTTTAATTTAAATTATACAAATGAATACAGATATTGTTTTATAGCACTAACATTCCTAAACATCGTCTGTTTTGTATTTCGATTAATTAATAATTTGATGGTTATTGAATAAATAATTACGACCTTTTTCACATTTACTTAAATGTTTCTCTCTTAATTTTTGAGACTTTTGGAATATCTTCTACGTTTCTTCTTTTTATTTTCTTTTTTTACCTAAGATTGGGAAGTAGTAGAATACTTACGGAATTATTTTCAGTGTTAAATATTTATCTTACCTTAATGATTTTGAGATAACGTAAAGCACTCGATGTGTTGTGAATTCTGAATATTGAGCAAAATTATTTTAAAGCTATACATAAATTTAAACCACAAGCCACGGTACACGGCGGAACAAAATAAAAACTGTGAAAAAAAGTGATTCACAGAGGTCTCAATTTAATTAATAAACGATATGGGTGCACCATTAAATGAAAAACATATTGATTTGCAGATTTTTTGGTAGTAAACTTAATTTCCTGGTTTAATCAGGGTTAATATTAAGACAGTGCTCAGAGGATGTCCTGAAAAGAGAGGTAAGATCAATACAATTTAAAACCATTTTCCAGTTAAATAGTTTAAAAGTTATATATCATCTGCATATGAATGAGATGGGACCCCTAAAACTCCTTGCAGTACTATAAATGGGGTATATTGAAGCCTGCCGACCCTAACGGATTATTTATTATTTGCAATCTTAATTAATGTAAGCGGATTATCCGTAAACAAAGTCAAATTAGTCCAACAAGAAAAAGTCCAAAAATAATCCACGAAGACATCATAGCCGTTTACAAGATTCTGGACCTTTGTTATCTACAGCTTAAAAGTAGTCGAGTGAATTTAAGCAGCACCATGCTTAAATTCACAGAAGGATGGCCGAATAAAGGTTTCTGTATTAATCCAGTTGATAATACCATACACATTATTCTGCATTAGTGTCTCAACCTTTCCAAAGTTAATGCAAAATGGAACATTGCGAGCCCAATGCTATGAAGAATTTCTAGTGCTTTGTGGTGAAGACGCGTCAAGCATTGACAAATGAATTAATTTGATCCTAAAAATAAGCAGAAGTTCAAAGATATACAATTGAATAGAAGGGTACAGACCCCGTCAACAAATCTAAAATCAATTCGTCTATCGGAAAAGTCAGGGTCATAGTATTTTGCGATACAACAGGAATTTTGTTAATTAAGTACGTTAGAAAAGGTGAAACTAAAAACACAGCATATCACGCAATCATTTTGTGTAATTTAAAGAAAATAATTAACAAAAACTGTGGGTTAAACTGACTTGTTACGGATTGTATTCGAAGAACTAACAAAATAATCGTTTATTTTCTTATTATTCTTTAGAAGTGCGAAAATGTTACATTTATACTTCCCAATAATGCCTAATTGGCTAAGGTGTGTGCTTATAAAACCCTACTTATATCAGTTACTCAATAAAATTTAGAAATACATTGTGTTCTATAAATTTCGCAATGAATCTCTATGCCTTAACTGACCTTCTTCATTGGTTCACTGAATGATGTAATCTAAAACATTTCTTTAAAGAAAGGCGACAGAAATCCTTTCTTTTCTTTTTGTCGCTGTGAAGCCTGTACTCGTGGAAATGTCTCTATTAATGATAAATATTAGATGCAGATGATAATTAGTGTAAAACAAATTGAAAACTAGTAATATAGTACATATTTTAAAAATGAAATACAGAACTTTACGGATTATCAACTCAGATATAAAGCAATTAGTAGGAATTTGATGGGAGTGGTATTAAGAATTGTAATTAACTCTTTAAGTTGTCTGTGCCATTTATTCAATTATCGAAGTAGTAATTAAAGCATTTGCTTTTATAGCACTACCGACTGCTTTTAGAGCTTAAAATAAGGCAATCGTTAAATTCCAATTTCGTATTCTTGATATATACATACGGCTAATAAAAATTATCGAACCGTAAATAATAATCTTGAATATAAGATATGTATTACAAATGAACAGTAATTTGTTGCATCATATTACAATACTACACTGTTGTCTAAATACTTTTTTTGTTTTACAGATGTCTATATTATCCCTTGCCGAACTACAACTGGAGAGAATGAAAATCAAACTGAAGTAGCGAAACTAAAGTTAATAAAATGTAAACTTGGAACTGCGGGCTTATGCCGGGATCCCATCATGTAATCTACTTAATAATATTGAGAATTATGGGTTGCGGGCATAGCAAAAGCAATATACAGAGTAAAAAGGATCGCAACAGAAATAACGTCAGAAAAGAAGGTAGGTAAGAATTTGGAATTTACACAAATGACAAAGTACACATTTCTCAGATGAAAATTAATTTCAGCAACATTACACAATATATGTGAACTCAATTACCCGTCTCAAACAAATATCTCAATTTCATATCTCGCGTTGTTCTATTTAATCTTCTTAGATGTTGACGTCTTATATGAAACTTATGTATAACGAGATATACCCAAATACAAACGCAAAACCGGAGCTGTGAATAAACATGTCCTTCTTGAAACAGCTTGAAAATTAGCTAACGGAAACGTAGTAAATAATCTCTTCAAAGATTATAATAGCCTAGTAAACCAGAGAGTGCCAGACAAAGATAATATGCAGGGCAAGTCGAACGTTTCTAATTTTCTTAATTAGTTAATGTAGAATACACTGTACATTAAGTATTCATTGGTTTTATTGCCCTTTGTTCAAGTGTACCGTGTTTACCTATAATCAAGGTGTTCCGTTAAATTAGACATAGAATTCATTTTGTAATTAAATCGAAATAGGCAGCCTTATTTACTTATTTAAACCTTGACATATATTCAAAACTACTGAGGAAGTTACCAAGTTTGTTGTTTTTTTATTTATGGAGAATGATTGCTTGTGTTGTTGCTACTGCTAGACAAAAAACGTAATATACAATTATGTATTATTACGACTCAACTATTGATAATTGAATTTTATTATATACAATAATTTCTACTTATAAATGGTATCTTGTCGTCTGGGTACACAATATTGCGAAAAATATTCATGTAGCTTTAATTTGATTGGATCCGACATCTTGAGTCAAAACATTAATCCACCAAAAGCTATATTTGATATTTTTGGCTAATCTGTTGTGTATCTGGTTTGCTTCACACAGACTCAGTTGGTTTGCTGTCAATCAGTATAAAGATTCTTTTACCGCTGCAGTTAGCCCGCTCTATAACAGAGTTTATTGTGTCTGTCCACTTATAATATTTTACAGTAGCATGTATACTTTGTACTTTTCATTGTTTTAACCCCCACTATTTGGAGTAACAATCTAAAATTGTTTGACAAAGCAGAAAGGTTTATCTATTGTATTCATTGCTATGTTTAATGTGGGGTGGCGAAAAATAATCCCAATAATTAAGCATTGCTTCTCCTTGTTTAACTTTTAGTGTTAGACCGACCATGTCTTTACGTTTAAATCCAGAGAATTTATGCCTAGCATTCAACATTATGAACTTTAATTTTAGCCTGATTCAGGAAGCTTATTTCTACACTACCTGCCGATGAGTCAGTTTGCATAAATTGTATGAAGGCTTGCTTTCACCAGTTTACACAAAAAATTGCATTCTTGTAACTTCGAGTATGCGCTGAAGTACCATCTCGAGTTTTATCATACACTATTATCGTAGTAGACTTATCTGATAAATGTCTAGGGTGTCCTTTTTAGTCACCACACAGAATTGTTCATAGTTCCTTCTAGAGTCACGAAAGCGCCAGCAACTGTTTCTAGGTTTGATGTTGTTTGCACTCTCCTGAGAGTCCCTAGCAAGTGTTTGCTTCCGCAAAAAACGTAATATGCGTTGTTGAGCAAAAAAGGTTCACGTTGTAGAAAGCCCTTCTACATGAATAAAGCAGTCATACAATAAGGCGTATCGTGCCCAACCAAAGGTTGACTGATGCCTAATGACCCTATAATTAGTTACATATTCCACCTTCTTGTCTATATCTTCAAATTGAAGAATCGTCTGCGATGGCTCCTGGCCTGAGTCATCTTCCCGCATGAAAGCTGCTACCAGAAAGCCTTACTTCTAACGGTGGTGATTACATAAAATTTCTATTGGCGTTGTTTCTATAAGGTGCAAATTTTAGGTTATCGTAAAACAGCTAAGCTATAAGTCCTAATACGAGTATGTAAATTTCCATTATAAAAACACAACTCTTTAATAATCTACTGTATTTTCTACTACAATCAATATTATAATTTGAAAATGTAGATAAATATTTACATCTACGACAGAAATCGTACCTGAGCCTTTACTAACATTTCTAAATATTCATAACTATAACTATGAGTATCAACAAGCTTGTTTAGCAGAAATTTTATATTGTTAAGTTGTCCGAACTCTTTAAAATCAAATGGGCTTCGTAGCACATTTTGTTACCAGTTTCACCGTACGATATGCTACTGATAACACTGTCATTTATCAGAGTAAGTTAACACAAAGTCTTTGGATTTATGGAAATAATGAATAATCACCACTGTTCATTGTCAGGAGTCAATTTTATTTCTTTCTGTAAGTACAAAATATTACTACAGGTCGATCAGAATGTC